>CM033752.1:12120128-12677031 GCA_019671005.1 Hibiscus mutabilis | reverse complement strand
TCATTGATCTTTGTAAACTCGGGGTGTGGCATCATTCCTCTCCATGTATTCTACGTGAATGTGCCACCTTGGTTGAGTCTGCCCTTGCTAAAAATTGTTTTGGGCTTTACGTGGGCATGGCATTGTTATTCTCGCCTCTGGGTATTCTGGCGCTGGTGATAAGTGTTCAAAAGTATTATTTTTCTTTCCCTTTTTACTCATATTATTGTTAGACTTAGGCTCATATTAGTTGCATAATTAGCTATTCATGCATTAATCCATGTTTCCTTCCATCGTTGAGCTTGATTACATAACTTGGTAGTTTTTGGGAAAAGATGCTGCTTTGGTGTGCTTTGTGTGTGTATGGGCAGGATCACTTGCCAAAGCAATGCTGAGCTAGTTGCCAGGGGCAATGCATGAAGGATATGCCGAGCTAGTTGCCAGGGCAATGCATGAGGAGACGCCGAGCCAGTTGCCATGGCAATTGTCGACAAAGAGAAAATGCAATAGGGATGTCGAAATTAATGACTTTACAAGCCCAAGATAACATGGAGCAAGGCCCAAGCCCAAAGGAATTTGATTGCCATGCAGAGATTAAAGAAGAATTGAATTCCAAGAAGGTAGGAGAAGTTCTAATAGGAATAAAATTATAAAAGAATTATATTCTTTAAAGATAATTTAATTCCAACTCAAACTCCTCCTCAAAGAAGGACTTTGGCCTAGCCCTATAAATAGCAAGGAGATTTGGACAACTTGAAGAGGGAGGATTAAGGGGAAATTTCGACAAGACCAATAGAGAGAGCATTAGGGAAATTTCGACAAGTCCAAGGGAGAAAGCAAGGGATTTTCGACAAGCTTCATCTTTTCTTTCTTGTTCGATTGGGTTCAAGCTAGGATTGTTTATCTTGTGTTTCTTTGGAACCTAGCCATGAACTAAATTTACTTGGCTATGGTTATTGTGTTTTGTGGTTGTGAGAAACTATTGGTTTTTGTTTAGGTAATAAGAGTTTGCACTTTTCTATTTCAAGGTTTATTCATTCTTGGTTCTTATTCTTGTTTGCGAGTGAATTGGGAGAGGATCTCGTGATTTCATCTATTTATCTAATATCGGGAGAGTTAGATTCAAGAAACGAATGAATATGATCTTTATTCAATCCAATGATGGTGAAGATTAATCAGGCTTAGGAATAAGTTAAGGATTTCAACGGCTAAGAGGAGCGCAAGATTGGTTGTTGTTCACCCTTGATTCACGCAGGGATGTATTATCAAGGCATGCACAAGTAGCTAGAGTTTCGACTTAGGGATAAGAAGAAACCATTGAAGAACGCTCTGTCGAACCTTGAAGGTTGCTGCCCAGAAGCCCAAGTAGTTGCCCAGGCAACCATCAATTAGTTGCCAAGGCAACCCCGTTGTGCAAGTTGCCACGGCAACTGAGTTGCCCGCGCACTCTTTTACCAAGACAATCCAATCGGCTATCACACCTCAACTCACAATAACCTGGCCTATCTCTCTCAATTGAATTCATCTTTTCTTTTACTTATTTGCTTTCTAGATTAGTTAAACTTCTATAATCTTTTATTTGTGTTTTTATTTTTACAGTGCAAGAGACTAGATTCTTGAAGTAGCACCAATCCCTGTGGAGACGATATCTTTTATACTATAACTTGTGACATGTATACTTGAACATTTGCGTAGCACTTATTACGCGCAACAAGTTTTTGGCGCCGTTGCCGGGGATTGGCAATAGCGACTTTGTTTTTACTTTCTTGCACTTTCTTTTTATTTTTCTTGTTTAAAATTCAAAGGGCTAACAAACTTTGGTTCTGCATTGGTATATGACCATGGTGAGACCGACTTCACCAGAATATCCCTTTGATCCAGAAATCGAACGAACCTTACAAAG
This sequence comes from Hibiscus mutabilis, assembly GCA_019671005.1. Lineage (NCBI taxonomy): Eukaryota > Viridiplantae > Streptophyta > Magnoliopsida > Malvales > Malvaceae > Hibiscus > Hibiscus mutabilis. Next base: position 12,675,149 of record CM033752.1, on the reverse strand, counting down.
AATTAGACGAAGGATAAGAGAAGCAATGGTAAATCAAGACGGCAATATGAATCAAGATGTTCGAGCAGGAGGAGGAGTGATTCTTGCACGAAACAGAACTATTCGAGACTATCTTGAAGAAGATCTTGATGGACTTAACCCAGGAGTTGTTGCACCTGAAATTGAAGCCGACCACTTTGAGTTGAAACCGGTAATGTTTAATATGATCAACACAATAGGTCAATTTGGCGGCTCAAGAATCGAAGATGCACGACAACATCTGAAATCTTTCCTCGAGATTTGCAACTCGTTCAAGATACACGGGTCACCCCGATGTCCTACGATTAAGATTATTCCCCTATTCACTGAGGGATAGGGCGAAAGCATGGTTGAATAGCATTCCTGTCGGATCCATAGCATCTTGGACTAATTTTTGTCGTGATTTTCTTGCTAGATTCAATCCTACAAATTTGACTGATAAGCTTCGTAATGACATTACTTCTTTTCGGCAGCGGATGATGAATCCATGTACGAGGCTTGGGAGCGATATAGAGAACTTCTACACAAATGCCCTTTACTCGGATTCGGTGTGGACTTAAGTAACAATGTTTTACAACGCCGTGAATACACCAACAAGGATGATGCTAGATGCCTTGGCAAACGGCATACTCTTAGATAAGTCGCCGGAAGAAGCAATGCAAATTTTAAACAGGCTGGCCAAGAATGATTATCAATTCCCATCTACAAGAAGAGGAGGAGTTAGCGCCAAGCAACAATACATGAACTAGGATCATCGATTCAATTTCGGCACAATTGGCCGCTTTAACCAAGATGGTCCGAACATGCAAAAACCAAACAACACACATGAAGTCAAGGTAATGGATTCTTTTGTGAGTTATGTGGTGATAACCATAATTCTTCCGAATGTATGCAGAATCCGAATCCGGCTTCTATGTGGGGAATTACAATCGAACAACAACATGATGTCCAATACATACAATCCCGCTTGGAAGAAGCACCTGAATTTTTCATGGAGTAATCCCAACAATGCTCTAAACCGAACAATCAGAATGTACAAGCATCGGGATTCCAGCAGAATATGCCACGACAGCGGATGCCGCGAGCAACAACAAGCGACATCTAGTTCTTTGGAAAATTCTCTAAATGCTTTTATGATGAAAACTGAATCTTATATGGCTGAGAATAGTAATTTCATAAAAAGAACTGATGCTTTTATTAACAGGACCGAGATGAGATTGCAAAACCAAGAGGCGGCAATCAAATCATTGGAAAATCAAGTCGGACAGTTTGCTCAAAATCTGAATACTAGACCACAAGGAGGTTTACCTAGCGATACTGAAGTCGCAAGAGGAAATGGCCTTGAGAAATGTAAGGCGATCACCACTAGAAGTGGCCAACAACATAGAGAGGTTCAAACCCGCTCGTCAAACAAAACTCCACAAAAAGATCAGGACGAACCTAGCGGCAAAACCTCAGGATGCTGAACCAGGAATTGCCGCGGCAACCGGCAATAAGCATGCCTCGGCAACTGACAATAAAGACACCTCGACAACTTGCGATAAGCATTCCTCGGCAACCCCAGATGATAACGCCTCGGCAACTCCAGATGTCCCCGGCGATGCCGTCAATTAGGTTTCAAACCAATGAAAGGATTGAAGATATCCGACTTCCACCACCATTCCTACAAAGGTTGAAGCGACAAAAGCAAAAATACCAATTCAAGAAGTTTCTTGATATCCTAAAGCAAGTCCACATCAACTTGCCATTGGTGGAAGCAATTGAACAAATGCCAAACTATGCCAAGTTTCTTAAAGACATTGTGTCCAAGAGAACAAGGCTAGGAGAGTTTGAAACAGTTGATTGCGACTGAGGGATGCATGGCAATGTTACACAATCGTATGCCACCCAAGTTAAAGGATCCCGGAAGTTTCACAATACCTGTTCCATTGGAAATCACTATGTCGGGAAAGCATTATGCGACCTTGGGGCTAGCATAAACTTGATGCCTAAATCGGTTTTCGAAACTAGGAATCGGGAAGGCAAGACCTACATCATCATGCTGCAGCTAGCCGACAGATCCTATGTGCATCCAGAGGGAAAATCGAAGACATACTTGGTAAAAGTCGATAAATTTATTTTTTCCCGCTGACTTTATTGTTTTGGATTGTGAAAGCGGATGAGCATGCACCCATCATTCTCGGGAGACCATTCCTAGCAACAGGGAGAACCTTGATTGATGTTGAAAAGGGAGAACTCACAATGAGGGTGAATGACCAACAGGTCAAACTAAATGTGTTCCAAACACTAAGGAATGCCGATGATCCGGAAGAATGCCAACTACTTCATGCCACCACGCAGAGTTTAACCGATGAGGAATTTAGTTACCTCGGCAACTACATTGCCGATCAAGAGGAACCCGAGGAGTATGAAGAACCGGTCGATGAGGAACAACAAGAAGAGGCAAATTGGCTAGTCAACCGACCAGGTACATACTTTGAACCCTTTGGATTACTCGGGTAAGGAAGGTAAACTCGAAAAACCCTCTATTGAACAACCACCGATTCTTGAGTTGAAACAATTGCGAGCAACTAAAATATGCATACTTAGGAACCGATAATACATTGCCTGTAATTATTTCTTCTAAGTTACAGCCTGGCGCAGGAAAAGAAGCTGATCAAGATGTTGAAGCTACACAAAAAGGCAATAGGGTGGACAATTGCCGACTTGAAGGGAATTAGCCAGCGGTGTGCATGCACAAGATCTTGTTGGAAGATGATCACAAACCTTCAATTGAGGCCCGGAGGAGACTGAATCATGCCATGAAAGGGGTTGTAATGAAAGAAATCATCAAGGGGCTTGACGCGGCATTATATACCCTATCTCGATAGTGCGTGGGTAAGTCGGTACAATGTGTACCGAAAAAGGGAGGTATAACAGTGGTAAGCAATGAAAATAATGAACTTATCCCAACCAGGACTGTGACCGGTTGGAGGGTTTGTATGGACTATCGAAAGCTAAACAAAGCCACTAGGAAAGATCACTTCCCATTACCCTTTATTGATCAAATGCTTGACCGTCTTGCAGGTAAACCCTTTTATTGTTTTCTTGATGGTTATTCAGGTTACAATCAGATTGCCATAGCACTAGAAGATCAAGAAAAGACAACCTTCACATGCCCATACGGTACTTATGCCTTCCGAAGGATGCCGTTCGGATTGTGTAACGCCCCGGCAACCTTCCAAAGATGCATGATGGCACTCTTTTCAGACATGGTCGAAGACTTCCTTGAGACCTTCATGGATGATTTTTCGGTTTTTGGTAATGACTTCGACGGCTGTCTCGGCAATTTAGAGAGGGTGTTGGCAAGATGCGAAGAAACGGATTTAGTCCTCAATTGGGAGAAATGCCATTTTATGGTAGATGAAGGAATAGTGCTTGGCCACAAGATTTCATCAAAGGGAATTGAAGTAGACAAAGCCAAGGTGGACGTGATCGAGAGATTACCCCCACCAAGTTCGGTTAAAGGAATTCGAAGTTTTCTCAGACATGCAGGTTTTTACAGGAGGTTCATTCATATTTTTTCTAAAATCACTAAACCCTTGTGTAATCTGCTTGAACAGGATAAAGTCTTCGATTTTGATGATTCCTGCACCCAAGCATTCGAAACCCTAAAGGAAAAGCTTGCCTCGGCACCCATTGTCGTTCCACCAGATTGGACGCTACCTTTTGAGCTCAGGTGTGATGCGAGTGATTTCGCAGTAGGAGCAGTCCTAGGCCAACGCACAGGTAACACCTTCCATGTGATATACTATGCTAGTAAAACTCTTAATGATGCTCAAGTGAATTACACAACAACGGAGAAAGAGTTACTAGCTATAGTTTTCGCATTTGACAAGTTCCGATCCTATTTAATTGGTACAAAGGTAATTGTTCATACGGACCATTCGACAATCAAATACTTATTTGCTAAAAAGGATGCTAAACCTTGTTTGATTCGTTGGATATTACTTTTACAAGAATTTGATATTGAAATTAAGGACAGGAAAGGAACAGAAAATCAAGTGGCCGATCACTTATCACGTTTGGAACGCAATAAGGAGGAGGACGCGGATCTAGAGATATGCGATGCATTCCCGGATGAACAAACCCTAGACACCTCAGCAACCCTCAACGCCTCGGCAACCCTTGACGCCTTGGAAACCATGGATGCACACGCTTCGGCAACTCTCGACGCCGCAACAGTCTTTGACGCGCACGCCTCAGCAATTTTGGGAGCAGTCACCACGACAGCACATGCCTCGGCAATACCCTGGTACGTGGATTTAGTTAACTTCCTTGTTTGTGGTATTTTTCCTTATGGCATTACTCACCAAGGGAAGAAGCGGTTCCGCCATGATGCTAAGCATTACTTTTGGGACGAGCCACTTTTGTTTAAACAATGTGCAGATCAGGTAATACGCCGATGTGTCCCTAAAGAAGAGCAACAGAATGTACTCCGGCAATGCCATTCTTCACCCTATGGAGGACATTTTGGAGGAACTCGTATCGCGGCCAAAGTGTTGCAATCGGGTTTGTATTGGCCAACATTGTACAAAGATGCCCAAGAATTTTACAAGCAATGTGATCGTTGCCAGAGGACGGGCAATATCTCTAGACGACATGAGATGCCACTCCAGAACATCATCGAGGTGGAACTGTTCGATGTATGGGGGATCGAATTTATGGGACCTTTCCCATCTTCATTCGGCAACCTCTACATCTTACTTGTCGTCGACTATGTGTCTAAATGGGTAGAGGCAGCTGCAGTTCCCAACAACGATTCCAAGACCGTGCAACGATTCCTGCAAAAAAACATATTTACACGGTTTGGGATGCCGAGAGCAATTATCAGTGACGGGGGCAAGCATTTTGACAACAGACTAATTGCCAAGATATTGCAACGCTTCGGCATATCACACAAGATCGCCACGGCATATCACCCACAAACCAACGGGCAAGCAGAAATTTCCAATCGGGAGTTGAAGGGAATACTCGAGAAAGTTGTAAATCCCTCAAGGAAGGATTGGTCATTAAGACTAGATGACGACCTTTGGCCATTTCGCACTGCATTCAAAACACCCTTAGGTATGTCCCCCTTCCGACTTGTCTATGGTAAAACATGTCATCTACCGGTGGAAATCGAGCACAAGGCGTACTGGGCAATCAAGACTGTGAATATGGATTGGGAAAGTGCTGGACAAAAGCGTTTGATGGATCTCAACGAGATAGAAGAATTCCGTGCACTCGCCTATAACAATGCACGAATCTACAAGGAGAAAACAAAGCGATGGCACAACAAGAAACTATTGCCACGACAATTCACGCCAGGGCAACTAGTTCTCCTATTCAATTCTCGGCTAAAACTTTTCCCGGGAAAGCTAAAATCAAGATGGAAAGGACCATTTGAAGTCGTCAAACCATTCTCCCATGGCGCCGTGATAATCAAGTCCATCTCTGACAACCATGAATTCAAAGTTAATGGACAAAGATTGAAGCACTACAATGGTGCCCATGTGGAACGTAACAAGGAAATGGTCAATTTAGGAGATGCATGAGCATGCTCTCCCTTTTTATATTTTTATTTTTATTTATTTTTAGTTTTACTTTTTTTCGACTATTTAATTAGTTTATTTTTTTTCCGATTTTTTTTTATTTTATTATTTTTTCCGATTATTAGTAGTTTTAGGATAGATTTTTTTATTCAAGTTCAAGAATCCTATTACACATCTTTATTTTCTCTATTAATTTATATTTAATTTTAATCCTTATTTGATTTGTCTTTGAATTGTAGGAAAAGAAGTTCAAGATAAAGAAGGAATTCTAAACCAAGTAGGAAAACATCTTCAATAAGGAAACTAAGGGGCTGAATCAAAAGCTTATATAAAGCCTCCAATTCATCCTAACCAAAACCCCCTTGTCGACAACTCCTACAAAACCCTAACCCCTTTTTCATTTTTTTTTCAATCCCACCCACCTATCTTTTCTATAAAACCCATCACCCTTAACCTATTCCTACTTTCTATCTTGCAAATTTTGAGTTTCTTTTCTTTTCTTTTCTTTGTCTTTACTCACAACCAAGATCATCCATGGCATCCAAGAATAAACTTTTAGTTCATCCAAGTTCCTCCAAAGGACCAAGATACAAGAAGTTTGCTACACGGTGGTTCAAGAAAGATTTCAATCCAAGTTTGAAAGCCGAAAGATTCATGAAGAACAAGGTTTTGAATACTCCAACTCTCATCAAGATTTCAGCCTCGAACCATTCATCTTCAAGAGGAGTGCACATCAAAAGTGGCAAATCTTTTGCCATCAACCAGAACCGAGTAATATCTCGTGGGTAAGAGAATTCTATGCTCACTCACCTATCCCGGATAATCCTTATGTTTTTGTTCGTGACAAGGCCATACTTATAAGTCCCGAAAGAATCAACACCTTTTACGGACTTTACATTGAGAAGGACGAGCATCAAGCCTTCATTGACCAAATCAATCCCAAGCAACTCGACAAGGTGCTTCAAGAACTCACTCAACCGGGAACTCATTGGAACGACGGTAAATACAAGGGCACGGTAAATCGCCTTTGGCTTAAACCCGAGGCAAAACTATGGAATAAGTTTGTTAAAACTTCTTTAATGCCCTCCACACATAATACTACCGTTGATATACCACGTCTTTTGCTCACACATTCTATTTTGCATAATCGCATCATTAACATTGGAAAAATTATTTGTGATGAGATTTTTGTATGCAGCTCAAAGGATAAGGGTTATCTTTTCTTCCCTTGCTTAATTTCTAATCTTTGCAAGGAGATGCATGTCCCGAGTGAGTCAACCGATGAAAAGGCCCTACCCAAGTCTGGTTGGAATCAAGCACTAATTCGAAAGCTAATGGGAGAGGCACCGGGAGATTCTTCAAGGCCTCCAATTGCCACGGCAACTCCTGCCGCCGCGGCAATCCCTAATGCCCAAGCACCTAACGCCAGGGCAACTCGGCCATTAATCCCGGGACACTTTGAAGCACTTTAACACCCATTGGCAAGCCGCCTAAGGCAAATTGAAGATTGGCAACTAATGTTCATGCGGTACATGAAGGAGCACAACAATGCCATCACCCAAGTCATCCTAGAAAAGTACCCGGACAATCGTGTGCCATTCCCAATCTTTCCCTCCGAGATCCTTGCCCCGGCAACCAATGAAGCAATCGCCACGACAACCAAGGAAGCTGACGCCACGGCAACCAACCTTGAAGATGCCACGGCAACCAAAGCTAAAGACATCCCGGCAACCACTGCAAAAGCCAAAGGTAAAGCACCTATGCCCGAATCAACTCCTACAGAATCATTTTCTGATTTTTCAGATTCGGACGAGTCCTCCATTGAACCAATAAAGACCGCACCAATTGAATCCTCCAAGCGAAAAACCATTGACATTGATGAAGAGGACGATGAGGACAACCCCGTACGAGGATCGATTCCACCACCGGTAACAAGAAAACAACCATCACGTTCAAGCAAGAGAATCAAGACACCGACTAGAAGGAAACTAATCATCTACGATGATGTACTCTCGGAGTAAGTCCTCGTATGCATTTTTATTTTTATTGTTATTTTTATTTTTCGTTATTTTTATGCATGCATTGAGGACAATGCCTCACTCGAGTTTGGGGGGGATTGTTATTAGTAGTTACCATGTTTAATTACATTCATCTTAAGTATTACATTTAGGATACATAAATTGCTTGCCATGCCTTTAATTGGAACAAGAATTGCTTAGATGTGATGAATATTCGATGATGACTTTGCCAATGCACTTAATTGATAGAATTTTTATTCTAGGATAACCATGGAAAAACATAGAATTTTACTATGATGCTAAATTTGATGAAACACTGTTGTGGTTTGATTGATTTAAGGAATTCTAGTGAACTTAAGTTGATAATTAACAAATTGGGGGATTAGAATAAAAAAATTGGATGAATGCTAGAGGTGCCCGAAATTGGCTCTAGCATGTGCTAAAAAAATTGATCACTAGAGGTGCCCGAAACTGGCTCTAGGATGTGTTAAAATAATTTTTTTAACTAAAGGTGCCCGAAACCGGCTCTAGTCGATTAAATTAACTTAAGAAAACTAAAAACAAAACACTAGAGGTGCCCGAAATTGGCTCTAGTTAAAACATGTTAAAAAGAACCCAATGAAGTAATTTGAAAACCTATTGTTTGCATAGAATCCAAAAAATCAACTTGCACACAACTCCGCACACACTCACAAGCATTATAGTTTGATTCCGAGTAATTCCTCAATTTTCTGAAAAATAAAAAGCCAATCATACTTTGTGCCCCGGTTCAGAGAATTGAAATCAAGTTCAAAGCTGAGCTTGTGAAAATTGAAGTCTTGGCAAGTAATTTTGAGCTTGCATTGCTTGAGGACAAGCAATAGTTCGAGTTTGGGGGTGTGATAAGTGTTCAAAAGTACTATTTTTCTTACCCTTTTTACTCATATTATTGTTAGACTTAGGCTCATATTAGTTGCATAATTAGCTATTCATGCATTAATCCATGTTTCCTTCCATCGTTGAGCTTGATTACATAACTTGGTAGTTTTTGTGGAAAAGATGCTGCTTTGGTGTGCTTTGTGTGTGTATGTGCAGGACCACTTGCCAAAGCAATGTCGAGCTAGTTGCCAGGGCAATGCATGAAGGATATGTCGAGCTAGTTGCCAGGGCAATGCATGAAGGAGACGCCGAGCCAGTTGCCATGGCAATTGTCGACAAAGAGAAAATGCAATAGGGATGTCGAAATTAATGACTTTACAAGCCCAAGATGACATGGAGCAAGGCCCAAGCCCAAAGGAATTTGATTGCCATGCAGAGATTAAAGAAGAATTAAATTCCAAGAAGATAGGAGAAGTTCTAATAGGAATAAAATTATAATAAAGAATTATATTCTTTAAAGATAATTTAATTCCAACTCAAACTCCTCCTCAAAGAAGGACTTTGGCCTAGCCCTATAAATAGCAAGGAGATTTTGACAACTTGAAGAGGGAGGATTAAGGGGAAATTTCGACAAGACCAATAGAGAGAGCATTAGGGAAATTTCGACAAGTCCAAGGGAGAAAGCAAGGGATTTTCGACAAGCTTCATCTTTTCTTTCTTGTTCGATTGGATTCATGCTAGGGATTGTTTATCTTGTGTTTCTTTGGAACCTAGCCATGAACTAAATTTACTTGGCTATGGTTATTGTGTTTTGTGGTTGTGAGAAAGTATTGGTTTTTGTTTAGGTAATAAGAGTTTGCACTTTTCTATTTCAAGGTTTATTTATTCTTGGTTCTTATTCTTGTTTGCGAGTGAATTGGGAGAGGATCTCGTGATTTCATCTATTTATCTAATATCGGGAGAGTTATATTCAAGAAACGAATGAATATGATCTTTATTCAATCCAATGATGGTGAAGATTAATCCGGCTTAGGAATAAGTTAAGGATTTCAACGGCTAAGAGGAGTGCAAGATTGGTTGTTGTTCACCCTTGATTCACGCAGGGATGTATTATCAAGGCATGCACAAGTAGCTAGAGTTTCGACTTAGGGATAAGAAGAAACCATTGAAGAACGCTCTGCCGAACCTTGAAAGTTGCTGCCCAGAAGCACAAGTAGTTGCCCAACTAGTTGCCCAGGCAACCATCAATTAGTTGCCAAGGCAACCCCATTGTGCAAGTTGCCACGGCAACTGAGTTGCCCGTGCACTCTTTTACCAAGACAATCCAATCAGCTATCACACCTCAACTCACAATACCCTGGCCTATCTCTCTGAATTGAATTCATCTTTTCTTTTACTTATTTGCTTTCTAGATTAGTTAAACTTCTATAATCTTTTATTTGTGTTTTTATTTTTACAGTGCAAGAGACTAGATTCTTGAAGTAGCACCAATCCCTGTGGAGACGATATCTTTTATACTATAACTTGCGACGTGTATACTTTCACATTTGCGTAGCACTTATTACGCGCAACAACTGGCATTGTACTGGTTACCTCCTTGATTTCCCAGTGCTAAACTAGGGTATTGTCTCCAACCTACATTATAAGTATTAGAGTTAGGATTATAGTAACGATTAACATTGCCAACAATTTTTACCGATTCAGGGTTGGCAGGGCATTCATCCACATGATGATTCTCTCCATAAATTGTATAGAAAGGATCTAATGTTTTAACTTCAGGGACTCGTTCTTTTGCAACGTTCTTACCATGCTAGTAAGGTTGGAAATCTCGGCATGAATGGATGTTAGTTCGTCAACCTAAAATTTCACATTGGTTTTAGTTCCAGTCCCAAGTCTCGCAACAGGATATTCAAAATCATTGATTGCAATCCTCTCTAAAATGTCAACAACCTCAGTATATGTTTTGTCAAACAATGAACAGGCTGCTGAAGCATCAACAACAGTCTTTGTTTTTGCATTCAGTCCATTGTAAAAGGTTTGGATCTAGGTCCAATTTGGGAATCCATGCATAGGACACCTCTTCAATAGGTTTTTGAATCTTTTCTAGGCATTATATAAAAGTCTCATCCACAGCCTGCCTGAATGTAATGATCTCACCTTGCAGTTTGGTAGTGAGTGTTTTGGTAGTGAGTGTTGACGACTGGAATTTTGTCAAGAACTTCTGGCACAGGTCAGCCCATGAAGTAACTGAGCCAGGTGGCAAGGAGTTAAGCCAAGGCTTTGCTCTGTCTCTAAAAGAGAAAGTAAATAACTTCAGCTTCACATTATCTTCAGGTACTCCATTTTGTTGAAATAACTAGCAAATCTCCATGAGCTGCTTTAGATGTTGCCTCGGATCTCTAGTGAGTGCTCCATCAAACTGGCCTACATTCAAAAGAGTTTGAATCATTAGCGTCTTAAGTTCGAAATTGACAATGTTTACCTCTGTGCCAACAAGTCCTGGCATCAAATTGTCAATGGTTGTTGTCGAATGTTCTCTAATAGGTCCCTCATTAACAACTAGGACAACAAGTGGTGGTGGTATCTCATTATTAAGTAGATTTCCTCCATTGTTCACCACACTATTCCCTCAATTACCTTGGTTTTGCATCTCTCGAAATCTTCTTTTTAACCTCTGCAAGGTTTTCTCAATTTCCAGATCGTATGGCCACTCATCCACCACAGGATGGCTTATTGTCATACACCGACAAAAAGAAAAGGTAAAAACAAAAACAAAAATAAAAATAAAAGAAAGACAAGTAAGAATTTAAAAACAATCAATTCTGTTGCAAACCACGGCAACGGCGCCAAAAACTTGTAGACTCTCTAAGTGAATGCTGGCAAAATGGGCAAAATATATGTGTTGGAAAAATATAAAATAATGCCAAGGTGAGTCTTTTGTGGTCAAGTATACACGGTCTGCAAGTAATACAGCAGTAAACTGAATATCGATCCCACAGAGATTAACTTGGAATTCGATTGCTTTGATTGTTACTTGCCTTGAGAAAAAAGTTGTTTTGTTTGAAGTTGGTTTTGGAAATAATTGAATAGAAAAGAAATGAAAGTAAGCAAAGACGTTGGCAAGGATGTTATTTTAATGAATGATGAGCGTTGGCAGCGAATGCCTGGTTTTCACGCTATTCATGTCGTGCCAGCCTTTAATAACAACCTGTCTTAGAATTATTTGCCGAGCAAATTCAACTGGTCATTGCTCTAAATTGATCATGTAAAAACCCCTATATCTCTATAGTGCTTGCTTTTAAATAAACCAATTTGATTAAGATCCAATCTATACTCCTAAGGGGTAGATTTCACTCCCGAAGTAAGTTCATCTACTTGAACGACTTCTCTCAAAGCTTCCCTCCTCAGTATTCAACAACTTAATCGTTGCCACCCCCAAGTCTGTTAAGATATTGAGGAGCAATAGGCCAACAGTGCCAGCTCTCGCTTGGCATAGTATTTAGGAAATATTAAAGTATGTCGAATAGTGAAAGCATTGGCAATGCATATTTATTATTGAAAACTAAAACATAAAAATAGCGTTCAACACAAACATCACCCACCAACTATGAAATTAGTTCATGGTTAGGGACTTAACCAAAAACCACAAACGTTTCCCAAGTAAATCATCATTTAAAACAAAATAAAATAACTTGAAAGAGAAAATGGGCTAGAAGGGGTCTCTCGATGCAACACTTCAAGATCCATGCTTCTCGGCCAAGTTGGTCAGACCACCCTTCCTAGGTGCAGCCAGTTGTCAATCGTCACACACCAACTCCTTACTCTAATCTTCTTATCTCCCAAATGCTAGCTTGGTTGGTGTTTAAATAGGCATGCGAGGAAGGGATAGGATTAGCTTTTCAAATTTTGAACTTCAACTGCCCAAGGGATAAGGGATTATCATCTTATCCAAATTTGAATGAGAGTTGATTAGGCTAGGGCTGACGTCATACTGCCGACGCTGCCGTGGCGCCCAAGCTTGGCATGAATCTGCCAACAAGTCTTGGCACCATCTTATCCGTTATTTTTTTAGAGATTGATCCAATTGATATCTTTTCAGAGCCTAATCATTTCCTATTTTTTCAAGGTCCAACAGCTTCTTGGCGTGGCATCAAGTTCACTTCTCTGCCAACCGGTGCTTGGCATTGTCTGGTCTATCTATGCCAACAGCACTCGGCATTCTCTCTGGCACTACTTCCTGTGTTGCTTTTCTGGGCCAAATCCTATGCCAAACCTACAATATCGCCAACAAAACAACCCTTCACACTGGCATAGACAAAACTCTAAACTCTTTATGCAAATGCATGATTCTAACATCCTAATGCAACTAGATGTACCTAAAAACAAGCAAAAGCATTGTAAGATTGGCATTAAAAGTAGTACTTTTGGAGAGGTAACATAATGCATTGTGAAACAATAAGTAAATGGTTTTGTAAATGATATATTGGCTGTGTGACAAGGTGAGAAAACATTCGGATATAGTTGGCTTGCCATAGGATAAAGTGCACTATAATATGGTTAAAAATCAATCGTGGGATTAAGAGTCCTTGAGGTATAGCGGTCCGCTACCCGGACTATGTTGTTATCACTTGGGTTGAGCGGTCGGTTCCCCTTATTGATGTAAAGCTTGCGGTCGACAAGGTTGTAAAGTCATGCGGTCGGCATGGGGCAGTCTTGATGATGGTTGGTCATTTAGTGATCCAAAGACAAGACTTTTGGGTATGGACTCGGTTTTAGTTTCCGGTTAATAAGGTAATATGCTAGCCAAGGGTTTTGGGGATTTTAATTCTATTTTCCCTAGTTCTAAGCATGTGTAATGATGTGATTTCGGAGTTTGATTGATGTTGATAAGTTCATTGTTCATTGTTACCTATGGATGATGTTGTGAGGTCTTCTAGGTATGTGTTGCGCGTAATAAGTGCTACGCAATTGTGCAAGTATACACGTCGCAAGTTATAGTATAAAAGATATCGTCTCCATAGGGATTGGTGCCACTTCAAGAATCTAATCTATTGCACTGTAAAAAGTAAAAGAAAACACAAGTAGAAGATTATAGAAGTTTAAACTAATAACTAAACTAGAAAGCAATAAAGTAAAAGAATAGATGAGATCAAGTGAGAGAGATAGGCCAGGTTATCGTAAGTTGAGGTGTGATAGCCGATTGGATCGTCTTGGTAAAAGAGTGCAAGGGCAACTCAGTTGACGTGGCAACTTGCACAACGGGGTTGCCTTGGCAACTAATCGATGGTTGCCTGGGCGACTAGTTGGGCAACTACTTGGGAAGCTGGGCAGCAGCTTCAATGTTCGGCAGAGCGTTCTTCAATGGTTTCTTCTTATCCCTAAGTCTAAACTCTAGCTACTTATGCATGCCTTGATAATACATCCATGCGTGAATCAAGGGTGAAAAAGAACCAATCTTGTGCTCTTCTTAGCCGTTGAAATCCTTAACTTATTCCTAAGCCGGATTAATCTTCACCATCAATAGATTGAATAAAGATCATATTCATTCATTTCTTGAATCGAACTCTCCCGATATTAGATAAATAGATGAAGTTACGAGATCCTCTCGCAATTCACTCGCAAACAAGAATAAGAACCAAGAATGAATAAATCTTGAATAGAAAAGTGCAAACTCTTATTACCTAAACAAAATCCAATTGTTTCTCACAACCACAAAACACAATAACCTTAGCCAAATAGATTTAGTTCATGGCTAGGTTCCAAAGAAACACAAGATAAAGAATTCCTAGCATGAACCTAATTAAACAAGAAAGAAAAAGATAAAGAATGGATGAAGCCTTCTTGTGGAGATCTCCCCTTGAAGCTTGTCGAAAATTCTCTCTACTCTCTCCCTTTGAGTTGTCGAAATTCCTCTCCTCTCTCTCCCTTGGAGTTGACGGCTTGGTGATCTATTTATAGGGCTAGGTCAAAGTCCTTCTTTGAGGAGGAAGTTAAGTTGGAATTAAATTATCTTTAAAGAATATAATTCTTTATTATATTTATATTCCTTCTAGAACTTCTCCTATCTTCTTGGGATTTAATTCTTCTTTAACCTCTTCATGAAAATCAAACTCCTTTGGGATTTAGCTTTGCTCCACGTCATCTTGGGCTTGTCTAGTCATCAATTTTGACTACCATATCACCTTATTCTTTGTCGACAGTTGCCTTGGCAACTAGCTCGACATCTCCTTCATGCATTGCCCTGGCAACTAGCTCGGCATCTCCTTCATGCATTACCCTGGCAACTAGCTCGGCATCTCCTTCATGCATTGCCCTAGTAACTAGCTCTAGCGTTGCTTTGGCAAGTGATTCTACACATACACACAAAACACACCAAAGCAACATCTTTTCCCACAAAAACAACCAAGTTATGCAATAAAGCTCAACGATGGAAGGAAACATGGATTAATGCATGAATGACTAATTATGCAACTAATATGAGCCTAAGTCTAACAATAATATGAGTAAAAAGGGTAAGAAAAATAGTACTTTTGAACACTTATCACACCCCCAAACTCGAACTATTGCTTGTCCTCAAGCAATGCAAACTAATAATTACCTGCGAAGATTTCAATTTTCACAAACATAGCTTTGAACTTGATTTCAATTCTCAGAACCATGGGGCACAAAGTATGATTGGCTTTTCATTTTTCGGACAACTTAGGAGTTACTCGGAATCAAACTATAATGCTTGTGAGTGTGTGTGGAGTTGTGTGCAAGTTGATTTTTTGGATTCTATGCAAACACGAGGTTTTCAAATTACCTCATTGGGTTCTTTTAACATGTTTTAACTAGAGCTGGTTTCGGGCACCTCTAGTGTTTTGTTTTTTTTATTTTCTTAAGTTATTTAATTTATTCGACTAGAGCGGGTTTTGGGCACCTCTAGCGGTCAATTTTTAGCGCATACTAGAGCCAATTTCGGGCACCTCTAGTGATCAATTTTTAGCAAATACTAGAGCCAATTTCAGGAACCTCTAGTATTCATCCAATTTTTATTCTAATCCCCCATTTTTTTTAACTATCAACCTAAGTTCGCTAGAATTCCTTAAATCAATCAAGCCACAACAGTGTTTTATCAAGTTTAGCATCATAGTAAGATTCTAAGTGTTTCCATGTTTATCCTAGAATAAAAAGTTCTATCAATTAAGTACATTGGCAAAGTCATCATCGAATATTCATCAAATCAAGGCAATTCTTGTTCCAACTAAAGGCATGGCAAGCAATTTATGTATCTTAAATGTAATACTTAAGATGAATGCAACTAAGCATGGTAACTAACTAATAACAATCCCCCCAAACTCGAGTGAGGCATTGTCCTCAATGCATGCAACAAATAAAAATAAAGAAAATTAAAATGCAAACGAGGACTTACTCTGAGAGTTCGTCGTCGTGGATGATTAGCTCCTTTTGGTTGGTGTCTTGATTTTTTTGCTTGAACGCGGTGGTTGCTTCCATGTTGCCCGTGGTGGAATCGATCCTTGTACGGGGTTGTCCTCTTCATCAATGTCATTGACTTTTTTCTTGGGCTTGGAGGATTCAATTGGTGCTATCTTTGTTGGTGCAATAGAGGACTCGTCCGAATCTGAAAAATCAGACAATGATTCTGTATGACTTGATTCGGGCATAGGTGCTTTACCTTTTGCTTTTGCAATGGTTGCCGGGACGTCTTTGGCTTTGGTTGCCATGGCATCTTCAGGGTTGGTTGCCGTGGCATCTGCTTGGGCAGGCGCGGTGTAGGTTGCCGCGGCATCATCTGTTGTGGTTGCCATGGCGACTGCTTCATTGGTTGTCGGGGCAAGGATCTCGGCAGGAAAGATTGGGAACGGCACGCGGCTTTCCGGGTACTTTTCTAGGATGACTTGGGTGATGGCATTGTTGTGCTCCTTCATGTACCGCATGAACATTAGTTGCCGGTCTTCAATTTGCCTAAGGTGGCTCGCCAATGGTTTCAAGAGTGCTTCAAAGTGTCCCGGGGTCGATGGCCGAGTTGCCCGGGTGTTAGGTGCTTGGGTATTAGGCGTTCCCGAGGCGGTAGGGGTTGCCGCATAAATTGGAGGCATTGAGGATTTTACCAGTGCCTCTCCCATTAGCTTTCGGATTTGTGCTCGATTCCAACCGGACTTTGGTAGGGCCTTTTCATTAGTGGACTCACTTGGGACATGCATCTCCTTGCAAAGATTAGAAATTAAGCAAGGGAAGAAATGAGAACCCTTGTCTTTTGAGCTACATACAAAAATCTCATCACAAATAATTTTTCCAATGTTAATGATACGATTATGCAAGATAGAATGTATGAGCAAAATACGAGGTGTATCAACGATAGTATTATGTGTGGTGGGCATTATTGAAGTTTTAACAAACCTATTCCATAATTTTGCCTCGGGTTTAAGCCAAAGGCGATTTACCGCGCCCTTGTATTTACCGTCGTTCCATTGAGTTCCCGGTAGAGTGAGTTCTTTAAGCACCTTGTCGAGTTGCTTGGGCGTCAGTTGATCAACAAAGGCTTGATGCTCGTCCTTCTCAACGTAGAGCCCGTAAAAGGTGTTGATGTTTTCAGGGCTTATGAGTATAGCCTTGTCACAAACAAAAACATAAGGATTATTCGGGTTAGGTGAGTGAGCATAGAATTCTCTTACCCATGAGATGTTACCCAGTTCTGATTGATGGCAAAAGATTTGCCACTTTTGATGTGCAATACTCTCGGAGATGAATGTTTCAAGGCCGAAATCTTGATGAGAGTTGGAGTATTCAAAGCCTTGTTCTTCGTAAATCTTCCGGCTTTCAAACTTGGAGTGAAATCTTACTTGAACCACCGGTGTAGCAGACTTCTTGTATCTTGGTTCTTTGCAGGAACTTGGATGAACCAAAAATTTAATTTTGGATACCATGGATGATCTTGGTTGTGAGTTTTGTAAACACAAATAAAAGAAAATAAAAGAAACTAAAGTGTTGCAAGATGAAAAGTAGGAATAGGTTTCTTGGAAGTTAAGGGTGATGGGTTATATAGAAAAGATAGGTAGGAAATATTGTGGGTGGGTTTAATGTTGGAAATAATAAAAAGAGGGTTTCAGTTTAGGGGAAGGGTGACGGCTAGGGGGTTTAATTAGGGTAAGTTGGAGGCTTTATATAAGCCTTAGATTCAGCCCATTAATTTCCTTGTTGAAGATGTTTTCCTTCTTGAATCAAAATTCTTCTTTATCTTGAACTTTTTTCCTACAATTCAAAGACAAATCAAATAAGGATTAAAATTAAAGATAAACTAATAAAAGAAAATAAATAAAGATGTAGTTTTAATCTTAAAGAAAATAAATCTATCCTAAAAGAGCAAATAATCGAAAATAATAAAAAAATAAAAATTAAATAGTTCGAAAAAATTAAAATTAAAAATAAAAATAAAAAAAAATAAAAATAAAATATCGAAAGGAGAGCATGCTCATGCATCTCCTAAGGTGACCACTTCTTTGTTACGTTCCACATGGGCACCATTGTAGTGCTTTATAATCTTTGTCCATTAACTTTGAATTCATGTTTGTTAGTGATGGACTTGATTATCACGACACCATGGGAGAATGATTTGACAACTTCGAATGGTCCCGACCATCTTGATTTCAGTTTTCCCGAGAAAAGTTTTAGCCGAGAATTGAATAAAATAACTAGTTGCCCTGGCATGAATTGTCGCGGCAATAGTTTCTTGTCATGCCATTGCTTTGTTTTCTCCTTGTAGATTCGTGCATTGTTATAGGCGAGTGCACGAAATTCTTCTATCTTGTTGAGATCCAACAAACGCTTTTGTCCGGCACTTCCCCAATCCATATTCACGGTCTTGATTGCCCAATATGCCTTGTGTGCGATTTCCACCGGTAGATGGCATGTTTTGCCACAAACAAGTCGAAAGGGGGACATACCTAAGGGTGTTTTGAATGTAGTGCAATATGCCCAAAGTGCATCATCTAGTCTTAATGACCAATCCTTCCTAGAGGAATTTACAACTTTCTCGAGTATACCCTTCAATTCTCGGTTAGAAATTTCTACTTGCCCATTGGTTTGCGGGTGATATACCGTGGCAATCTTGTGTGATACACCAAAGCGTTGCAACATCTTGGTAATAAGTCTGTTGTCAAAATGCTTGCCTTCGTCACTGATAATTGCTCTCGACATCCCGAACCGTGTAAATATGCTTTTCTGCAAGAATCGTTGCACGATCTTGGAATCATTGTTGGGAACTGCAGCTACCTCAACCCATTTAGTCACGTAGTCGACGACAAGTAGAATGTAGAGGTTACCGAATGAAGATGGGAAGGTCCCATAAAATCGATCCCCCATACATTGAACACTTCCACCTCGATGATGTTTTGGAACGGCATCTCATGTCATCTAGAGATATTGCTCGTCCTCCGGCAATGATCACATTGGTTGTAAAAGTCTTGGGCATCTTTGTACAATGTTGGCCAATACAAAGTTGATTGCAAAACTTTGGCCGCGGTACGAGTTCCTCCAAAATGTCCTCCATAGGGTGAAGAATGGCATTGCCGGAGTACATTCTGATGCTTCTCTTCAGGGTCACATCGCCGTATAACCTGATCTGCACATTGTTTAAACAAAAGAAGCTCGTCCCAAAAGAAATGCTTAGCATCCTGGCAGAACCGCTTCTTCCCTTGGTGAGTAAGACCATAAGGTAAAATACCACAAACAAGGAAATTAACGAAATCCGCGTACCAGGGTATTGTTGAGGCATGTGCTGCCATGGCGACTGCTCCCAAAATTGCCGAGGCGTGTGCGTCTAGGGTTGCCGAGGCGTGCGCGTCAAGGGCTACCGAGGCGTCGAGGATTGCCGAGGCATGCGCATCCATGGTTGCCAAGGCGTGCGCGTCAAGGGCTGCTGCGACGTTGAGAGTTGTCGAGGGATGCGCGTCCATGGTTGCCGAGGCAACTAAAAGTTGCTCATCCAGGAATGCATCGCATATCTCTAGATCCGCGTCCTCCTCCTATTGCGTTCTAAACGTGATAAATGATCGGCCACTTGATTTTCTGTTCCTTTCATGTCTTTAATTTCAATATCAAATTCTTGTAAAAGTAATATCCAACGAATCAAACGAGGTTTGTTATCCTTTTTAGCAAATAGATATTTGATTGCCGAATGGTCCGTATGAACAATTACCTTTGTACCAATCAAATAGGATCGAAACTTGTCAAATGCGAAAACTACAGCTAGTAACTCTTTCTTCGTTGTTGTGTAATTCACTTGAGCACTATTAAGAGTTTTACTAGCGTAGTATATCACATGGAAGGTCTTACCTGCGCGTTGGCCTAGGACTGCTCCTACCGCAAAATCACTTCATCACGCATGAGCTCAAAAGGTAGCGTCCAATCTGGTGGAACGACAAAGGGTGTCGAGGTAAGCTTTTCCTTTAGGGTTTCGAATGCTTGGGTGCAAGAATCATCAAAATCGAAGACTTTATCCTGTTCAAGCAAATTGCACAAGAGTTTAGTGATTTTAGAAAAATTATGAATGAACCTACTGTAAAAACCTGCATGTCCAAGAAAGCTTCGAATTCCTTTAACCGAGCTTGGTGGGGGTAATCTCTCGATCACGTCCACCTTGGCTTTGTGTACTCAATTCCCTTGGATGAAATCTTGTGGCCGAGCACTATTCCTTCATCTACCATAAAATGTCACTTCTCCCAATTGAGGACTAAATCAGTTTCTTCAGATCTTGCCAACACCTTCTCTAAATTGTCGAGGTGGCTGTCGAAGTCATTCCCAAAAACAAAAAAATCATCCATGAAGATCTCAAGGAAGTCTTCAACCATGTCTGAAAAGAGTGCCATCATGCATCTTTGGAAGGTTGCCAGGGCGTTACAAAATCCGAACGGCATCCTTCGGAAAGCATAAGTATTGTATAGGCATGTGAAGGTTGTCTTTTCTTGATCTTCTAGTGCTATGGCAATTTGATTATAACCTGAATAACCATTAAGAAAACAATAAAAGGGTTTGCCTGCGAGACGGTCAAGCATTTGATCAATAAAGGGTAATGGGAAGAAATCTTTCCTAGTGGCTTTGTTTAGCTTTCGATAATCCATACAAACCCTCCAACCGATCACAGTCTTGGTTGGAATGAGTTCATTGTTTTCATTACTTACCACCGTTATACCTCCCTTTTTTGGTACACATTGTACCAGACTTACCCATGTACTATTAGAGATAGGGTATATAATGTCGGCGTCAAGCCACTTGATGATTTCTTTCATTACAACCCCTTTCATGGCATGATTCAGTCTTCTCTGGCCCTCGATTTAAGGTTTGTGATCATCTTCCAACAAAATCTTCTACATGCACACTGCCGGGCTAATTCCTTTCAAGTCGGCAATTGTCCACCCTATTGCCTTCTTGTGTAGCATCAACATTTTGATCAGCTTCTTATCCTACTTAGGCTGTAACTACAAGAAATAATTACAGGCAATGTATTATCGGTTCCTGAGTATGCATATTTTAGTTGCTTTGGCAACTGTTTCAACTCAAGAATCAGTGATTGTTCAATAGAGGGCTTTTCGAGCTTACCTTCTTTACCTGAGTAATCCAGTGGTTCAAAGTATGTACCTAGTCGATTTACTAGCCAATTTGCCTCTTCTTGTTGTTCCTCATCGACCGGTTCGTCATACTCCTCAGGTTCCTCTAGATCAGAAATGTAGTTACCGAGGCAACTAAATTCCTCATCAAAGTTAAACTCTGTCGTGGCATGAAGAAGTTGGCATTCTTCTGGATCATCAGCATGCCTTAGTGTTTGGAACACATTTAGTTTAACTTGCTAATCATTCACCCTCATTTGAGTTCTCCTTTTTCAACATCGATCAAGGTTCTCCCTGTTGCTAGGAATGGTCTTCCGAGAATGATAGGTGCATGCTCATCTGCTTCGCAATCCAAAACAATAAAGTCAGGGAGAAAAATAAATTTATCAACTTTTACCAGTATGTCTTCGATTTTTCCCTCTGGATGCACATAGGATCTGTGGGCTAGCTGTAGCATAACTGTTGTAGGTCTTGCCTTCCCGATTCCTAGTTTCTGGAAAATCGATTTAGGCATCAAGTTTATGCTAGCCCCAAGGTCGCATAATGCTTTCCCGACATAGTGGTTTCCAATGGAACAGGGTATTGTGAAACTTTCAGGATCCTTTAACTTGGGTGGCATACGATTGTGCAACATGGCCATGCATCCCTTTGTTGCGGCAACTGTTGCAAACTCTCCTAGCCTTGTTCTCTTGGACACAATGTCTTTAAGGAACTTGGCATAGTTCGGCATTTGTTCAATTGCTTCAACCAATGGCAAGTTGACGTGGACTTGCTTGAGGATATCAAGAAACTTCTTGAATTGATATTCTTGCTTTTGTCCCTTCAATTTTTGTGGGAATGGTGGTGGGAGTCATATATCTTCGATCCTTTCATTGGTTTGGAACCTGATTGACGAGATTGTTGGGTCAACTGGAGTTATCGAGGCATCATCAACTGGGTTTGCCATGGCGTGCCTATCGTCGACTTCCGAGGCATGCTTATCGCCGGTTGTCGAGGCATGCTTATTCTTGGTTGCCGATGCATGCTTATTGTCGGTTCCCGCGGCAATTCCTGGTTCAGCATCTGAGGCTTTGCCACTGGGTTCGTCTTGATCTTTTTGTGGAGTTTTGTTTGATGAGCGGGCTTGAGCCTCTTTAATTTGTTGGCCACTTCTAGTGGTGATCGTCTTACATTGCGCATGGCCAGTTCCTCTTGCAACTTCAGTATCGCTAGGTAAACCTCCTTGCGGTTGATATTCAGTTTTGAGCAAATTGTCCGACTTGATTTTCCAATGATTTGATTGCCACCTCTTGGTTTTCCAATGAAGTTACTATTCTTAGCCATATAAGATTCAGTTTTCAACATAAAAGCATTGAGAAAATTTTCCAAAGAACTAGATGTTGTCGCTTGTTGCTGCGGCAACTGTTGCCGTGGCATATTCTACTAGAATCCCGATGCTTGTGCATTCTGATTATTATGGTTTAGAGCATTATTGGGATTACTCCATGAAAAATTCGGGTGCTTATTCCAAGTTGGATTGTATGTATTGGCATCACATTGTTGTTTCGGTTGTAATTCCCCATATAAAAGCTGGATTCCGGATTCTACATACATTCAGAAGAATCATGGTTACCACCACATAACTCACAAAATGAATCCATTACCTTGACCTCCTGTGAGTTGTTTGGTTTCTGCATGTTCTGGATCATCTTGGTTAAGGTAGCCAATTGTGCCGAAATTGAGTCTGATGATCCTAGTTCATGTATTGTGGCTTGGCGTCTAACTCCTCATCTTCTAGTAAATGGGAATTGATAATCATTCTTGGCCAGCCTATTTAGGATTTGCATTGCTTCCTCTGGCGACTTATCGAGGAGTATGTCGTTTGCCGAGGCGTTTAGCATCATCCTTGTTGGTGTATTAACGGCGTTGTAAAACATTGTTACTTGTGTCCATACTGGAATTCGTATAGGGGCATTTGTGTAGAAGTTCTCTATATCGCTCCCAATCCTCGTACATGGATTCATCATCTGCCTGCCGAAAAGAAGTAATGTTGTTACGAAGCTTATCAGTCAAATTTGTATGATTAAATCGAGCAAGGAAATCACAACAAAGATTGGTCTAAGATCCTATTGATCCTGCAAGAATGCTATTCAACCATGCTTTCACCCTATCCCTCAGTGAATAGGGGAATAATCTTAATCATAAAACATCGGGGGTGACTCCGTGTATTTTGAATGAGTTGCAAATCTCGAGGAAAGATTTAAGATGTTGTCGTGCATCTTCAGTTGCTGAGCCCCCAAATTGACCAATTGTGTTGATCATATTAAACATCACCGGTTTCAACTCAAAGTGGTTGGCTTCAATTTCAGGTGCGACAACTCCTAGATTAAGTCCATCTAGATCTTCTTCAAGATAGTCTCGAATAGCTCTGTTTTGTGCAAGAATCACTCCTCCTCCTGCTGGAACATCTTGATTCATATTGCTGTCTTGATTAGCCATTGCTACTCTTAACCTTCGCTAAGTCTTTGTAAGGTTCGTTCAATTTCTGGATCAAAGGGATATTCTGGTGTAATCAGTCTCGCCCTGGTCATTTACCAATGCAAAACCAAAGTTTGTTAGCCCTTTGGATTTTAAACAAGAAAAATAAAAAGTGCAAGAAAATAAAAACAAAGTCGCTATTGCCAATCCCCGGCAACGACGCCAAAAACTTGTTGCACGTAATAAGTGCTACGCAATTGTGCAAGTATACACGTCGCAAGTTA
Source organism: Hibiscus mutabilis (assembly GCA_019671005.1). Taxonomy (NCBI): domain Eukaryota; kingdom Viridiplantae; phylum Streptophyta; class Magnoliopsida; order Malvales; family Malvaceae; genus Hibiscus; species Hibiscus mutabilis. The sequence goes on along the minus strand of CM033752.1, from coordinate 12,651,336 downwards.
TAGTATAAAAGATATCGTCTCCACGGGGATTGGTGCCACTTCAAGAATCTAATCTCTTGCACTGTAAAAAGTAAAAGAAAACACAAGTAGAAGATTATAGAAGTTTAAACTAATAACTAAACTAGAAAGCAATAAAGTAAAAGAATAGATGAGATCAAGTGAGAGAGATAGGCCAGGTTATCGTGAGTTGAGGTGTGATAGCCGATTGGATCGTCTTGGTAAAAGAGTGCAAGGGCAACTCAGTTACCGTGGCAACTTGCACAACGGGGTTGCCTTCGAAACTAATCAATGGTTGCCTGGGCGACTAGTTGGGCAACTACTTGGGCGTCTGGGCAGCAACTTCAAGGATCGGCAGAGCGTTCTTCAATGGTTTCTTCTTATCCCTAAGTCGAAACTCTAGCTACTTGTGCATGCCTTGATAATACATCCCTGCGTGAATCAAGGGTGAACAACGACCAATCTTGCGCTCTTCTTAGCCATTGAAATCCTTAACTTATTCCTAAGCCGGATTAATCTTCACCATCAATAGATTGAATAAAGATCATACTCATTCATTTCTTGAATCTAACTCTCCGGATATTATATAAATAGATGAAGTTACGAGATCCTCTCCCAATTCACTCGTAAACAAGAATAAGAACCAAGAATGTATAAACCTTGAATAGAAAAGTGCAAACTCCTATTACCTAAACAAAATCCAATTGCTTCTCACAACCACAAAACACAATAACCTTATCCAAATAGATTTAGTTCATGGCTAGGTTCCAAAGAAACACAAGATAAAGAATTCCTAGCATGAACCTAATTGAACAAGAAAGAAAAAGTTGAAGAATGGATGAAGCCTTCTTGTCGAGATCTCCCCTTGAAGCTTGTCGAAAATCCTCTCTACTCTCTCCCTTGGAGTTGTCGACATTCCTCTCCTCTCTCTCCCTTGGAGTTGACGGCTTGGTGATCTATTTATAGGGCTAGGTCAAAGTCCTCCTTTGAGGAGGAAGTTAAGTTGGAATTAAATTATCTTTAAAGAATATAATTCTTTATTATATTTATATTCCTTTAGAACTTCTCCTATCTTCTTGGGATTTAATTCTTCTTTAACCTCTTCATGGAAATCAAACTCTTTTGGGATTTAGCTTTGCTCCACGTCATCTTGGGCTTGTCTAGTCATCAATTTCGACTACCATATCACCTTATTCTTTGTCAACAATTGCCTTGGCAACTGGCTCGGCATCTCCTTCATGCATTACCCTGGCGACTAGCTCGGCATCTCCTTCATGCATTGCCTTGGCAACTAGCTCGGCATCTCCTTCATGCATTGCCCTGGCAACTAGCTCTAGCCTTGCTTTGGCAAGTGATTCTGCACATACACACAAAACACACCAAAGCAGCATCTTTTCCCACAAAAACAACCAAGTTATGCAATCAAGCTTAATGATGGAAGGAAACATGGATTAATGCATGAATGACTAATTATTTAACTAATATGAGCCTAAGTCTAACAATAATATGAGTAAAAAGGGTAAGAAAAATAATACTTTTGAACACTTATTAGCATGCATCTAGATTGTCTTGCTTTGATGGTATGCTTAGATGTGCTAACCCTGTTGAGTATGGCATTGACGTGTTGTTCGTATGGTGTTCTTGCTCATAATTGCTTAGTTGGACTATTTGGTACGTTTGGTGAAATGCTTTAGGGAGCATGCCTTTAGATTGATTCTTCTGGGCAACGTGAGCTTGTATGATGGTTAAACCATGATTCAAGGGTTGATATAGGTATTGTTAAACGTTTGTATCCAGGTATGTAAGTAACTAGGAGCTAAATACATCCAGATTTACGTGAAAAATATGTAGAAAATGACATTACAGGCCGCTAAGTACCGATACGCAAGGGACCGTATCGATATGCAAAGGTAAGTTAAGGCAGGCAGCATCGGTACGGGTATACGAGTACCGGTACGGTTAGGCAACTTAAGCTTGGGTAACAGTACGGATAAAGTGTAACCGTACGGGGATTCATTACTGGAAAATCACTTTTTGAAGGAAAAACCCGTTTACCGATACACCAAGGGGATCATACCCGTACGGATTTAATATTGTGCATGCTAATGTGGCGTACTGATACGGTACAATGTGTACCGGTACGTAAGGTTGTTCCGTATTGGTACAGGTACATACGTATTGGTACGCGAGGCAGTTTATTCAGGTAATGTCATGGAAGTCAGTTTTTGGCTTCTTGCATTTGTAATACCCCGGTTTTAGGGCTTAGCGGTTTAGAGGATTTATTAGACGGTTCGGTGGACTAGAGTAGAGATTTGAGTCACTTTCGGGATCATATATATTTGGTGTTGGAAAAATTGTGGAAAATGCTTAAAAATCATTATTAATTATGTATTTAATAATGGCAAAATCAATTTTGAAAAATGAGTTATGGAAGATGGATATTTTGGTTAGTGACCAAAATGAAATTTTGAAAACTGTGATTTTCTAGTGACTAAAACGAAAAGGGTCAAATACTTAGAATCTTTAAGGAGCTATTTTACCAAGAGGTTTATGATGATTTCTCCCTTGATTTAACTGATTTTAACATGTGATTTAATTAATAATTAAAGAGGATTTTGTTAAAAAGTTAGTTATCTTTTCTAAAATAAAAATCATGTCATTTTTTCTCAACTTTTTCCTCTCCATTCTCTCCTCAGCCAAACACTCAGATTTCATCAAATTTCCATAGGTGAGGTGGTTTTTAACTTGATTTCATTGTTTTAAATTGTTTTTATAAAGATTGATTACACAAAATCTTACATTAATCTTATGTTTTCTTAACTTTTCACAAATCAATTGAAGGAGAAACTTCACAATAGGGGTAAGGTCCGAGATCTCCTATATTTTATGGTTCTTTATTGAAATTCCCAAGCATTTGATCCTTGTTTTTGTGTTTCTAATCTGATTTTGATGACTTTCTAATGATTTAATGAGTTCTTTGAGGAAAATGAGTCGATTCACAAATTGGATTTGATTTCCAGTAAGTAATGGTGAATTGATTTATATTTTGGATGATTAATAATGTTGATAAGTGATTTTTATCATTGGAATCCCGAAACTTAAGAATCTCTATTTGTTTAGGTTATTAGTCTTGAGGTTTTGTGGTGTTTTGTGGTTGTAAGGTTGCTGGAAGTAGTATCTTGATTTGGATATGTTTTTAGATGTATTTTGATGTTGGAAATGATGCTAGGTTGATATAAGTTGGTTAGGTTGTGAATAGAAGTGTTTTGGTTATGTTTTCGGTTGTTGTGGAGGATTAACTGTGAGGATTTTGTGGAAATCTGAGAAGGATTGTGTTTGTTCCGTTTAGAATGCATTATGATGTATTAATCATCTGTTGTTGTTTGGTAAAAATAGGGGAGGTTGATTCGGAAGTGATTGGAGAAGCGCATGAGGCTTTGGATGCTTGGTTTCGCGTAGGCGAATCAAAGTTTCGTGTATCGGGGAGTGAAAACATGGTTTAAAGCATTTTGCTATTTTGAGAATAGAGTTTAGGAGTTAAGGTAGAGCTTGAAACGCTTACCTAGACTCGGAAGTAAGTATAAAGTGGTTTTACTCTCTCGGTCGTGCTAGTTTGAAATGGTTTTATGCACTTGTTTTAATTACATGTTACCTATTGTTTTAGCATGTTTTAAAGTATTTGATATATTGTTTTTAAGCTTGAAATGCTGAAGGATGCACATGGTAAGTGATCCTTGTAAGTATGGTTTATACTTGTGTTTTAAAGCATATTGTTGCTTTGGAAATAACATGGTTTAATGCTTGTAAAAACAATGAGGTAAATGTTAATTGGTTAATTATATTGGCAAGTGATGTGGTTTTATAATTGTTATTGGATATAGTTGCCTGGCCATAGGACTGAGTGCACTGTAATTATGTCGCCTTGGATGTTGAGGGGTCTATATTGTGTACCGAATACTCCATCCAAGTACCCTAACAGTAGAGGGGTTTAACGGTACCGAATACTCCCGTTAGTGGGTTAAGCATCTAACCGATGAGATGGATTGGTATCCCTGTAGGTTGAGATTGTACCTGGTTGTTATTGTACCCGGTTGTTATTGTACTGCGATTGTAATTGTATCGCTATTCCGGTTGAGATGACTTGAAGTGTTGGGTTAACACTTGTTGAATCCGTGTATTCGATGAACTCTTTTGTTATTGAACTTGTTAATAATCACTTGAAAGCCAATATAATTGTTAATGTATCATTGAAATGCTTTATGTTGTATAATGTGATATATATACGTTTCTCTTTAAGCTTTGCATTTGGTAGTAATGAATGGGAAGGCTTAAGTGGAGGGTTAGCAATGTAATTTGTTGTTGGTTAATGATACATGTAGCATATGTTTAGTATGCTGGTTTTAAGAGTATGGTTTTAAATGCATTGATGGTGTTTGTTTTTGAGCATTCCTCACTAAGCCTTGTGTGCTTACGCTCTCGTTGTCCATCAATGCAGATAATTGAGGTCTTGGAAGGCAGCAAGAAGCAAGGGGATCTTGCCAAGACTTGTTTTCAAAGTATGTTAGAGACTAGACTATAATGAATAAGGGCAATGGGGTACTTGTTGTGCATTGGGAGATGTTTTGTGAAACTCCCTGTTTGAGCATGTTTCTTTAGTTGCTCTTAGGTTGTAAATGGTCTTTATGGTTTGTTTTGGTGCTGGTTTTCCTTTTGATATGTTGGTTGGATGCATATTAGGAAGCATGCCTATAGATTTCCTATTTGATGCATGAATCCTTGTGGTAATGTTAGATATGTGGTGTTAGTTAGCGTGAGATATGTTTGACATGTTGGTATTAAGTTTAAAGCATGTTAGAGTGGTTTGAGTATGCTTATGGGATGAAAAATCAGCCAAATGTGACATTACAGGCCCAGGCGTACCGATACGCGGGGGACCATATCAGTACGGCTAGGCAATTTTAGGCTTGTGGGATCAATACGGGTCTGGTGCGTTTTGATACGCCTAGGTAAATTTGGCCTGGCGTACCGGTATGGGGATGGGCATTTCAATATGAGTTTTAGCCACTTGAATCACTTTTGTAACTCGAACCCACATATCGAAACACCTAAGGAACCGTATCGGTACAGTTGTAAATATTTCAAAAGTTTGGTCAGTTTGGCGTATCAAAACGGCTTGGTGGTGTATCAAAACGGTGCGTTTCAAGCCGTATCGGTACGGGCTTACCCGTTCCGACACGGATGGCCGTTTTTCCTGTTAATATCATTTTGAGCAGTTTTACTTTCTTTGCTTTTTAGTCCCTAAATCTTGTCGATTCAATTATATGTGGTAGAATGATCAGATTAAGCTGAAATTTGAGATAAAGGTTTGGAATCTGTCTCATTAAAGATTAGTAACTTAAAAATGAGTATTAAACCTGAAATTTTTTGTATTTGCAATTTGGTCCCTAATTTGCAAACGCGATCAATTGGATGTCAAATTGATGCCCGATTGAGTTGGGGCTGCACCTAATGTCTGTATGAACATGTAAGGTTAATAAATAGGCATCTAGATAAGTTAAAAAGAAGAAAAAATGGACCGGGTTTGTTTGAATCTCTTCGGTTTGCTACGGCAAACCTAATGTAGCCTTCTTGGTTCGGTTGGGTGTCTAGGCCGGGTCAAGGGGTTACAGCATTTGAGTCCCTAAGTCTAGAAAATGTAATTGAATGCGAATGGATGATCATTTTGACCTGAAAATTGTTATCTGGGCATGTAAATGGACTCATTGAGGATTGGTAATCTTAAATTCAATTTTGCTTTTGTAATTTAAAGTATTTTCGTTTTAGTCCTCAATTTTGAATATGATGCTGTTGATTTCCATTTGTGACTCGTTTCATTTTGTGAACTTATCCGCTGCGAGTATGGATATGTAGGAGCATTAATTTACATTTAGACAAGATAAAAGTGAAAAAAATGGACCGACTTTTCGTAACCTTTCTCAGGTTTGCTTCGGCAAACCTAATGTTTGCACTCTCGGTTCGGTCAGGCGTCTAGGCTGGGTCAAGGGGGTTACAAGATCCAAATCATGAGTTGGATAGTTGCGCTCATAAACCTTCAACTGTCTTGATGCATAGGCCACCACCTTACCATCTTGCATCAGCACACAACCCAAACCAACGTAAGATGCATCACTATAAACCACAAACTCCTTCCAAGATTCAGGTTGAATCAACACAAGAGCATATGTTAAAACTTCCTTCAACTTCTCAAAACTGAGTTGCTGCTTCTCTATCCACACATAAGGAACATTCTTTTGCAACAACTTCGTCAATGGTGCTGCAATACTAGAAAACCCATCAACAAAGCGACGATAATAACCAGCCAGCCCAAGTAAAGTGTGAACCTTCGGAATAGATTTAGGTTGGTTCCAATTGAGAATAGCCTTAATTTTTTGTGGATCAACACGAATACCCTCCGCGGAAAACCACATGACCAACGAACACCACTTCCCTAAGGCAAAACTCACACTTCATCAGCTTGGCATACAACTAATTATCCTTCAAAACCTACAACACAATCCGCAAAAGCCAATCATGTTCTTTCTAGGTACAAGAGTACACGAGAATATCGTCTATAAACACCACCACGAACTGATCAGGATATTCATGGAACACCCTATTCATCATATCCATGAACGCAGTTGGGGCATTTGTCAAACCAAAAGGCATGACCAAAAACTCATAATGCACGTACCTCATACGAAACGCGATTTTATGTACATCCTCATCCTTAACCTTTAATTGATAATACCTCGATCTTAAATCAATCTTAGAGAACACCGCTGCCCTGCAAAACTGATCAAACAGATCATCAATCCTCGGCAAAGGATACTTGTTCTTCACTATTAGCTTATTCAACTTTCGATAATCAATGCACATACGTATCGTACCATCCTTCTTTTTCACAAAGAGAACTGGAGTACCCCAAGGCATTACACTCAGTCGAATGAACCCATGATCTAACAACTCCTGAAGCTGTGACTTCAACTCCTTCAATTCTTTCGGTGCCATCCTATAAGGAGCAATGGACACCAACGTCGTACCCGCATATGTCTCAATACCATATTCTACCTCCCTATCCGACGATAAACCCGGTAATTCTTCAAGAAAAACTTTCAAAAAATCTCTAATAGTTCGAATGTCCTGCACACAAACACCCTTAACTTCAGGATTCATCACGATAGCCAAGTAAGCTTGGCAACCTCCTTGCTTCATCCTTTATGCTTGAGTAGTCGATATAACATTGGACAAGAATTTCACATTCTCGCCAACCACCACAACTTCATAATCATTGGCTAACCTCAAAGAAATCCTTTTGGATTCACAATCCACAACCACCTTGTGCTCGCTCAACCAATCCATACCCAAAATAACGTCAAAACCATGGAATGGAAACTCCATCAAATCCGCGACTCATGACCTTGCACAACTAAAGGACATCGCCTATACAACCTTCTAGTAGTAATCGTCTCACCGAAGGAACTAGCTACTAACATGCCAACATCAAGGATCTCAACAAGAACATTCAACAAAGATGCATGTTCACTCAAGATATAAGAATGAGTAGACGCTGAATCAATCAAAGATAACAATGACAAGGATTGCAAAGTGAAGGTACCTGCGATTACATCCATGTCATTACGACCCTCACGATGAGCATAGATCTGAGCTAGTCCACCATTCTCTCGTCACACTACAGTAACATAAGCTATAACTCTCTGACCATCTTTATGCCTCTGATAATTACCCCTGCCACGACCTCGACCCCTAGCAGGTGCAGTAACATGTACATGCGTATCCCTCACAACATGAGGACAATCACGCTTCAAATGATCAGGATATCCACAAATCCAACAAACTCCAGCATTTCCCAGCACATACCTATGTGGCGGCTACAACATCGCTCATATTTTACTATAAGACGAGCTCCCTAGACAACTGGACAATACCGCCACCACGCCTATGATCCGTCTTATGCCTCTTGTCCCGAAACCTCCTATTCTGCCTCAAAAAATAGCTAGAATCACCCACTCTCTTATCCAAGCTTGCACTCACAGCCTGAACTGATGTACCCAAAGATTGCTCAATATCCTTGGCATAATTGACCAACACATCAAAATTTGTGTGATCCACAGCCAAAATATACGTCTTAATGTCCTTCACAAGACCATAGCAAAACCTGTCACACCTCTGTTGATCATCGAGAACAACTCCGGGGCATACTGACTCAGGTGAACAAACTTTACCTCATACTCAACAACAGACATGCCACCCTGCGACGGCGACATAAACTCGTGCTTGCTCGCATCCAAATACTGTGTACCAAGATACTTTCTCTTGAAAGCTCTTCGAAAGAACTCTCAAGTCACATCTTGCTCGGGAACACCCGCAACTATGGTCACCCACCAATGATATGCATCACCCTACAACAGTGACACAGTGCAACCCAACTTGCGTTCCTCATTACAACCATCTGGTTCAGAATACGGATTGTCTTTTCCAGCCATCCCTCAGATGCAACCCAACTTGCGTTCCAAGGGTAAACCTTGATTAGCCACCACAGCAGGTGTCGGTGCTTGCACTTGCACTCCAGCCACCGCTGCTTGAAACGCTCTTGTCATAGCTTGGATTCACTAAGTCAAATCACCAAAAACTAGCACAGGAGGTGCCAGGGGTACACCGCCCGCCCCAATATCAACAGGAGGAACCAACAGAGGAGGAGGAGGTAAAACGTTAAGGGGATTCCCATCCTCAATGCTATTCTGCCCAAGTCCGACATTAATAGCCATAGAACGTGTCTCATGTCGAGCCATGCTAAGAAAAGCATCAAAACACATTAAATTCAGGCTAGCATTAGGCAAAGGATCCAAGACAACCTTATAAAACATTTTAAAACCTCGATAATGGGCAATGTGTTCCCAATTCATACCCTAACATAATATTAAAAAATCACTGTACATATACACAATCACCGTGCAATTCAAACAACATCATTTAACCAAAGGACAACATCCAACCCTTTCAAAACCTATATTTGATACCAACAAATGTAACCCCTTCAACCCGGTCTTGACGCCCGACTGAACCGAGAGAACTACATTAGGTTTGTCGAAGCAAACAAGAGAAAGATTTCGAAAACCAATCCATTTTTTCTTTTTATCTTGTCTAGATGCATATTATTAACCCTAAGTGTACATACTTGCAGCGGGTGAATTTACAAAGGAATCGGACCATGAAAAGGCAACCAATCGCAAAACATACCTTTTTGGGACTAAAATGAAAATTTGATAACTTTAAGGACTAAAACTAAAATTAAGGTTACCAATTCTCAATTAGTCCAATTATATGTTTACCTGTCAAATTTCAGGTCAAAATGATCACCCAAATTCATACAATTGTATTCACAAAACTCAGGGAATAAAATAAAAGAAACAGAAACTTCTAAATATTCCAAAATAATGAATTAATCAAGCCGCATCGTAGATGCTTGGAGGTGTTTGATGCACGCCATAAAATTTTCTAAAACCCAGATTCCAGTAGTTGAAACTCATTCCGATATGCCCACGCATATCGAAACACCCTTCATAAAATCTCTATGTCGTATCAAAACACCCTACTGATACCAACAAATGTAACCCCTCAACCCGGTTCAGACGCCCGACTGAACCGAGATAACTATATTAGGTTTGTCGAAGCAAACCAGAGAAAGATTTCGAAAACCAATCCATTTTTTCTTTTTATATTGTCTAGATGCATATTATTAACCCTAGGTGTACATACTTGCAGCGGGTGAATTTACAAAGGAATCAGACCACGAAAAGGCAACCAATCGCAAAACATACCTTTTAGGGATTAAAATGCAAATTTGATAACTTTAAGGACTAAAACTGAAATTAAGGTTACCAATCCTCAATTAGTCCAATTACATGCTTACACGTCAAATTTCAGGTCAAAATGATCTCCCAAATTCATACAATTGCATTCACAAAACTCAGGGAATAAAATAAAAGAAACAGAAACTTCTAAATATTCCAAAATAACAGAATTAACTGAAGCCGTACCGGTACGCTTGGAGGTGTTTCGGTACGCCATAAAAATTTCTAAAACCCAGATTCCAGTAGTTGAAACTCATTCCGATATGCCCACGCATATCGAAATACCCTTCATAAAATCTCTATGTCGTATCAAAACACCCTACTGATACCAACAAATGTAACCCCTCAACCCGGTTCAGACGCCCGACTGAACCGAGATAACTATATTAGGTTTGTCGAAGCAAACCAGAGAAAGATTTCGAAAACCAATCCATTTTTTCTTTTTATATTGTCTAGATGCATATTATTAACCCTAGGTGTACATACTTGCAGCGGGTGAATTTACAAAGGAATCAGACCACGAAAAGGCAACCAATCGCAAAACATACCTTTTTGGGACTAAAATGCAAATTTGATAACTTTAAGGACTAAAACTGAAATTAAGGTTACCAATCCTCAATTAGTCCAATTACATGCTTACACGTCAAATTTCAGGTCAAAATGATCACCCAAATTCATACAATTGCATTCACAAAACTCAGGGACTAAAATAAAAGAAACAGAAACTTCTAAATATTCCAAAATAACAGAATTAACTGCAGCCGTACCGGTACGCTTAGAGGTGTTTCGGTACGCCTTAAAATTTTCCAAAACCCAGATTCCAGTAGTTGAAACTCATTCTGATATGCCCACGCGTATCGAAACACCCTTCATAAAATCTCTATGTCGTATCAAAACACCCTATCGAGTACCGAAACGCTGGCCAAATTTGCCTAGGCTTGTACCAAAATTCTTTTCCATGTACCTCTAGCCTAAGCCTAAAATGGCTTACTCGTACCGAAACAGGGTCACCCGTACCGGTACACCTAGACCTGTAATGTCTCAAATTGTTGTCTAAACACACTTTAACGATACCCAAAATGCTCTAACATGCTTCAAACATTTATACAACAATACTAGGATACATTCCTAACCAAACAACATTGAACCAACAACATTACATGCCATTCATATGCCCAAGATATTCTATAGGCATGTTTCCTAATATCATTCTTCCAAACAACCAAAACTCACATTAGGCACTTGTAAGGCATACTCATCATGCTTACACATCTAAAGCATCAGAACAAACTTGCTTGAATCATCAAAACAATGCAACCATTCCAAATTAACTAGATGCATTCCTAAGCACTCATCTAGCAGCATTATAGGCAAGGGTCCACACAAGTTCAACAATATCAAACCAATCATAAAATCCAGTACTTCACATGCTTAAAAACCATGGAAAAACAGAATTACAAATCCCAAAAATATGGCGAACACATTGCCTTATTAACCGAAAGCATAAATTGAGTTCATACTCAAAGTAAGCCTTGTCTTGGATCGCTTTAAACCTTGTCTTTGAAGCCCCCAAACTTCAATGCTCTGCATCATTAGGAAAAAGAGAGCATAAGCACACATGCTTAGTGAGGATGCTTATGAAACAATGATGCAATTAAAACCATTTGAAAACTAAACCACTTGTTCCCAAAACATGCTTAACAACCCAGAGAATTTTTCCTTGTCTCTAACCGAGACATGCATAACAATCCATATGAACATCATATACAAATTCGATGCTTAGATCACAAAGCATTAAACCATAACCCATGCTTAAATCCCAAAGCATTAAATCCTAAACCATGCTTAAATCCCAAAGCATTAAAATAGAACACACATGAACTTTCACATATATTGGCATTTATAGTGACCCCGGATAGACTACCCTCCATCCATACATATCGGATACACGGATCTCTCATACCATGCCTAGTTAAACTCTTGCCTAGTTAAACCTCAAGATTTGACAACCTCGCCTAGTTAAACCGTGAGTTTTACCATCCTTGCCTAGTTAAACCGCAAGTTTACTAACCTTGCCTAGTTAAACCTTAAGATCTCCATCAATTTGGGTTGCCTTGTTAAACCGTATGTCCCAATTAATGTCCCAACAGTCTGAGTGGCCTTGTTAAATCACCATACCACAAGGACCCATGGCCACGATTGATTTTGTTCATATTTTATAGTGCACTTCAATCCTTTGGCCTGCCAACTATATCCGATTGTTTTCTCATCTTGTCACATAGCCAATATATCATTTATAAAACCATTTACTCATTGTTTTACAGTACATTACACAAAATCACCACATATGCAAATCACATTGCCAAAGCAATAACAGAATTCCTGACCAAAATGAAAACCAATGCTCACTATCATTTCATATACTTTTAAACCCCTACATATGTACTTAAAATCATGCAATTCAAGTAAGTAAATCAAACCATATTTAACACCTAAACATGAAATACACATGCTTATATCCAAACAGATATTCAAGAGCAAATAAGGGAAACTTACTTCCGAGCTTAGGTAAGTGTTTAACGCTTACCCTAAACTCCCAACAAACTTTATTAAACCTCTGAAAGGCGTTTAAACCAATTTTCACTCACTGGTACACCTTGTTTTCCTCGCTAATGCGAATCGAGCTCCCGGCAAGCAACAAACAACATCAAGCTTTGTCACCTTGATTATCCCCTATTTTAACCACATAAAACCATAGGGCAAATGCATAATTATGCATTCAAACCATTGCCAACAAGTAATTACCTGCAACTCTCAAGTTGGCCACTCAAAAACCATCTGAAACATACCGAAATCATCCTCAAACACTTCCAAAACTCAACCCCAGCCCTAATATGACGATTCAACCTAAGAAACATCCTCAATTAACATCTAAAAACCCTTTCCCAACATACTTTTACTTCCAGTAACTACACACCCACCACAACTCCACAAAAACACAAATCTAACAACCTAATAATCGAGGATTCAAGGAGTTTCAGGATTCCAATGTTAAAAATGACTTATCAACATTATAAATCATCCAATATATGTTTAAAATCAATCCTTAATACTGGAAAACAGATCCAATACGAATTTTCCACAATTTCATCAATTAAACCCAATTAAATAATTAATCATTGTAAATTCATAAAATTAGATTATAAATCATAAATCAAGGATCAACTACTTGGGAATATCAGTAAATAACCATCAATAGAGGAGAAGAACGAACCTTACCTCTATTGTGTGATTTATCCCTTAATTGATTGATTAAAGCTAGAAAAACACAAGATTTCAATGAGGTTTTGTAAATCAATGGTAAAGAAGGAATTACAATTCAAGAATTCAAGTAAAAATATCTCTCACCTCTGAGATTTTATGAAAACAAGAGTGTTTGGCAGAAAAAGAAGTGGAGAGAAAAGTTTACGTCAATTTTTTTAAAACCAATAACTAACTTTTATTAACAAAGTCCCTTTTAATTACCTTTGAAAAACATGTTAAAAAGTCTTAATTGAAGGGATAAACCACCAGCAAAAACCTGGTAAAATAGCTCGTTAAGGATTCTAAGAAATTGATCCTTTACAATTTAAACCCCTTTAAAAACAATTTTGAAAAACTACATTTTAGTCACTACCAAAATGTCACCCTTCCAAATCCCCTTTTCCAAATTTGATTTCACCAATATTTTTCATATATTAAAATGTGATTTTTAGCCATTTTCCATATTTTTATCTTCCACAAAAATAAGTACTCTCAAATCTGACTCGAATCTCTAACTTGGTCTACCAGACCGTCTAACAAGCCTCAAAACCGCTAGGCCCAAAATTGGGGCATTACAACCCAAAAATTGAAAGATACTTAAGAGATCTCCATCAAGGACATAGAATAATGGGTCCTCCTGGTAATTATGCTAATAATGGATAGAACGACGAAGGTAATATACGTAACGATGACAATCCACTGAACGATGCGCGAGTGATTGTTGACATTGCAACCCACAATAGAGACCAGGAAAGGCAATTGGTTCTTCCACCAGCCCAACCTAGAAGACCCATTCGCTACAATATCGCACCTATCATCAACAACTTAAATCCATCGATCATTGTGCCAGATCTAGGGACAACTTACTTTGAGTTGAAGCCCATTCTGTTCAACATGCTCAACTCCATTGGAAAATTTAGTAGATCAGCAAGAGAAGATGCTAGAGAACACATTCAAGCTTTCCTGGAAGTTTGTGATTGTTTTAAACAACCGAGAGTTCCTGATGATGTGTTGAGACTTAAACTATTTCCTTACTCCTTGCACGATCGAGCCCAAGCATGGTTGAAGACTATATCATCGTGATCTATTACATCTTGAGATGACTTGTGCAAGAACATTTTGCACAAATATGATCCACCGAATGTGCATAATCAGAAGCAAAGCTAAATCATACCATTTAAGCAACGAGATAATGAATCTATGTATGAATGCTGGGACAGATACAAAGATATGCTACGCAAGAGCTTTATTCATGGTTTTCATGATTGGCTTCAAATATTGATGTTCTATAATGGCGTTAATGCATCAACAAGGATGATGATTCACTCTTCATCAGTTAGAATTCCACTCGACAAAGATCCTAAAGAGGCTTTCAAAATTCTTAATCAGATAGCCAATAATGAATATCATTTTTTCACGGGGAGATTGAATACTGATCCTAAATCTCCTAAAACACTCCAATTAGACAATTCCCAAAGTGTGGCAGCTCAACTCTCCACCATTGCAAATTTGCTCTGTAACGCCCTGAAAATGGGCCTAGATGTGAACCGGGTTGGCCCGAAGGTTCAAGAAAACTGGTTTAGGCAATTCGAATAGTTTTGTGAAAATAAATTAAAAACTAATTTTTGAGGAAAAATAAAATATGGAAAATGATCTAAATTACTTAATTAATATTTTAAGTAAATTGGTGAATTCAATTTTAGGAAATTAAATCTGATTTTTAGACATTTTAGTCTAGTGACTAAATTGAAAGATTTCAAAATTGTTTTGGTGACCAAATTGAAAAAGGATCAAAACTTAGAATCTTTAAGTAGCCATTTGACCATTCTTTTTCTACATATTTCTCTCTTAATTAAGGCTATTTTTAAAGTATTTTAAAAGGTTTTAATAATTGGACAAAAGAGGTTTTAATTGAAAAGATCAAAACACTTTCTCAGCAACCAAACTGAGATTTCTACTTTTAAATCTCCATTAATCAATCTTTATTGATTTCCTTTTTGATTTCTATTTGATTTCTTCAAATACCTTTGCAAATTCTCTTTGAATTTAATCAAAGCGTGGCCAATTATGGTGAAATCAACAATTAGAGGTGGTTTTCATCTCTCTCCTTTAATTAAAGGTTCTTTAATGAAATTCCCAAGTTCTTGATCCTTTTTATTGATTTATATTGTGGAATTTTGATGTAAACATTTATTTGTTAATTAAATTAAGTTTTCTTGGAAAATTAATGGAAGATGAATTGGATATGTTTTGATGATGGATTTAATTGATTTACATCTTCAATGAGATGTGTTTTAATGTTGAAAGGATTGATTAATCAATGGAATCCCAAAACTATAAGGATTACTAGTTTTTAGGTTATTTATAGTTGGCTTTTGGTGCGATCAGGTTGTTGTGTTGTTGTTGGAGATATAAGGACGTGATTAGGTTGTTGTTGGATGTTAATTGATGTTAGTAATGTGTTAGAATCGTTAGATCATGGTTGGGCTTTGTTTTATTAAGGGTTGGTGGTGTTCTTATAACACCCCGATTTTTGGCTTAGATGTTTTAAAGGTTGGCTCGAGGGTCTGATGGACCGTTATTAGAGTTTCGGGTCAGTTTCAGGATTAAATTGTTTTAAATATCCTTGAAGGTGATAAAATTGTGGAAGAAATATTTTAAAATCATCATTAATTATACTAAGGATAATGGTGAAATAAACTTTGGAAATAAGATTTGGAAATCAGACATTTTGTTTAGTGACCAAAATACAATTTTTGAAAACTATTTTTAAAGGTGACTAAAATGAAAAGGGTCAAATTCTTAGAATTTTTAAGGAGCTATTTTACCAAGTTTTTTTTCTGATGATTTCTCCCTTAATTAAAGATATTTTAACATGTGTTTTAAAGTTAATTGAAAAGGGATTTTAGTTAGAAAGTTAGTTAAGCTTTTTAAAGAAAATTCATGTAACTTTTCTCTAAACTTTTCTCTTCATACACTCCTCAGCCAAACACACAAGTTTTCATCAAAATCCAGAGGTGAGAAGTCTTTTTAACTTGTATTTATGATTTGTAATTGACTAATTAACATTGTTTTCACAAAATCGCATTTAAATCTTGTGTTTTCTTAGCTTTTATCAAACCAATTGAGGGAGAAATCTCACAGGGTAAGGTCCGTGATCTCCTCTATTATATAGTTCATTACTGAAATTCCCAAGTACTTGATCCTTCAATTATGAATTGTAAGCTGATATTAACGATTTATCAAGGTTTAATTGCGATAATTGAGTAAATTTGATGAAACAAGGTAATATTCTAAGTGTATCTGATTTCCAGTGTTTAAGATTGATTTAATACATATTTTGGATGTATTATGATGTTGATAAGCTGTTTTTATCAATAGAATCCCGAAACTCTTGGATCTCTAATTGGTTAGGTTTTTAGATTTGAGTTTGTGTGTTGATAATCGAGTTTAATCTTTGCGGGAAGTAAAAGTATGTTGGGAAAGGGTTCTTGGATGTTAATTGATGTTGTTTTTCTAGTTGGAATCGTTGTTTTACGATTGGGTTAAGTTTCAAAAACGTTTGACGATGATTTCGATATGTTTAGGAAGGTTTTTAAGTGGGCAACCTGAGAGTTACGGGGGTTTTGCTTTGAGGCAGTGGTTTGAATACATAATGAATCATTTATCCTCTGTTTTATGTGTTTAAAACTGGGGATAATAAAGGCAACGAAGCTTGACGTTATTTTGTTGCTTGCCGGGAGCTTGTTTCGCGTTGGCAAGGAAGGCGAGGCGTATTGGTGAGTGGAAACTAGTTTTAAATGCTTTACAAAGTTTGTAAAGGTTGTTGGGAGTTTATGGAAAGCATGAGACACTTACCTAAGCTCGGAAGTAAGTGTCCCTTATTTTCGCTCTTGAATATCAGCTTGGATAGGAGCATGTTGTTTTCATGTTTTGGTGACAAACATGGTATGATTTACTTACTGGAAATGCATGATTCTAAGTGCATATGCAGGGTTTCAGAAGTATTATAAATGCTAATGAGCATTGGTTTTCATTCCGGTTGGAAACGATATTATTGCTTCGGCAATGTGAATTTGCATATGTGGAGTTTATGTATAATGCATTGTAAAACAGTAAGTAAATGCATTTGTAAATGATATATTGACTACGTGACAAGGTGGGAAAACAATCAGATATAGTTGGCATGCCATAGAATTAAAAGTGCACTATAAAACATGAACAAAATCAATCGTAGCCATGAATCCTTGAGGTATGGCAGTTTAACAAGGCCACTCAGACTGTTGAGGACCCTATTTGGGGTATGCGATTTAACTAGGTTTGGGTTATCACGCGGTTTAACTAGGCATGGTATGAGAGATCCGTTATCTGATATGTATAGTATAGAGGTAGTCTATCCGGGTCACTATAAATGCCAATATATGTTATAGTTCATGTGTTGAGCCTATATTTAATGCTTTGGGATTTAAGAATGATTTATGATATAACGCTTTGGGATTTTGGCATGGAAAATGTATATGATGTTGCATAGGGGCTGTTATGCACTGATTCGGTTGAAATCATAGAAACTTCTTTGGTTGTAAGCATGTTTTTGGAAAACAAGTATATGGTTTTCAAATCGTTTTAATGCATCATTGTTTTATGGGCGACCTCACTAAGCGTGTGTGCTTACGCTCTCTTTTTCCAAATAATGCAGAGCCTTAAGGTTCGTGGTAGCAAAGGCAAGGTTTGAAGGGATCCAAGGGATAAACTACTTTTGAGTATGAACTCGGTTTGTTTTTTCGGTTAATAAGGCAATGTGTTCGCCACAGTTATTAGGAGTTGTAATACTATTTTCTATGGCTTATAAGTATGTTTTTATGCTCAATTATAAGGGTGTTTTGATGTTGCTAAGCTTGATGTTAATCCTTGCTTATAGTTGTGGATGAGTGATGCTTAGGTATGCATCTAGAACTATCTTGATGATTTCCATGTTGAGATGGTTTTAGCAAGTTTCCTATGCTGTGTTGGATGTGTCGATATGTTGCTTATGCTGGTTTATGGTGAGTTGGATGTTTTTTACATGAATGCAAGTTGTTAGGACCCAAATGCATCTAGACTTGAGTGAAAAAACCAGCTAAAAATGACATTACAGGGCCAGGCGTACCGATACGCGGGGGACCGTATCGGTACAGCAAGGCAATTTTAGGCACAGTGTTTTAGTATGGGTGTAGGTGTTCTGATACAATTAAACACTACTGGAATTTCACTTTTTGGAATGAGCCCGCGTACCGAAACGCGAGTTGACCGTATCGGTATGGTATTTAAATAAATAAATACGATTTTATATTCAAAGTGGCGTACCTGTATGATGCATGGGGAACCGAAATGGACTTGCAATACTGTATCGATACGGGCCCTTGCATATCGATACGGGGGGATAGTTAAGTTAGTTAATGTCATGAAAGTGAAGTTCTATTTTTTTACGTTTTGGTCCCCGAATGTTGTGGATGCAATTGAATGAGTATGGATTATCGTATTAAGTTGATTTTTGTCAAGTAAGCATGAAATATATTTAATTAAAGGATGGTAACATAAAATTGGGTAAAGTTCTTGAATTTTGCTAAAATTGCAATTTGGTCCCCAAATTGCGTTTAACTCCAATTAGATGTGAAATCGATGCCCGATTGAGCTGAGTTTTCACCTGATACCAGTATGAACATGTAGGATAATAATTATACCTTTAGACAAGATAAAAAATGGTTGTGTTTTGGGTTTCATCTCATGGTTCACCTTGGTAAACTTAATATAGCTCGCTCGGTTCAGTCTTGTGATTAGGCCGGGTCAAGGGGGTACATTTGGTGGTATCAGATCTAGGTTTTGCGAAAAGTTGGGATGTTTTTGTTTGATTAGCTCATGTTGTTTGAGTTGTATAGTGTTTGTGTATATGTATAGTGATTGTTTAATATTATGATGGGGTATGTATTAGGGACACATTGCCTATTACCGACGTTTTAAAATGCATTTTAAAGTTGTCTTGGATCCTTGCCTGATGCTAGCCTAACTTTAATGTGTTATGATGCTTTTGATAGCTTGGCTCGACGTGAGACGCGGTCATACTGTCGGGATAGGGTAGAATAACGAGACAGAAGAGAATCTCCCTATTGTTTTACCTTTTCCTCCTCTGATGGTTCCCCAAGTTGATGTTTGGGCAAGTTAAGTATCCCATGTTCACCAGGTGCCTGTATATGGTGATTTGACCCCGTTAGTTTAAGGAATAACGGGAGCTTTCCAAGCAGCGATGACTGGAGTGCATGCACAAGCACCGGTACCAACTATGGTGGAAAATCAATGGTTACCCTTAGAGCATTTAAGAAGTTTGGGAGGTAACGAATTTCAAGGTTTGACCCCTGTGGAAGCGTAGGGTTGGATGGAAAAGGCTTCATATCTTGAATCAGATGGGATGTATTGAGGAGCGCAAGTTGGGTTGCACCGTGTCACTGTTGCAGTGAGATGCACATCATTGGAGGGTGACCACAATTACTGGCGTTCTGGAGGCAGAAGCTACTTGGGAGTTCTTTTAGATAGCTTTCAAGAGAAAGTATCTTGGAACCCATTAATTGGATATGAAGAAGCGTGACTACATGATGTTGACCCAAGGTGGCATGCTTGTTACTGAATATGAGGTGAAGTTTGTCTGCCTGAGTCAGTATGCTCCAGAGTTGGTTCCAGGTGACCAACAGAGATGTGACAGGTTCCGTTATGGTCTTGTTAAGGACATTAAGATGTAACTCTTGGTATGGATTACACGAATTTTGATGTGTTGGTCAATAGGGCCAAGAATATCAAGAAGCCCTTGGGAGCACCAGTTTAGGCCTCGGGTGTGAGCTTGGGTAAGAGAGTGGTTGATTCTAGCTATTTTTGGAGGTAGAATAGGAAGTTTAGGGACAAGAGACATAAGCCAGATCACAGGGGTGGTGGCGGAGTTGGCCAAGGTGCCTAGGGATCTCATGTTGTAGTAGAGTGTGAGCGATGCAGTAGGTGCACACAGGTATGTGCTGGGGAAATGTTAGGGTTTGTTGGATTTATGGATCCTCGGATCACTTGAAGCGTGATTGTCCTCGACCTATTAGGGATGCACCGGCACAGGTTGTTGCACCTGCTAGGGGCCGAGGCCGTGGCATTGGTAATTTTCAGAGGCGCGAGGATGGTCAAAGTGTTATGCCTCATACCGCAGTGGTAAGACAGGAGGATGGTGGACCGGCTTGAGTCATTGCTCATCATGAGGGTCGTAATGAAATGGATGTGATCGTAGGTACATTTACTTTGCAATCATTTTCATTGTTAACTTTGATTGATTCAAGGCCTACTCATTTATATATATTGAGTGAACATGCATCATTGTTGAATGTTCTTGTTGAGATCCTTGATGTTGGTGTGGTAACTAGTTCTTTTTGTGAGACGGTTACTACTAGAAGGCTGTATACCGGTGTCCTTTGGTTGTGCAAGGTCATGAGTTTGCTGGTGGAGCATATTGAGTTGAGGCCAGATTTATCCTATGATGAGGAACTAGTGGAAATCTTTGATTCCAATAGCAAATTTCTTCATGGTAAGACGATTGAGATTGTAAAGGTCTTGTGGCGACACCGAGGTGTTGAAAAAGCCACATAGGAAAGCAAGACGCATATGATGGAGCAATTTCTACATTTGTTTCCTCCAGGTAATTTCAAGGATGAAATTTCTTAAGTAGGGGAGAGTTGTAACGCCCCAGATTTGGGCTTAGATATTTTAAAGGTTGTTTCGAGGGTCTGATGGACCAGTATTAGAGTTTTGGGTCTGTTTCGAGATTAAATTGGTTTAAATATTTTTGAAGGTGATAAAATTGTGGAAAAATATTTTAAAATCATCGTTAATTATATTAAGGATAATGGTTACATCAATTTTGGAAAATAAGATTTGGAAATCGAACATTTTGGCTAGTGACCAAAATGCATTTTTTGAAAACTATTTTTAAAGGTGACAAAAATGAAAAGGGTCAAATTCTTAGAATATTTAAGGAGCTATTTTACCAAGTTTTTCCTGATGATTTCTCCCTTAATTAAAGATATTTTAACATGTGTTTTAAAGTTAATAAAAAAGGGATTTTAGTTAGAAAGTTAGTTAAGCTTTTTAAAGAAAATTTAAGTAACATTTCTCTCAACTTTTCTCTTCATTCTCTCCTCAGCCAAACACTCATGTTTTCATCAAAATCCAGAGGTGAGAAGTCTTTTAACTTGTATTTATGATTTGTAATTGATTAATTAACATTTTTTTTACAAAATCTCATTTAAATCTTGTGTTTTATTAGCTTTTAACAAACCAATTGAGGGAGAAATCTCACAATAGGGGTAAGGTCCGTGATCTACTCCATTGTATGGTTCATTACTGAAATTCCCAAGTATTTGATCCTTGATTTATGAATTGTAGGCTGATTTTAATGATTTATCAATGTTTAATTGAGTAAATTTTGATGAAACAAGGTAATATTCAAAGTGGATCTAACTTCCAGTGTTTAAGATTGATTTAATACATATTTTCGATGTATTATGATGTTGATAAGTTGTTTTTATCAATAGAATCCCGAAACTCTTGGATCTCTAATTGGTTAGGTTGTTAGATTTGAGTTTGTGTCTTGATAATAGAGTTTAATCTTTGCTGGAAGTAAAAGTATGTTGGGAAAGGGTTTTGGATGTTAATTGATGTTGTTTTATGACTGGGTTAAGTTTTAGAAACGTTTGATGATGATTTCGGTATGTTTAAGAAGGTTTTTAAGTGGGCAACCTGAGAGTTGCGGGGGTTTTACTTTGAGGTAGTTGCTTGAATGCATAATGATGCATTTATCCTCTGGTTTCTTATGTTTAAAACAAGGGATAATGAAAGTGACGAAGCTTGACATTGATTTGCTACTTGCAGAGAGCTTGTTTCGCGTTGGCAAGGAAGGCAAGGCGTAGCGGTGAGTAGAAACTGGTTTTAAATGCTTTACAAAAGATTGTAAAGGTTGTTGGGAGTTTATGGTAAGCGTAAGACGCTTACCCAAGCTTGGAAGTACGTTTCCCTTATTTTTGCTCTTGAATATCGGCTTGGATAGGAGCATGTTTTTCATGTTTTGGTGATAAACATGGTATGATTTGCTTACTGGAAATGCATGATTATAAGTACATATGCAGGGGTTTAAAAGTATGATAAATGCTAGTGAACATTGGTTTTCATTTCGGTTGGGAATGGTATTACTACTTCGGCAATGTGAATTTGCATATGTGGGGTTTATGTATAATGCATTGTAAAATAGTAAGTAAATGGATTTGTAAATGATATATTGGCTATGTGACAAGGTGGGAAAATAATCAGATATAGTTGGCATGCCATAGGATTAAAAGTGGACTATAAAACACGAACAAAATCGATTGTGTCCATGGGTCCTTGAGGTATGGCGGTTTAACAAGGCCACTCGGACTGTTGGGGACCTCATTTGTGGTATGCAGTTTAACTAGGCAACCCAAATTGATGGTGATCTTGTAGATTAACTAGACAAGGTCGGTAAACTTGCGGTCTAACTAGGAAAGGGTGGAATCTCGCGGTTTAACTAGGCGAGGTTGTAAAATCTTGCAGTTTAACTAGGCAAGGTTTGGGATATCATATAGTTTAACTAGGCAGGGTATGAGAGATCCGTGTATCCGATATGTACAGGATAAAGGGTCACTATAAATGCCAATATATGTGATAGTTCATGTGTTGAGCCTATATTTAATGCTTTGGGATTTAAGCATGATTTATGATATAACGCCTTGGGATTTTAGCATGGAAAATGTATATGATGTTGCATAGATGCTGATATGCATTGTTTCAGCTGGAATCATACAAAATGCTTTGGTTGTAAGCATGTTTTTGGAAAACAAGTATATGGTTTTCAAATGGTTTTAATGCAACATTGTTTTATGAGCAACCTCACTAAGTGTGTGTGCTTACGCTCTCTTTTTCCTAATGAGGCAAAGCATTAAGGTTCGTGGCAGCAAAGGCAAGGTTTGAAAGGATCCAAGAAATAAACTACTTTTGATTATGAGCTCGGTTTGTGTTTTCGGTTAATAAGGAAATGTGTTCGCCACAATTATTAGGAGTTGTAATACTGTTTTTCTATGGCTTTTAAGTATGTTTTTATGATGGATTATAAGGGTGCTTTGATGTTGCTACGCTTGATGTTAATCCTTGTTTATAGTTGTGGATGAGTGGTTGCTTAGGTACGCATCTCGAACTATCTTTATGATCGCCATGTTAAGATGGTTTGAGGAAGCTTCCTATGTTGTGCTAGATGTGTTGATATGTTGCTTATGCTAAGAATGGCCTATTTGATATTTTGGTATGTTTGGTAAAGTGGTTTAGGAAGCATGCCTATAGATTGGTCCTTTTGAGTGCATAGGTTGATTTTAGTGGATGAATCTTGGTGCAAGGGCTGGTTTATGCTGAGTTGAATGTTTTTTTACATGAATACAAGTTGTTAGGACAAAAATGCATATAGACTCGAGTGAAAAACCAGCTAAAAATGACATTACAAGGCCAGGCGTATTGATACACGGGGGACCGTATCGGTACGGCTAGGCAATTTTGGGAAAAGTGTTCTGGTACGGGTGTAGGTGTTCCGATACGATTAAATGCTACTGGAATTTCGAGTTACAATACCGTATCGATACGGGTCCTTATGTATCGTACGAGTATCGATATGGGGGTACAGTTGAGTCAGTTAATGTCATGAAAGTGAAGTTCTATTTTCTTATGTTTTGGTCCCCGAATGTTGTGGATGCAATTAAATTAGTATGGATGACCGTATTAAGTTGATTTTCGACATGTAAGCATGAAATATATTTAATTAAAGGATGGTAACATAAAATGGGGTAAAGCTCTTGAATTATGCAGAAATTGCAATTTGGTCCCTATATTGCGTTTAAGTCCAATTGGATGTCAAATCGATGCCTGATTGAGCTGAGTTTTCACCTGCTGCCAGTATGAAGATGTAGGATAATAATTATTCCTTTATATAGGATAACAAATGGTTGCATTTTGGGTTTCTTCTCACGGTTTACCTCGGTAAACCTAATGTAGCTCGCTCAGTTCGGTCTTGCGACTGGGCCGGGTCAAGGGGGTTACATTTATTGTTGGTTTTAGGAAGGTGTTCGATTGATTCTTCTAAGGTGTTTTTGAATTTGTTGGTTGCTGGAAGGTTTTGATAAAGAGATGTGTTCTTAATCCTCTGTTTTGGTTGGGTAAAGTAGGGGAGCTGAATCCTTTACCTATCAAAGAAGGTACGGGAGTTGCGGAGGCTTGATTAGCGCATCGAGTGTTAGGTTGTTGGTGAGTGGAAAAGTGTTTTACTAATATTTAAAGGTTTGAAAAGGAGTTGTGGGAGTTTAGATAAGGTTTGACACGCCTATCTAAGCTCGGAAGTAAGTATCAGTTGAGCTATCTCTCATTTTTGGTATGTAAAAAAAATTCTCATGCACATGTTTATGGTTTTATTACTCACTGTATTATGCACGTTTTGAAAGTGAAAAATGATGCAAATATTGCTTAATGATGACTCTTGAGAATAGCATATGATTGATGCAAGTGTTTCGAGATTATGAAAATGCATGGTTTAATGTATTTGTGTTGGAATGATTTGATGCATATGAAAACAGAGAGGTAATGCTAGTTATTGAATATATTGGTAAGTGGTTTTGTTTAAAATGTTATCAGATATAGTTGACCAGTCATAAGATTGAAAGTGCACTATAAAAAGTTGCCTCATGTGTGTCGAGGGGTGTTAAAGTGTCCGTAATCTCCACCTTGAGAACCATAGCATTTGAGGTGGGTAAATGTTCCTTTTTCTCCTGCTAGTGGATTAATACATCCAAACAATAGAGGTGGGTAAATGTTTCGTTACTCCGGTTTGAACTGTTGAGGTGGGCAAGTGTGTTGTTAATCCGGTTGAGGTATGTATGTAAAATGGTTGTGTGAACGACTTGAGAATCCGTGTATCCGAAGTGTTTTCTGAAACGTAAGGTTGCTCATTTTGAGTCACTTGAAAGCTAATATATGAGATAATGTATCATGAGAAATGGACTATTTTGTATAATGTGATTTACACATGTGTTGCTCTTTAAGCTTGTTATAAAGGAGTTGTGGTGTGAAGCTTAAATTGAGGTAGAGTTGAATCCATGATACATGTGTTGAAAATGTTTTAAATATGCATATTTTCAGATGACATGAGAAGCATGAGATGTTTTACCAAGAGGTGTTTATATGTGATTTGTGTTAAATGGTTTTAAATGCATTGATGAGTGTCTTGTGGTTTCCCTCACTAAGCTTATAGCTTATGCTCTCCTTTCCTCATCAATGCAGAGAAATAGCCTTCTTGGCCAGCACTTGAGCGAGGAAGGATCCAAGGAGTTGATACAATTCAAAGCATGCTTGGGTAGAAATCATGCTCTTAGGTGAATGCTTGATTATGCCATGCTTGGAGTGACCTCTTTATATGTTGATACGTGTGATGGATGAATGTCTATGATGTTAAATAATGTTTATAGGTTGAATTAAGGGAGTTAGATTGAACAATCTAAATTCGACGAGGTAATTCACGAAGCAAAAGAAGAAGGTAAGGGAGAAATTGAACA
Organism: Hibiscus mutabilis; assembly: GCA_019671005.1. Taxonomy (NCBI): domain Eukaryota; kingdom Viridiplantae; phylum Streptophyta; class Magnoliopsida; order Malvales; family Malvaceae; genus Hibiscus; species Hibiscus mutabilis. The sequence continues at coordinate 12,625,463 of CM033752.1, read as the reverse complement.
ATCCAATGCTGAGCTTACTAGGCCGGGTATGTCTTTTGAACCTTTGAATTAGACTAAGTTTTAATCCCTCAACCCATCGCTAGAGCACCCGCTAGTACTTGACCTAGAAGCTCTTCCCCCACAATTAAAATATGCGTATATAAGGGAGAATAATACACTATCTGTTGTCATATTTCTTAGCTTAACATCTAACCAAGAAAATAAATTTTTGCATGTCTTATCTCAAGATAAGAAACCTAGTGGTTGGACTATTACTGAGTTGAAAGGTATAAGTCCTACTCTGTGTATGCATAAGAGTTTGCTTGCAGAGGATCACAGTAGCTCAATTGAACCATAATGAAGACTTAATCCAATCATGGTGACTGTGGTTATGAAGGAGATCATCAAATGGCTCGATGCTAGAATCATATACCTTAGCTCATATAGTTCTTGGGTGAGTCCTATCCAGTGTGTGTCGAAGAAAAGAGGCATAACTGTGATAAAGAACGATGCCGATGAGCTCCTCCCAACCAGAACCATCACTGGATGGTGGATCTGTATTGACTACTAGAAGCCGAACAAAGTCACAAAAAGGACCATTTCCTGTTGCCGTTCATTGACCAAATACTCGATAAGCTTGCAGGCAAACCTTATTATTACTTCTTGGTTGGTTACTCTAGATACAACCAGATTGCTATCGCACCGGAGGACCAAGAGAAAACAACATTCACATATTCATATGGCATTTATGCATTTCACCAAATGCCCTTTGGCCTATGCAATGCTTAGGAACACTTCAGCGTTGTATGATGGACATATTTAGACATGGTTGATGATTTTCTAGATAATTTCATGGATGACTTTTCAGTCTTTGGAGACTTCTTTGATCAATGCTTAGGCAATCTTGCCAAAGTGTTGAAACGATGTGCGGAATCTGACCTTGTTCTTAACTTGGAAAAATGCCACTTTATGGTGTTTGAGGGCATTATCCTAGGCCACTGTATCTATGAGGAAGGCACCAAAGTGGACAGAGGCAAGATTGAAGTTATAGAGAAGCTTCCACCACCAGCTAATGTTAAAGTCATTTGAAGCTTCCTTGGCCACGCCGATTTCTACAGCAGATTCATAAAAGACTTGTCTAAAATCTCAAAGCCCTTATACTTGTTGCTAGAGCGAAATAGAGCCTTCGAGTTTGATGTGTAATATCCCAATTTTTGGCTAGTGACCAAAATGAAAATTTTGAAAGTTCGATGGTTAAAGTGTAAACTTTGGAAAAGTTTAGGGACAAAAGTATAATTTTCAAAAGTTAGGTATTTTAACCCTCTAAATGAATAGTTTACCCCCAAGAATGGCGTTTTTGTGTTACTCAAATTTTTCGTACTGAGTTTGTATTAATGGCTATAAAGCGATAAAGCTCATAAAAATATTTATGAGGAAAAATCAGTAATGATTTTGGCACATGAAGTCAAAGGACTAAGAAGTAAGATGATCTCGCTTGTTAAAGTTCTTTGGTGAAATTATGAAGGGAAAAAAATATCTGGGAAAAAGAAAAAGATTTGAGAAAATAGTTTCCTCATTGTTTTCGAACCAAGTATGTGTTGAAAATTCGAGGGCAAATTTTCTTAAAGGAGGAAGAATTGTAATATCCCAATTTTTGGCTAGTGACCAAAATGAAAATTTTGTGGTTAAAGTGTAAACTTTGGAAAATTTCAGGGACCAAAATGTAATTTTCAAAAGTTATGTATTTTAACCCCATAAATGAATATTTTACCCCCAATAATGACATTTTTGTGTTACCCGTATTTTTCGTACGGAGTTTGTATTAATGGCTATAAAGCGATAAAGCTCAAAAAAATATTCAGATAATCGGATCGAATCGATATCCATGATATTTTGAAGGATGATAAGCCAAGGTTGATTATGTCATTTTACATGTCTAAGATATTTTCTTTGTGTTGGAAGAATATGAACCCTTGGATTTAAGTGGATTTTTCATGCTAAATATGAGCCATTGGATGAAAAATGGCAAGATCGTAATTTTAGAAATTCACAAGGGCAAAGTTGGTAAACTACTAACTCAAGATTAAATCTAGGTCATTGGATGAAAGATGATGATATGAGGAACATTATGGAAATATAGAATTTTTGGAATAGATCTGATAGCTCGGTAAAGGTAAAATTGTAGTAGAAGTATTTTGTGAATATCGGGAAATTAGATTGAATTGAATTTCAGAGGCTATTCCATAAGACATGGAAAATCATAAAATGATATTTATGGAATAGTGGCTGGTTGAGAATGAAATAATTTAGTTAGATTATAATGGAATGGAAGTTTTGAAACAAACTAGTAAATAAAGACTAGTTGGAGGGCAAATTGGTCATTTGGCAGGGATGGCAATTTTGAAATATTTGAAGTTACAAAGGCCATTTTTGGAAGAAGAAAATTAAAGATTAAATCTTTGTTCTTGATTGATGATAAAATCAATCTCAATTGTTGGATAAAAGGCACTTTTGTAATTTCCCTATTTGAATGAATTTAAAATTCATTTATATAATACAAGTGGCATAATTGGAGAGATTTAAAATTAAAAGGCCAAAAGATGAAGCCTTCTTCATCTTCCACATTTTCAAAAATATGGGGAAAAGGGAGAAAATTTCCAAGCTTGATTCAAGCCCCGAAACTCGATTTTCAAGTAATCTTTCGAACTGCAAAGTTGTTCTACTCTTCAAGATCTATCTTTTGATATTATTAATTCATGTAATACATGCTTGATTGATGAAAACTTTACATGAGAAGGAAATTACGGTTTATGAACAAAATTGGGGCTTTTGAGATTTTATGATTCCATAGTTGAATTTAAGTTGGAATCAAGCTTATATGATGTTAAAATCATGCTATTGAGCTAGGATTTAAACCCTGCATGTTTTGGTTTGTATGGAGAAGATTAGGGTTTATGGATTTAAGTCTAACTTAGGGTTTGTGATGTTGGATTAATGATCTAGTAAGCTTGATTTGTTGTTTGGAAGCAAAACCCTAAGTTAAATATATAGGGACCAATTCGGCAAGCTTCAAAGTTAATAGACTGAATTTAAATTTTATAAATTTGGAGTATTTATGTAATTACTGATTTTAGAGATGTGAAATTGATGTTAGAATGCTAAACCGGTGTTGATTTGAATTATGGACCATTCTGACAATTTGTCAAAAACAAGTGATCAAATAGGAAATGAATTATTGCATGGGGGTTAAATATGATTTTTAGTTAAAATGACAGAATTAAGGTAGTAATGCTGATTTGAGGACTAAACTGCAAAGTTAAGAAGTTTGAATCCTTACCTTTTGCATTTTAGTGACTATTTTGGCAAAGAAAGAAAATTAGAGGGAATTATTTTGAATAATTATTTTATGAAGAATATGATGAATTAATGGTTTGTAGCAAGTGATGGGACTAAATTGATACGTAAAAAATAAGAAGAAGTTTGTATAAATTAGAAGTTTATTATGGAAAGCTATGTAGAAGATTGAATTTTGGCAGTGACTTCGAAAATTCACCATAAATTCTACAAAAATGGTTAGATGATGAATTTTATACCGCTGTAAACATTTGTTCGTATATTTTCATTTGCAACAAACAAAAACTTATTTCGAGTTCCGAGATAAAAGATATGAATTTTTAATCGAATGAATGTAAAAAATTTACAAAGCAGTTTCTGTCAAAATGGACTGTGACGAGAGTCTGAAGAATTTTCATAATATTTGTAGATTTTATTAATTTATGTGGCTTATACCATTAGAACCGTTATCGAATCTAGTTTCTCTAGTATAAAGGAAATTAAGATATGGTGTGTATTATGCCATGAACAAGTAAATCTTGGAAGCTAGCGCAAGCTGTCAGAAAATGAAATTTGAAACATTTTGTATTTAAATGTTAGTTAGCAAGCTCGGAAAAGTTAATAGAAGTTCAAATTGGTCACTAAGGACCATAATGAGTTTTTGAACATTACAAGGAAGAAAGGAATAAATATTTGGAAATTTTATACACGAATGATTATATTCGACAGCATGGTTAAGGTATTGTTAGATTTGAATCTAACAAATATTTTATCTTATTCATGTGATTAATGAAGTAAAGTCTAAATCAAAGAAGGTTTGATGTACTATGAAACAAAGGATCGAGCTAGGACTTAGTGAGCCATTGTGTTAAGTGGCCAAGGTGAGTGCAATGCATACATAACATGTTACATGGATGTTCTATCCATCATTGGGAAGACTTGCGATAAGTCTACCCGGTTTATATATTGGCATGATATTTATGTCATTGATCATATGATTGACATATTTTAAATATGTCAAGGATTGAATATAAATGCATGGATCACTAGTTATATATGATGTTATTCTATGAATGTAATTTCGGGTATGAACTGTCAATGATAAATTATATTGATATCCATTGCCATGGATGGAATAAATACGAAAATTATGCCTAAATAAGTCATTGAGGGACAGGGTATAGTTGGCATGCCATTGTAAACCCCTCAACCCGGCCTAGTCGCAAGACCAAACTAGTAAGTTATATTAGGTTTATCAAAGTAAAACGGGAAGATTAAACCTAAAACACGTCCATTTTTTTCTTTTATCTTGTCTAGATGCATTAACTCTTTCCTACATGTTCATACTGTCCACAGGTGAGCACTCATTTCAATCGGGCATCGTAACAACATCCAATTGGCCACAAACACAAGTTAGGGACCAAAACGCAATTTCTGAAATATAAAAGGAGTTTTCTAATTTTTAAGTTACCAACCTTTAATTAAGTACATTTCATGCTTATATGTCAAAAATTAACTTCAAACGATCATCCATTCTCAAATAATTGGCAAAACAATATTTAGGGACTAAAATGAAAGAAACCAGAACTGCCTTTCCAAGACATTAACAGAAACAACAGTATCCGTATCGATACGTTGAGTCCCGTATCGATACGGTTGTGAAATCATCGTTTCGATACGGCAAAACCCGTACCAGTATGCCACTTCGAGTATAAAATACATTTTAAAATCCTTAAACATCATACCGATACAGTCACTCGGTGTTTCGGTACGCAGACTCATTCCCAAAAAGTGAAATTCTAGTAACCATTAGGCGTATCGAAACACCCCTACCTGTATCGGAACACCCTGGCCTTACTTGCCTAGCCGTATCGATACTATCCACTAGCGTTTCGATACACGGGCTCGTTCCCAAAAAGTAAAATTCCAGTAGCGTTGGAACGTATCGAAACACCTACACCTGTACCAAAAACACTATGCTTAGAAATGCCTAGGCGTACAGATACGCGCCGTACCGATACGATCCCCCGCGTATCAGTACGCCTAAGCTTGTGTCAAATTTAGTTGGTTTTTAACTCTAATCTATATGCATTTGGGTCCTAGTAACTTGAATACATATATACAAACAACCATAAATACCTAAGCTCACTTTTATACTAGGGTTAAACATTCATAACAATCTCAAGCTACCAAAGGTTTACTCTAAAGGCATGCTTCCTATTCCACTTTGCCAAACATACCAAAATGCACAAATAGGCCGAACTCAGCTTAAGCATCATATCAACACAACCAACACAACATAATATACTTGCTCAAACCATCACAACATGGCAACCAACAAGGAGGCTCTAGATGCATACCTAAGCAACCATTGATCCACAACAATAAACAAGAATTAACAACAACTTAGCAACATCAAACCATCTTCATAATCCAGCATAGAAACATACTCAAAATCCCTAAGGAAATAGAATTACATCTCCCAAAAACCATGGTGAACACATTGCCTTATTAACAGGAAACATAAACCGAGTTCATACTCAAAAGTAGTTTATCGCTTGGAACCTTGCAAAAATTGCCTTTGCTGCCCCAAACTTTAATGATCTGCATCATTAGGAAAAAGAGAGCTTAAGCACACATGCTTAGTGAGGATGCTCATAAAACAATGATGAACTAAAAACCAATTGAAAACCACATGCTTGCTTTCCCCAAAACATCCTTACAACCTAAGCACTTTTTCATGATTCCACCCGAATCAAAACATAATAACCTTTATATAAATTTTAGATATAATCCATGCTTAAATCCCAAAGCATTATAAACAAACCATGCTTAAATCCCAAAGCATTATAATAAAGTTCAAGACATGAACATTTCACATATATTGGCATTTATAGTGACCCATATTGACTACCTCTACACTATACACATATCGGATACACGGATCTCTCATACCATTTCTAGCTAAACTGCATGATATCCCAAACCTTGCCTATATAGACTGCAAGATTTGACAACCTCGCCTAGTTATACCGTGAGCTTAAGAACCTTGCGTAGTTATACCGCAAGCTTCCATCTTTGCCTTGCTAAACCGCAAGATTTGACAATTCTCGCCTAGTCAAACCACAATATGTTATTTCCTCACCCAGTTAAACCGCGAGTTTTACTTCCTTGCCTAGTTAAACCGCAAGATGTTATTTCCTTGCCTAGTTAAACCGCGAGTTACCTAGTTAAATCATAAGATTACCATCAATTTGGGTTGCCTAGTTAAACCGCATGCCCCAAATGATGTCCCAGCAGTCCGAGTGGCCTTGTTAAACTGCCATACCTCGAGGACCCATGGCCACAATCGATTTTGTTCATATTTTATAGTGCACTTTTAATCCTATGGCATGCCAACTATGTCTGATTGTTTTCTCACCTTGTCACATAGCCAATATATCATTTACAAAACCATTTACTACCATTTACTTACTGTTTTACAATGCATTCAACAACATGCAAACCATGTACTCAAAATCATGCATTACCAATAAGTAAATCACACCATGTTTTATCACCAAAACGTGCAAACAAAATGGTCATGTCCAAGCCGATATTCAAAAGCAAAATAAGGAAAACTTACTTCCGAGTTTAGGTAAGTGTCTCACGCTTACCCTAAACTCCCAACGTCCTTATCAGCATTAGCCTTCGGTGCATATTTAACTCACGTACCTAGGGTCCTCAAGGTTTAGTTTGGGCTATAAATAAATGGATAATAAGTGGTAAACAGGTTGAGGAGTATGTGAACTCTCGGAACATATGGTAAGTATATCGGTAAGAAATTTATTTTCGGTTTATATTATGTTGATATATGATGGTATATCATGATGCATTTATGCATATAAGGCATGTTATGACAAATGGACAAACATGAAAATCTAATGACATTGGCATATAGTAAATAATTACTAATGCAATGTGAAAGTTGATGCATTGGCATATATCATGCTACATATATATAAACGTAGCCATGAAGTTGAATAAAGTTTAAATTGTTGTTGTTTACTTCCTTTATTGCCTCACTAAGTTCGTACTTAGCGTGTGTTTGATTATACACATGTAGGTAAATCAAGATGAGAGTGAGAAGAGCATTGCAACAATATTGGAAAGCTCAACAGGTAATCACAGTAATGACATCCTATTTGAGGTTCGATTAATATTATAGCGGCATGTATACTTGCTAAACCTATTTTAGTTGTGATTGGCCTTTAAAGTTCGTTATGGTTTCAAGATAATTGGCGTTTATAGAAAGATTCAAGGTTAAGAATAACTGTTGGTGATGAGTTGCATCCTAAGATAATTGATTTATGATTGGAATTCGAACAAATAATTTATGTCAGTTTTAAATAAAGTTAAGCGCGCTTGGGCTAGAGAAATTTTAGGATGGGTGACCATTGAGAAGTTTTCTAAAAAATTTAAATTACCCTGATTTTTTATTAAAGAAGTTGTAACATTTTTTACTCGTACCTGATGTACGGATACGAGAAAGGGGTGTTACATTTATTGGTATCATAGTTATAGGTTTAGCTGGTTCTAAAGTTAAACGAAGTATGGTAAAGGTCAAAAGTGTATACATGCCACTAGGATGTCAGAATTACTGATGATTCTACTTGTTTAAATGGATGCAATTGCTTACTTCATTATGATAGTAATGTTAAATTCTAATGTGTGAGGGTAAAAGAATCGTGTCAGGTGTTTAGGCGAGTGGATCAATAAGAGATTCACGGGCATGATAAGATTGTGATAATATTCTACTGTCAGCTTAGCATGGTGCTGAGGCACCAGAGTAACATGATATGCATGTTCTGGATTAAGAGTTTTTCTTCCAGACATTAGATGCGGTCATGAATCAGCCTGCTTAGGCACCGATTGCAAAATAATTGACAGTTCTGACACACTAGATTTTCAGAGACATATTGAGGGAGATCCTATGATTGTTAATCTACGATTTAAGGATATAAAGGTTAGGTTGAAGGAACTCTGTATTGATGATCAGAGGAGACTAAAAAAATAAAGTAGTATTTCATCTGAAAGGATTAGACCCGTATTTGATAAAGTAATGTTACGATACATACTCAAAAATCTGTTAGCTAGAAGTTCTTTCTTTGAGTGTTCCGTAACAAAGTTTATTCTAGAGATGCAACGGAGTTTTTGCATCTTAATTTGGGCAATTGGGATATTACAATTATAAATGTAACACCCCTTTCCCGTATCCGTACACCAGGTACGAGTCGGAAATGTTATGACTTATTTAATAAAAATCAGGGTAATTTAAAATTTTCAGAAAACTTCTAAATGGTCACCCATACTAAAATTTCTCTAGCCCAAACACGCTTAACTTTATTTAAAACTGACATAAATTATTTATTCGAGTTCCAATCATAAATCAATTATCTTATCATGTAACTCATCACCAAAAGTTATTCTTAACCTTAAATCTTTCTAGAAACACCAATTATCTTGAAACCATAACGAACTTTAAAGGCCAATCTCAACTCAAATAGGTTTAGCAAGTATACATGCCACTATAATAATAATCAAACCTCAATTAGGATGTCATTATTGTGATTACCTGTTGAGCTTTCCAATATTAATGCAATGCTCTTCTCACTCTCATCTTGATTTACTTACATTTGTATAATCAAGCACACTCTAAGTACGAAATTAGTGAGGCAATAAAGGAAGTTAACAATAATAATTTAAACTTTATTCAACTTCATGGCTACATTTATATATATAGCATGATATATGCCTATGCATCAACTTTCACATTGCATTAGTAATTATTTACTATATGCCAATGTCATAAGATTTTCATGTTTGTCCGTTTGTCATAACATGCCTTATATAAATAAATGCATCATGATCACTAGATAAGTATAGCATCATATATCAACATAATATAAACTGATATAAATTTCTTACTGATATACTTGTCATATGTTCTGAGAGTTCACATACTCCCCAACCTATTTACCACTTATTATCCATTTATTTATAGCCCAAACTAAGCCTTGTGGACCCTGGGTACGCGAGTCAAATATGCAATGAAGTGCTAATGTACATAAGGTCATGCCCACCATCCGTACACTTATAAGGCTGTGCTAACCTCCCGATTTCTGCACATTTATAACGCCGTGCTAACCATGCATTAAGTGTCCTTTATATACACTATAGTGCTATCCCAGATACCCGAGTATGCAGTGTGCTGCTGGACTCTATGGCATGCCAAGTATACCTCGTCCCTCAATGACTTATTTGGGCATAATTTTCGTATTTATTCCATCCATGGCAATGTATATCAATATAATTTATCATTGTTAGTTCATACCCGAAATAACATTCATAGAACATCATATATAACTAGTGATCCATGCATTTATATTCAATCTTTGACATATTTAAAATATTTCAATCATATGATCAATGACATAAATATCATGCCAATATATAAACCAGGTAGACTTATCGCAAGTCTTCCCAATGATGTATAAAACATCCATGTAACATGTTATGTATGCATTGCACTCACCTTGGCCACTTAACACAATGTCTCTAATATCCCAAAATTTTGGCTAGTGACCAAAATGTAAAATTTGAAAGTTTTGGGGTTAAAGTATAAGCTTTGGAAAAGTTTGGGGACTAAAGTGTAAATTTCCCCAATAAGTAATTTTATTCAGTATAAGAGTGAATCGGATCGAAATAGGTACCTTGATATCGGTTTTAAGAATTAAGATACAATAGAAGGTATCGAATTTGGATCAAATAAAAATGATAAGCGTGCTTAGGCTAGAGAAATACAAGGATGGGTGACCTTCGGGAAGGTCCTATAAAAGTGTTTCTGATCGATATTTTGGATTCAATAAGAGTAAAGGATTTCTAAGATAAATTTTATTCTATGAAGATTTTTGATAATTATCGGAATAATAGACCGAGTTAGGAAAATTCAGTCTAAGTCCTTGGGAAAGGAAATTTTATGAGATAATAGCATTTATATTCCCGAATATGGAAGTATAGAATTTTCATAATAAATCTGATAGTTCGAAAAAGGTAAAATCGTAGTAGAAGTACTTTATGAATATTGGGAAATTGGATCGAACTGAAATTTCAAAGGCTAATCCAAAAGCCATGGAAAAGTTATAAAATACTATTTTATGAATATTTTATTATAGTTGGTTGGATTCCAACTAGACTTAGTTGAATTTTTAAAAGAATGGCAAACTAGTAAATAAAAAATAGTTGGAGGGCAAATTGGTCATTTTCCCCCAATGACATTTTTGAAATATTTAAAAAGTTACAAGAATAATTTTGGATGAAGAAAATGGAAGATTAAATCTTGGCCCTTGATAATGATAAGATCAATCTCAACCGTTGGATTAAAAAGGCCTTTTAGTAATTTCACTATCTAAATGAATTTAAAATTCATTTATACAAGAAAAGTGGCAAAATTGGATGAAAAAAACAAAAGATGGAGATAATTCTTCATCCTAAAATTTCGAAATATGAGGGGGAGAAAGAAAGAAAAATGGAGAAATTTGCCATAAATCATACAAATTGAATATGTGTTATTAGTTTATATAGTTGAAAAGCTTATCGAATCTAGTTTCGTTTCCACCAAACAGAAACTGATTTCAAGTTTCGAGTTAAAAGATATTAATTTTTAATCGAATGAAGGTCAAAAAATTATAGAACAGTTTCTGTAAGGACAACCCTATTAACGGGAGTTTGATGAATTTTCAAAATTTTTGAAGATTTTATTAAATTATGTGGCTTATACGTTAGAACCATTATCGAATCTAGTTTCTACGGTATAAAGGAGATTAAGATTCAATATGTATTATGCCCTGTAGAAGTAAATCTTTGATGGTAGTGCAAGTTGACAGAAAATGGAAATTGAGACAATTTGTGTCTAATGTTGGTTAGCAAGCTTGGAGGAATTATTTGAAGATCAAAATGGTCATTAGGGACCAAAAATGAGTTTGTGAACAGTATAAGGAAGGAAATAATATTGTTAGAAGTGAATCTAACAAATGTTTATTTATATTCATGTGATAAATGAAGTTGGATCTGAATCAAAAGAAGGTTCGAGGTACTATAAAAGAAAGGATCGAATAGAGCTTAGTGAGGCAAACTAATAAATGGCCCAGGTGAGTGCATTTCTAAATGTTCGCATTACATTGAAAATGACATTGCATTTGCCTAGAATACATGATATGAAACATTGCTCGACATGGCAAGCTTGATGGAATACCAGGTACGAATTATTGTCTGCATAAATGATGATGCATTATGCATACATGAAATATGGATAATAACAAGATTAAAGTGAAACAAGATACACCCTGGGGATCCAAGCCCATAGTGCAAAATGCACTAACGAGGTGTTTTAACATAAGGAACAAAGAACGTCCTTATATAAGGAGCAAAGAGCGTCCTCTCGAGTATGTACTATACATGGCACTATGGTACAGATAGGCTACGGGTTTCCATGGGCCTCTAGCTAGACACGATGATAATAATAACAAGATGTTACATGAAACATGATACATATGTTACATGATTACATGAAAAATATGTTACATGATACAGATGTTACATGATTTCATGATACATGAAAAAGAAGTTACGTGTTACATGACAGAGAAGTACATGACATTCATGATAGAATACATGTTATGCAAATGATGGCATAATGAAAGCATGACCATGATAGAATACATATATGTAAATGATTACATGATGAAAGCTTGTCCATGATAGAGAATATATTATGCAATAATAACATGATTTATATGATTGTTATGATACATGACCTATTACATTGTTATATACTTGCCATTTTATAGAGAAAACAAAATGCACTTATATATATGACATATTGTATTACACTATTCCATGCTTTTAAAATAAATAAGTTTAACTGTCTCACTAAGTTCGTACTTAGCGTGTGATTGTTTCACACGTAGGTCAAGTTGGAGCACTTGAAGAGGAGTCAAGTATGTTGTTCAAGCTATAATCTGCAGAACATCAGTAAGACATTCTAAATTATGACAATCTCTAGTGTGCATGTAAACTATTTACTTACTGATAGTATATGATGCACTAAATTGAATTATTATGATAGTTTAAATAATCAACTAGACGATGAATTGTATATGGATAAAAAAATTTAAGCTTAACTTTCAGTAGCATGTTTAAGTAACATCTATAATGTATATTCAACTACACGTATACGTTGTGGGTGTTACAATGCCTCACTAAGTCTTAGCTCGATCCTTTCTTTCAAAGTACCTCGAACCTTCTTTGATTCAAACTTAACTTCATTAATTACATGAATAAGATAAAATATTTGTTAGATTAAAATCTAACAATACCTTAACCAAGCTGTCTAATATAATCATTCGAGTATAAAATTTCCAAATATTTTTCCTTTCTTCCTTGTACTGTTCAAACACTTATTATGGTCCATAGTGACCAATTTGAACTTCTATTAACTCTTCCGAGCTTGCTAACTAACATTTAAATACAAAATGTTTCAAATTCCATTTTCTGACAGCTTACAATACCTTCCAAGATTTACTTGTACATGGCAGAATACACACCATATCTTAACTTCCTTTATACTGGAGAAACTAAATTTGATAACGGTTCTAACGGTATAAGCCATATAAATTAATAAAATCTACAAAAATTATGAAAATTCTTCAAACTCCCGTCACAGTGCTGTTTTGACAGAAACTGCTCTGTAAATTTTGACCTTCATTCGATTAAAAATTCATATCTTTTAACTCGGAAGTCGAAATCATTTTATGTTTGTTGGAAACGAAACTAGACGAACAAATCATTACAATGGTATAAAATTTATCATCTAACCATTTTTGTAGAATTTATGGTGAATTTTCGAAGTCACAGCCAAAATTCAATCTTCTACATAGCTTTCCATAATAAACTTCTAATTTATACAAACTTCTTCTTATTTTTCTACTTATCAATTTAGTCCCATCACTTGCTACAAACCATCAATTCATCATCTTCTTCATCAAATAATTATTCAAAATAATTCCCTCTAATTTTCTTTCTTTTCCAAAATAGTCACTAAAATGCTAAAGGTAAGGATTCAAACTTCTTAACTTTGCAATTTTGTCCTCAAATCAGCATTACTACCTTAATTCTATCATTTTAACTAAAAATCAGATTTAATCCCCATGCAAGAATTCATTTCCTATTTCGTCACTTGATTTTGACAAATTTTCAAAATGGTCCCTAATTCAATTCAACGTCGGTTTAGCATTCTAACATCAATTTCACATCTCCAACATCATTAATTACAGAAATACACTCCAAATTTATAAAATTTTGACTCAGTCCCTTAACTTTGAAGCTTGTTGAATTGGTCCCTATATATTTAACTTAGGGTTTTGCTTCCAAACAACAAATCAAGCTTACTAGATCATTAATCCAACATCACGAACCCTAAGTTAGACTTAAATCCATAAACCCTAATATTCTCCATACAAACCAAAATATGTAGGGTTTAAATCCTAACTCAATAACATGATTTTAACGTCATATAAGCTTGTTTCCAACTTAAATTCAACCATGGAATCATAAAATCTCAAAAGCCCCAATTTTGTTCATAAACCCTAATTTCCTTCTCATGTAAAATTTTCATCAATCAAGCATGTATTCCATGAATTAATAATATCAAAAGATAGAGCTTGAAGAGTAGACAACTTTGTAGTTCGAAAGATTACCTAAAAATCGAGTTTCAGGGCTTGAATCAAGCTTGGAAAATTTTCTCCCTTTTTCCCATATTTTTTAAAATGTGGAAGATGAAGAAGGCTTCATATTTTGGCCTTTTAATTTTAAATCTCTCCAATTATGCCACTTGTATTATATAAATGAATTTTAAATTCATTCAAATAGGGAAATTACAAAAGTGCCCTTTCATCCAACAGTTGAGATTGATTTTATCATCAATCAAGAGCCAAGATTTAATCTTTAATTTTCTTCTTCCAAAAATGGCCTTTGTAACTTCAAATATTTCAAAATTGCCATCCCTGCCAAATAACCAATTTGCCCTCCAACTAGTCTTTATTTACTAGTTTGTTTCAAAATTGTCATTCCATTATAATCTAACTAAATTAGTTCCTTCTCAACCGGCCACTATTCCATTAATATCATTTTATGATTTTCCATGGCTTATGTAATAGCCTTTTAAATTCAATTCAATCTGATTTCCCGATATTCACAAAATACTTCCACTACAATTTTACCTTTACCGAGCTATCGGATCTATTTCGAAAATTCTATATTTCCATAATGTTCCTCATATAATCATCCTTAATCCAATGACCTAGATTTAATCTTGAGTTAGTAGTTTACCAACTTTGCCCTTGTGAATTTCCAAATTTACAATCTTGCCATTTTCATCCAACGGCTCATATTTAGCTTGAAAAATCAACTTAAATCCAAGGGTTCATATTCTTCCAATAAAAAGAAAATATCTTATACATGTAAAATGACATAATAAACCTTGGCTTATCATCCTTCAAAATATCTTGGATATTCGATTCGATCCGATTATCCGAATATTTTTCTTAGCTATATCACTTTATAGCCATTAATACGAACTCCGTACGAAAAATCTGGGTAATACAAAAACACCATTATTGTGGGTAAACTATTCATTTATGGGGCTAAAATACATAACTTTTGAAAATTACACTTTGGTCCCTGAACTTTTCCAAAGTTTACACTTTAACAACAAAACTTTCAAAATTTTCATTTTGGTCACTAGCCAAAAATTGGGATATTACATTATGTCCAATTTAGTGAATCATTTGAAACATTGAGGAAGGAACTTATTTCTGCACCAGTTGTAGTGCCCCTGATTGGTCACAACCTTTTGAGCTTATGCGTGATGCTAGTGACTATTTGTCGAAACCGTTCTTGGTCAGGGTTAGAGTAAGGTTTTTCCTATTATATATTATGCTAGCCCTACCCTAAAGACACAAGTGCATGAGATTATATTTTGCAAAACTGAAAACGAGAGAGAGAGAGAGAGCTCAACCAATACTTACTTCCGAGCTTAGATAAGTGTTTCAAACTTATTCTAAACTCCCAACAACCTTCTTCAACCCTTTTAAAAGTTGTATAACACGTTTCCACTCACTGACAACCAAGTGATTCACTTGCCAACGCACAACTAAGCTTACTGAGTCTCCGATACCTCTCCAAATGCTATAGTATTAAACTCCCCCAATTTACCCAAACAAAAACAGAGGATTAATTCACTTCCATGCATCACTAATTTCCAGAAACCAACAATCAACACTTTGCCTCACTTAAAACCATCAAATGGCCACCTAAAACAACTAAAAACATCATTAAATTTCATCTAAACAAAGCCCAACCAAAACCTATTGATTCTAACATCTTAACAACATCAATTAACATGCAAAAACATCATTATCACTTCATTACGCCTCCAAAAACTCTACAACACCAAGATCACTTCAAAATTCAGCTATTTAGAACCTAGGAAATTAGAAATTCACATAGTTTCAAGATTCCTTTAATTAATCTCTTGTTTTAACATTAAAACATATCTTATAAGAGATCTAAATCAATTAGATTCATTACAAAACAAATCCAAAAAAGTGTTCAATAAATTTCCACATCAAAACTCAATTTAATCATCATATTCTTGTTTTAATCATAATTCCATAACATAAATCAATTGTAAATGATCAAGAACTTGGGAATTTCATTAAAAAACCTTTAATTAGAAGAGAGAAACAAAAATCACCTCTAATTGCTGATTCTCCCTTAATTGGCAAAGTTTGGATGAAAGCTTCAAGAAATCAAATAGGTTTTGTAGTAGAAATCAAAGGAATCAAATAGGAAATCAAGAAAAAATTAAAAGAGATTGATTCCTGGGATTCTTGGAAAGAAATTGAGAGTTTTGCTAATGAGAAAGTTGAGAGAAAAGTGATAGCAATGTTAGTTACGTGAGAGAATGAATCATGATTAACCAAAAGTCCTTTTATTAATTCTATATTATTTTATTATTAAAACCATTTAAAAACCCCTTTAAAATAGCCTAAATTAAGGGAAATTTTGATAAAAAAAGTTTGGTTAATCAGCTCCTTAAAGATTCTAAGTTTGACCCTTTTACGATTTAGTCACTAAAATTATTTTGAAAACTTTATATTTTAGTCACCGGACCAAAATGTCCCATAATCAGATTTAATTCCGTCAGATTGAGGTTACAAAAATACTTAAAATATTAACTAAACATTTTCTAGAATTTTTCCATATTTTATTTTAGCCAAAAACAATTTATTAATATTTAATTCCTGAAACTAGCTAGAATTGCCTAATGCGATTCTCTCGAACCGTCTAACCGATCCATCTAACGACTAGGCCCAATTTCAGTGCGTTAGAACTCTCCCCCTCTTAAGAAATTTCGTCCTCAAAATTTACCTGGCGAAAAAAGGTAAGGAAACTGCTTCTTTACATCCTCTTTACTTTCCCATACAGCTTCCTCGACACCACGATGTCGCACAGCACCTTAACCAACTCTATTGTCTTCCCACAAAGAACATTACTACTCGAATCCAGAATTCTCGCCGGCTCTTCATCATAGGTCAAATTTAGATTCAACTCAATCTCCTCAACAGGCATCATATGCGAAGGATCTGATCTATACCTCAGAAGCACCGACACATGGAAAACATCATGTATCTTCTCCAACTCCGCATGCAACCTCAACCTATGAGCAACAGGACCAACACGCTCTAACACCTCATAAGGCCCAATGAACCTTGGACTCAACTTGCTCTTCCGTCCAAACCTCATCACCTTATTCCAAGGCGAAACCTTTAGAAACACTCGATCACCAACAGCAAACTCAATCTCCCTACGCTTCAAGTCAGCATATGACTTTTGCCGATCCGAAGCCGCCTTCAACCGATCACTAATAAGCTTCACCTTCTCATTTGTGTCATTAAACACATCAGGCAAGGAAACAAACTTCTCGCTTGCCTCCGCCCAACAAAGTGGCGTGCGACACCTTCTACCATACAAAGCCTCATACGGAGCCATTTGGATACTAGCCTGATAACTATTGTTATAGGTGAACTCCACCAAAGGTAATTGCTTCTCCCATGATCCTCAGAAATCAATGATGCAACACCGTAACATATTTTCTAACACCTGGATAATGCGTTCAGACTGACCATCAGTTTGAGGATGATACGAAGTTGTAAAATTTAACCACATACCCAAAGCCTTATACAAACACTCCCAAAACCTCGTTGTGAAGTGCAAATCTCTATCCGATACTATAGACTTAGGCACCCTGTGCAACCTCACAATCTCAGCAATGTACAACTCTGCCAACTTATCTAAAGTATACGTCGTATGCACAACCAAAAAATGTGCACACTTCGTAAACCTATCCACAATCACCCACACAGAATTCTTCTTTGTTGGCGTTAAAGGTAGACTGGACACAAAATCCATGGTAATTCTCTCCCACTTCCATTCTAAAATCTTCAACGGTTGCAATAACCCGTAGGGAAACTGATGCTCAGCCTTAACACGCTGACATACCATACAACAAGCAACAAATTCAGCTACATCCTTTTTTAAACCAACCCAGAAATAATCCTTTTTCAAATCCTTATACATCTTTGTACTCCTCGAATGCATAACAAAAAGACTCGAATGTTCCTCGGTCAAGATAGTGTGCCTTAACTCCTCATATTTCGGCACGACTACTCAACTCTTGAAACACAAAACCCCTTCACCACTAAAACAAAAATCCATTTGGTTTCCACCCATTATATCCCTAACATGCGGTACTAAAGAATCATACGATTGCTTCTTCTTGATCAACTAAAACAACAATGGCTTCACTTGCAACTCAGCCAACAAACCTCCATCTCGAATCACACTCAACCGAGCAAACATTGCCCTCAACTCTACTGCAACCTTTCTACTCAAGCCGACAGCTACAATGTTAGCCTTTCCCGAATAATACTCTATTGTCAAATCATAATCTTTAAGCATCTCCAACCATCTCCGTTGCCTAAGATTCAACTCCTTCTGCGACATTAGATATTTCAAACTCTTGTGGTCTGTGTACACAGTACACTTCTCACCTTAAAGATAATGCGGCCTAATCTTCAACGCAAACACCACTGCAGTCAGCTCAATATCGTGCGTAGGATAGTTGTGCTCGAGCACCTTCAACTACCTAGATGCATAAGCCACAACCTTTCCTTCTTGCATCAACACACACCACAAACCAACATAGGATGCATAACTATAAACCACAAACTCTTTTCCTGACTCAGGTTGAATCAAGATTGGAGCTTAAGTCAAAGCTTTCTTTAACATATCGAAAGCTTGTTGTCTAGCTTCTGTCCACTCAAAACTTACATTCTTTTGCGACAACTTCGTCAAAAGAGCAGCAATCTTCCAAAAAACCATCCAAAAAGCGTTGATAATATCTTGCCAACCCCAAGAAACTATGAACTTCCGACACCAACTTAGGTTGCTTCCAATTCACTACAGCTTTAATTTTCTGCGGATCCATGTGAAATCCTCGGCCAAGACAACATGACCAAGAAAAACCACTTGCTTGATCCAAAGCTCACACTTACTCAGCTTGGAATAAAGCTTATTATCCAACAAAACTTGCAATACCATCCTTAGGTGTCGATCATGATCTTCCTGGATATGAGAGTTCACAAGAATATCATTGATGACACAACCACGAATTGATCAAAAATTCATGAAACACCCGATTTATCATATCCATGAAAGTTGTTGGCGTATTTGTCAACCCAAATGGCATCACCAAGAACTCATAATGCCCACAGCGTATGCAAAAAGCTATCTTCGGCAGGTCTTTATCCTTCACCTTCAACTGATAGTATCCAAACTGCAGATCAATTTTGGAAAACACCGTAGCTCCCTCAAAATTGATCAAACAAATCATTGATCCTCGGTAAAGGATACTTATTCTTAATCATCAACTTGTTTCGTTGTCGATAGTCAATGGACATTCTCATCATGGCATGTTTCTTTTTCACATAAAAAAATGGTGTTCCCTATGGTGAAACACTAGGCCAAATAAAGCCATGATCTAACAAGTCCTCAAGCAGTGTCCTCAAATCCTTCAATTCCTTCGGTCCCATATGATAAGTTGCAATCGACACTGGAGCCATATCCACGTACATCTCAATGCAAAACTCTACCTCCCTATCCGGTGGCAAACCAGGCAACACTTTTGAAAACACTCTTGGAAAATCGCAAACAGTAAAAATATCCTGGGCATGCACTTCCTTCATATTAGGGTTCATAACATAAGCTAGGTATGCTCGACCCCTATATTCTAACAACTTTCGCGCTTTCAAAGCTGAAACAACAATGGACAAGCATTTGACTATAACACCCCCTTCCCATATTCTTTACCAAACACGGTTGGCGATGTTTCAAAACAAAGTTAAATCAATTTCCATTATTGAAACTTAAACTGGCAGCATGCACTGTTCTTGAACAAAAAATTTTATAAACATCAAAAATTCATTCCATAATTTTTTAATTAAACTAGATTCACTAAGCTCCTTAACCATATAAATTAATAAAAGAGATTCAATATAAACAAATTATGAAAATTCTTCAAAGTCACGGAACAGTGCAGAGTTTTAGGAAAATCTGCTACCCTATTTTTCTGACCTTCCATCGATTAAAAATTCATATCTTTTAGTACAAACCTCGAAATCAGTTACCGTTTGTTTTAAAAGAATCTAGACTCAACTTATATTTAATTCACATAAGATTAACCTTCTAATTCGATTTATGGAATTTATGACAATTTTTCAAACTTACCACCTAATGCAAATTTCAGGACTGTTTTTATCTATTCCAATTATAAGCCCACTAACTACTCATAAATCATTCCAATTCACATAGTGAATATATTAAACCATAATTAATTTATAGATATCATAAACTATATCGATATTTAAGAGTGATTTATATAAAATGAGCAAGTTTATCATTATACACGCCACTAAAACAAAAACATCATATAGGATGTCAAAATATTACTATGATAACCTATAACATATCCTTGTCTACAAGGTGATGCAAAATGTTGCTGCTTACGAATCAGATCTATCAACCTACGTGTGCACGGGCAAAACACAAATTCATCCTTAATTCAAACCCCTAAATAAAATCTAAAATTCTAGGGTTAGGGTTTATAACTTTGAACATGGAATTAAACTAAATTCAAGTTTGTTTTCATCTCTACATCACTTGATTTATTTAAATCAAGCCTTAATCCTAACATGGTTCATGAAACTCCAATTTCTCTTTCTTAAAAAAACATGAACTACTCTTCATAACCATATGTAAAATTACTATCAAAATGTAGAGAATTGAACATAGATCAAATTTTCCTAAATAACCATACCTTGAATCTTACTTTATCCCTTCCAAAAATGCCTTGAAAATTTTTGTTTCTCCTTTTCTTCTTTCTCTTGGAAGCTCACGGTTTGCACAAGGAAAAGATGAACAATTTTCCTTCAATTTTTGACTTTTAATTTTGCTTTATGACTAAACTTGCCACTTGTTCTATAATGGATTTTTCCATTTATTTTATTAAATCTAACTTTGTAATCCAATGGCCATAATTCATCTTATCAAGATTCAAAGGTTAGGATTTAATCTTGACTTCAAAAATTACTAAAATACCCATGTCACTTCTAAAATATTTCAAAATTGCCATTGGAGGCAAAATGACTAACTTGTCCTCAACTACTCACAATTTCATCTAGTTGGCCATTTTGTAAAAAAATCAACTAAATCTAGTTAGATTCTAACTAGACATATTAAAATATTCATAAAATAATATTTTATGAATTTTCCATAACTTTTGGAATTGTCTTTAAAATTTCATATCGATCTGATGTACCGATAATTACTGAGAATTTTTATCGGATACAATTCCTATTAGAAATCTTGTAACAATAATCCATTACAAATATTATTTACTCATACTGAATTCTTTTTATCAGTCAAAAGTACAGACATGGGACCTTCCCAGTAGGTTACCCATCCAAATTGTTCGATCAAAAATAGATTTTAGCATAAACTCTGTACCAAAAATCTGATTCCTACCAAAATTCTTATACTAGGATAAACTATTCATTTATGGAATATAAAATAATCTATGGGAAAATTTCTATATTGGTCCCTAAACTCTTCTAAAATTTTCACTTTAGCTACCAAACTTTAAAAGTTACGTTTTAGTCACTGAACTAAAACCACCAACTTTTAATTCTTTATGTTTTGGTCACTAACCGAATATTGGGGTATTACATTGACATTCTCGCCCACGACCACCACTTTGTAATCCTCATCAAGTTTCAACAAAACTTGCTTGGTCTCAAAATCAACCACAACCTTATGCTCCGATAACCAATCCATTCCCAATATTACATCAAAACCATTAAATGACAACTCCATCAAATCAGCCGCAAACACATGACCTTGAACCATCAAAGGACATCTCCTATACAACCTCCTAGCGAATACTATCTCACCAAAAGAACTAGTTACCAACATACCAAAATCTAACACCTCTACAGGTATATCAAGCAAACATGCATGTTTGCGCAAGATGTATGAATGTGTAGAAATAGAATCTATCAAAGAAAGCAATGGTATGGACTGCAAAGAAAATGTACATGCAACCACATTGGTATCATTCTTTGCCGTACATTGCGTGAAAACCCTCAACGGTCCACCACCCTCTAGTTAAACTACTACGGATGAGCAGCTACCCTCTAACCATCCTCCCTATGATGAAAATGTCCTCTACCGCACCCACGGCCTCTTTGTGGCACACCAGTAGGTGCAATAGCTTGTCCTTTCCTAGCCAACTGTAGACAATCACACCTAAGATGATACCTCGGTCTACAATTCCATCATGTTCCTAGGGCACCCCAGTACTCCTCCGAATGTCTCTTACCACAAAGCCTACACTCAGCTACTCCAGCGTAGGTATTCTGACCCTACTATCCACGTCCAACATTACTTCCACCTCGTCTTAGATATGGACGGTACCTCTTATCTCTATGCTTTTTATACCGATCTTTACTAACATCTAACTCAGCATGCCTCATCCTAGCAGAAGAACTCCCTAATTGAGAAGATAACCAAATTCTATTCTATGTCCTTTGCTCGGGAAACTAGGACATCAAACTCTATATAATCCATTGCCAAAATGTACATCTTCACCTCCTTCAACAGCCTATAACAGAACCGGTTGTATCGCTGTCACTGGTCAAGAACCAGTTTAGGAGCTTACTGGCTCAATTGAAAAATTGGATCTCATACTTAGACACAGACATGTTCCCCTGCTCCAAAGCTATGAACTCTCTTTTCCTCTCATCCTGATATCGGGAACCCAGATACTTCTTCTAAAAAGTGACACAAAAGAACTTCCACGTCACATCAGTATGTGCCAAACCCACGATAGCAGTCTTCCACCAACTATAAACGTCACCTTGAAGCAACGACACTATACACCCTAGCTTATAGGTATCCGTACACTCTATCTGCCCAAGAATCCTTTTCGTGCTACCGAACCACTCCTCAACTGCTTTTAGAGCTAAACCTCTAAACTCGGTACCTCTCAAACTATGTAAATGCTCATATGAAAGCTCAACATTAGCAGCTGCTTCAGGTGCCCGTGTAGGTACATGCACTCCAGCCATGGCCGCCTGAACAACTCTAGTCATTGCCTGAATCAACGGTGTCATATCACCAAAAATAGGTCCTTGAGGTTCTTGAGACATACCACCCTCAACTCTAGCACCAACAGGAGGAATCGGTGGAGGATGAGGCAACTCATCATTATGTCCATCCACAACACTCCCCAATTAAGCTCTCGTCTCTAGTCTCAATCCCGGTCCTATTTCGCAAAAATATGAGTCTAAAACATGATAATGCAATAAAACAATACAATTACACTAGCTTACAGCAAGTATCCAAGTTGATCACGTTTAAAAAAATCATTTAACACTAGTAGTAATAAGGCAATGTGTCCCCAAGCTTATACCCCAATCATATCATACTTCAACCCAAATCATACAAAATCAAGCACCGTGCATGTCCATCAACGAATTCATATAGCAACAACCAATCAAATAACCATAACCCACCTTCTAACAATCATAACCTGGCTCTAATACCAACAAATATAACCCTCTTAACCCGGTCTAGTCGCAATACCGAACCAAGCGAGCTACATTAAGGTTTGTCGAGACAAACCCGAAAGAATTACATTGAGAAATGATCCATTTTTTATGTTGTCTAAATGCACAATTATGTCCTAGAGTGATCATGCTAACAACGGTGAAACTTGCAACTCAATCGGGCGTCAAATTGACATCCAATTGCACAATTTATCATTTTAGGGACCAAATCGTAATTTCTATTAATTAAGAGGACTTCATCAAAATTGAAGATACCAATCCTTAATTATTCATATTTCATACCATCATGTTAAATTTCAAATTAAAACAATCATACAAACACATTTAATTGCATAATCAAGAAACATGGACTAAACTGTAAAGATTTAAACTACAGGGAAGCATATTACCAGAAATAACGGCTGGCGTATGGGTACGGGACTCATTCATATTGCAATGGTCAAGTTTAACAAAGGTATACCGACACGGTCCTCAAGCGTGTCGGTACAGGTGTTCGATGTTTAAAATAAGAATTCTAATAGCTAAAAGGCGTACTAGTACGGTTGGCCATGTACCAAACCTAAGCCTGTATTTCTAGCATCGTGTACCGATACGGTCCCTAGGCATATCAGTACGCCAAGGCATGTTTGCCCAGATTGAGCTGAGATAGGTCCCCATGTACAGATCCCTGAGGACCCGTACCAATAAGGACAAACCTGTAATGACCTCTTGGTCCAACATATGACACTTTGGCTTAGTCTAACTTACTCCAAACAACTTCTAATCATTATACAACTACTCAAACAATAATTCCTTAGACATAGAAGCGTGGTAGAAGATCATATACAACATATCAAATCCAAACATAAATCTTATAGGCATGATTTCTACCTAAGAATGCATTTTGGTTCCCAACCCTACAAAACTAGCATAAAGCATCATACAAGTCCAAAACATCAAACATAACTTGTACAAACAGGGAGTATCCAAAATAAGCCTCCCAAATACAGCTTGGTCACATTACCTCTTATTACTACTAAGTACTCTTAAAACCATTGGAATGCTTCGTCCTTTGGATCTTCACTTGCTTACTCACTGTCCAAATATGTCTATATCTCTGCATTGATGAGAAAAGGAGAGCATAAACTATAAGCTTAGTGAGGGAATCGCAAAAACACTCATCAATGCATTTAAAACCATTTTTCATCAAAACAAGTTTATAATGTTCATTCTAAAATCATCTCATGCTTCTCACTTCTGCCAAATATGCATACTTAAATCAATTATAATACATGTATCATGGATTCTATTTCAAACCTTAATTTAAGCTTCAAATGCCAAAATCTCTATATAGCAAGCTTAAATAGCATCTCATGTATAAACCACTTTATACAAACGCAATCTATTTCTCATGAGTGTAATGCACCGGTTTTGGGCCTAGCAGTTTTGAGGTTTATTAGACGGTCTGGTGGACCGGGTTAGAGATTTGAGTCAGATTCGGGATCGTATATTTTTTGGTAATATGAAAATATGGAAAAATAGTTAAAAATCATCTTTTAATATATATTGATTTTTGGTGGAATCAATTTTGGAAAATGGAATTTGGAAATGTGACATTTTTGTTAGTGACCAAAATGTAATTTTTGAAAACTATTTTAAGGTGACTAAAATGAAAAAGGGTCAAATTCTTAGAATCCTTAAGGAGCTAAATTACCAAGTTTTTGCCAGTGGTTTCTCCCTTCAATTAAATCATTTTAAACATTTGTTTTAAAGGTGGTTTTAAGAGGGAATAAAATATCCAAGATAGTTATTTGCTTTCAAAGAAAATTTACGTAACTTTTTCCCAAACCTTTTCTCTCAACTTTTTTTGCAAAACACTCAGAATTTCAACAAAATCCAGAGGTGAGAGATTCTTTTCACTCAGATTATTGATTCTACCTTGATTCTTTAACTTTGTTTTACAAAATCCCATTGAAATCTTATGTTTTCTTAGCTTTAAACAATCCAATTGAGGGAGAAATCACATAACAGGGGCAAGGCTCGTGATCTCCTCTATTAAATGGTTCTTTATTAATATTCCCAAGTATTTGATCATTGATTTATGGTTTATAATCTGATTTTGTGTTTTTATATAGATTTAATTTAGTAAAATTGATGAAATGATGAAAGATTCAAATTAAATCTTATTTTCAGTGTTATGGATTGCTTTTGAACATATTTTGGATGTTAAATGATGTTGATAAGTCGATTTTGTCAATGGAATCCTGAAACTCTTGAATCTCTAATTGTTTAGGTTATTAGAATGGTGTTCTTGTGGTGTTGTGGTGGTTGTGTGTTGGTTGGAGGTGTAAGGTTGCTTGGAGTTTGAGCAAAGTATGTTTCAACCATAGCTTTTAAAGACCTAGTATGGTTAAGTTTAATAAGGTAATAATAAAAGAAAGTAGTAACTAAGACAAGATCGCTATTGTGTCTCAATCTCGTATAGATTATGCTAAACTTTCTTGGTTTGACATGCCATTGTTCTAATAGAAGTCTAAAACCCATGTTAAGATTGTTTCTGTTTTCAAATGAAAAATTTATCTTGAAATTGTAAATGATAGTCATAATCTCTCTCGTTTTTGTGTGTGACTTCATCATTGTTTGATGGTTGTTTGTCTTTGTTTTTTTGTAATGCTTCTAAACTTGGTTTAACTTCTGAACCGTTAGGGGTGTTATATTTATTGGTATTAGAGCTAGAGTTTAGTTTATTCTAGGACTAAAACGAGTCTCGTTGCATAATCATTTAATGCATGTGTCACCTAGGAGTTTAATTTGACAAGTACTTGTGATCTGTGATTGATACGAGCTCTTTTGTATGTTGATAGTTAAAGTAAGAGTCTGAAACATACCTAGGCTGGGACAACGAGAGCTCAGCTGGTTCCTCCAATGACGGAGGAAGATAAATGATGAAGTAGAAACAACAAAATCCTCAGACTGCTGCTAGGTAGCAGCAAGAAACTCCTCCGATCCATCCTGTACAGTAAGAATGTTTCCTTAGTATAACTAAAACATTCAACCAATTTGTTGCTTGTCTGACACAAAACCCTTCAAACTTCTCCCGTTCTTCCTTTGGTTGTGCAACCAAGGGCTCCGATAAACAAGTTAGCTTAATATTGAAGCTTATACCTTCGTGAGTACAACTGAATTGTACTCAAATCCTGTATATGTCTTGTTTGATTCTGGATCAACTCATTCCTTTATATGTTTTGCCATTATTGAGAAATTAAATTTGAGTTCTAAACCCACAAATTGTAATCTTATTGCCACAAATCCTCTGGGAGGTAGAATCATGGTAAACTAAAAGAGTATGAAATGTTCTTTGTTGATTCAAGGAATTTCTTTTCGCTGATCATTTAACCCTACCTTTCCATAAATTTGACCCTATTCTGGGATTAGATTGGCTAAGTAAACATCCTACTTGGGCAGATTATCGTAAGAAAAGATTTTCTTTTTCCTTCATGGGTTAGAAAAGAATCTATATTCTTGATAAATAAGAGACCATCTGAACCGACTCCTGCGTTTGTTGCTATATCTGATGTTAATAAGACCAAATTCACTCTCGAGATGAACCTAACTGTCTTTGAATTTCTTAAGGTATTCTCTGAGGGACTTCTGGGATTATCTCTGATATGGAAAGTTAAGTTTGAAACCGAAGACTTGTTCAATCAGCTTAAGGATGCTACGGCATTTCCTAAGATCAATCTTCGATCATAATACTACCAGATGAAAGTTAAGGGAACCAATGTGCGAAAGAATACATCTAGGAATCGATATGGTCACTATGAATCCCTTGTGATACCTTTTGGCTTAACAAATGATCCTGATGCATTCATGGACCCTATGAATCGAGTCTTTAAACCTTATTTGGATAAGTTTGTAATTGTCATTGATGGCATCCTTATCTTCTCCATAGATGAGAATGAACACTCAAAACACTTTCGAATTTTTTTCTACAAACTCTTCAAGACCATTAACATTGTGCTAAGTTCAATAAATACGAATTTTAGTTACCTAAAATATCCATCCTTGGTCATGTAATATCTGTAGAAGGGATTAGGTTGATCCTAAAAGATTCAATCAATTTTTGATTGGACTTATGAGGAATGTTGGTGGAATTAGAAGTTTTTTAGGGTTTTGAATGGTTATTACGAAGATTTGTTAAATAGAGTTTTTTCCCATCTTGGCCACTCCTTTAACCAAGCCCTTCAAAAGTATGTACCTTCTATTTGAATGATGGAAAGCTAACAAAGAAATTTTGATTAGTTGAAGTAAGTCTTGAAAAGATTTATTTTAAGTTATAAAAGAATCTTAGCTTTTAATGAACTTCAAGTTCAATCTGAGTTGATTTCAAGAATTGAGATTTTTTAGCAATCCGATCTTGAGCTTAGGAGTATTTTATTTAAGATAAAAGATGAACCTACTTTTCAGATTTTCTCTTTGAAATATAATAGATTTTACTCTATTTCTAAAATGATTTAGTTTTGTTATAACCAAATAATGAAACTTCCTATTCGAAGAGTTTGGATTAAAATACAACTAAGAAATTATACATTTCTTATATTTTCTTTATAATCCATCCGGATCTATTCCACAAGATGTTTAAGCAAAATTTGAACAAAGATCAAGTTACAGTTTTTATGGTAAGTATGAAGTCAATTAGAAAATAATAGAGTTTATATCCAAGTGTTTAATTGATTTGCATCCATTCAAATGGCCTTGTTTGAGGTTTTATACGAAAGAAAGGGGGCATAGGTTGATCTTAAAAGAAGAGATATTCAGTACACTGTAGGAAGTTAGCTATTTCTAAAAGTATCTCCGTAGAAGAAATTATTCAGATTTGGGAAGAAAAAAAAGCTTAGCTCTTGACTTTTTGGACCTTTAGAATTCATTGAGAGAATTTGTTCTGTGGCATATTGTATAGCTCTCCCTAGTGAATTCGATAAAATTCACAATGTATTCGATATTTCTATGCTTCGCTCATATCGATTAGACTCCTCCCATGTGATTGAGCCTGCAGAAGGGGAATTTAATCCAGATTTATCCTGCGAAGAAGAACCAATCTAAATTCTAGATCTTGAAGTCAAAAAACATCATAATATCAAAAAACTTCATAATAAATTTGTTTCGCTAGTAAAAGTATCATGAAGAATTATAAGTTTGAAGAGACTACTTGGGAACCTAAGGCATCTATAAAAGAGCAATATCCTCATTTCTACATCATAGGAAAATTTGAGGACGAATTTTCTTTCAGGGGAGGAGAAATGTAATGCCCAATAGATTGGCCTAGAAATATGTTGTTATTAGAATACAATTTAAGTGACTTGTTTCATGTATAAAGCCTAGATGGAGATAAGGGTCTATGACCAAATTGTAAAGAAAGGATTAGAACATATTTCCTCCATCTTTCTAAAATAGCTGAAGCTGCCATGGATTTAAGCCTAGATGGAGATAAAGCCTAGAAAGATAAGGGTCTATAACATACTTCTCTAATCCATGACTACAAAGCTCAGTGGTATACATATACTCTATTATACTTCATGGTAATAATAAACATAAGCATGCAAGCTAGTACGAGAAATAAGAAGAGATAAATAAACACGTGGCACTACCACTAGTCACCTAAACACATGATATCATCATAGAAATCGTCAAACATGGCACACAAAACCCAACCATCTCAAAACATGGTAATATAACATCATATATATATGGCCCTACCTCTACCCGCCTAATCATATAGCATAATAAGAAAGCATAAGTTTCTCATAGCATCTAAGCATTATACCACAATATAGGAGTGAGGCCCGCAACCACTAAGCATCAGGATACATACACTCTAAGTGAGGCCTGCGACCATTAAGCATCAGGATGCATACACTTTATGAGGTGAGGCTCGCAACCACTAAGTATCGCGATACATACACCTGTGCTCAGAATCTCTCATCAAGCATCTTCAAACGGGACCCGATGCCTCACAGCTTAGATGGTTAATGGTCAGCGGCGGCTAGTCAATAATCAGTAGCTCAACTAGTCAATAGTCAGTGGCTCAACTTAGCAATTGACCAACTCGACGGGTGGCTCGGATTGACCAAACCGGCTTAGACGGCTTGTTGCAGCAAACCCATGGCCACACGCGACAAACATTATGTGAGTCGTATGTAGTATACTCCAATGACAGACGATGACCAAATATTGCAGTCCGGTATGTCTCGAGCTAGGGATGCTAGTGGCAACTACTTTCAACGATGATCGGCACAAGGTTTCCATCTAGCTTTGCCATATCTTCCACAACTCAACTCTAGCAAACGGTGGCTTTGATGGCAATGGAAAGACCACCGATCGAGGCAGGATGACAAGAGTAGTCGATTAGTGGTTGTAGTGACACCCACGACGGTCTAAACAGTGATAAAATAAAACTTGAATGTTTTTTCTCTCTAAAAACTCTCTACCCATTTTCTCTATTTTTCCTCTTTCTCTCTCTTCATAAAATCTCCTCTCCTTTTTTTCTCCTACACCACCTATTTAAAATTCAAAAACCACATTCTCACAAAGTAAACACATGGCATCCCCCATTTTCACTTTAGACACAACTCTAACTCCTTATTCAATTTCGGATCCAAGACTCAAATTATTAACCCAAATTCCGGGTTATTACAACTCTCCCCTCCTTAAAGAAAAAATTTCTCTCAAAATTTGTATTCATAAACCAATGAAGATGCTCAAACCTTTACAACTCTTCGACATTCTCAAAATTTGCCCTCTGATCTCTCACAACACTTACCCTAACACTTGTCTTCTAACAGTACAACATAATTTCAACTTATTCTTCCTCTCAGAAGGAATTCATCCTCGTTCGGTACATTACAAACGACAAGCAAAACCTAACAGTATTTTGAAAAAATGTCACAAAATACAACGTTAAAGAAACTTAACTTATGCGGTAGAACCCAAAAGATTGTTGCATAACAAAATCTTTCCACAACTTCGCATGATCTAAAAGAACATAGGTTATAAAGTCGTTGCAATCAAAACGAAATGATTCCCCTCGTGGTGAATCCCTATGAGACTATAACTCTGATGGGATCCTTTATCAAAATCATCGCTTACCCAGTTCGAGACTTTTTAAAGCAAAAGACGTCTCTACATGTACAAGATTGGCCGTAGATCTCGATGTACTTTACATCAGACAGCAACTAAAGTACCTCTCATTAACTCAGTTCACGCAAGAGTCTTACACTCTAACCCTAAAACATGTCTAAAATCACGTCAACTGCTAGAGTTTGTCATTGCATGAAATCCCACCAAAGGATAAGGTTCCATCATAGAACTCAAATCTCGTGTCAAAAGATAACATGTACACACCAAAGTGTCGTACAAACCAACCCACAATCAAACCAAGCATACTTTCTATCTGGATCTCACCTTTGCCTACAAGAACGAACAATACATCCAAGGAAATTACCATTACTCAATGAAATCTTATCAAAATTGTGCTTTCACCGATCCTTTACAAGATCCATGGTCATCTAATTAATTTCCACCAATTAATATTGAAGCATCACAACAACTCTGAGGAACTCAATGTTTGACTCCCAACTAATTGCAAGTCAAACACATATTACTATCTTAAACACACAACTCCATGCTGCCTCCCAAACATGCGGCAAAAGTTTGGTTCAAACTATCGCTCCCAAAATTCACCATATATAGAACAATGTACTATATAGGAAGAATCCTTTGCCTTGATATATCTTTCTCTAAGACACACACAACAACACCTCAAAGTCCATCAGAAAACATTGAACCTAGCCTCAACCATAACACTATATCCTCTTAATTAGAATTAGATGTTACTTTTCGCAGCTTCCAAAGCAGATCAATCCTTAACTTAGAGCTTCACTAATGAAACACACAAGTAACAGTACTGCATAGAGTTAGCATCAGTACTCTCTTACACGACCATCACTTGTGATCCTTAATCGTCCTAAATGGGCAGCATGATACTCTAACCCGAACTAACTCCGCACAATCCATCACTTACAAAGTTCACTTTACTTAGGTGGTGATAGATCACACGATCAATAGCCCTTAGTTACTTCGACTCATGTCGTTGTCCAAATCTCAAATTCCTTAAAGGTCAAGCACCCAAAAGTTCTCGTTGTTGGTGTAGGCACACCCTTTCCTCTTCTATCACAAAAATGCAACCCTAACAATACAACAAAACATCCTTGAAGATCTCAAAATCTTATTTGACTATAATCGGGTCAGCACAACTGTTATAACAAAATGGTCTCACGCAGCTCGGATCTCCACCAATGTTTCATGGCTCCTTCTAAGGAAACGATGACACAAATCAAAAGCATTTACGAAGTCTCAACCCTTCCTTCCTTAACTAGTTACACGGTAGCTAACCTTTCCTATACACAGGGTCATTATTTCATCAATGCTCATATTTCCATAGTCTTATACATTCATACGTAGCATCAACTTATATTCGAGAGACAATATGGTGCCCTCACCCTATCATGGTTGAAACACCTCAAACATCATTGCAGATATCAAAATTTTAACACGACAAGATCTAAAGAAAGAAATCATCATTCCAAAATTCTTTTTGAAACTACTAGCCTCCAACACTTTATCCGTAACCATCTTATCTCAAACCAATCCAGAAAAAACACACGGGTATTTCAAAATCCGTTAAACAAGCCATCCACCTAAGGAGACAAGTAACAATCTTTCACTACCACTTAACAAGCTATCAACAGTTTCAACATCAACTCAACGAACCAAATTCTTACTAGCGACCAACTCTAGTCTTCCCTTGGTGAAACACTTAGACAAAAGAAACCTCATTCGATTTGCACCTTCGTAACTAGATCTATGACTCTTTCAACTATGTTGGTCTCCTTTGACAAGGATGACAGTCATCGACATCCAACTTGGCTGTAACCCCATTAACCCGGCGTAAATGCCAGACCAAACTGAGCGAGCTACATTGGGTTTGCCAAGACAAACATGAACGTTTTACTCAGAAGATGGTTCATTTTTCTTTTATCTTGTCTAAATGCATAATTAAGTCCTAAGATGATCATGCTAGTAGTGGTCAAATTTATAATTTAATCGGGCATCGAATTGACATCAAATTGGTGAGAACACACTCTAGGGACCAAATTGTAATTTTAGAAAACAAAAAGGACTTGTTTAGATCCAAAGTTAACCAACCTTAATTAATCATATTACATGTATCCCGGTTAAATTTCAAGTTAAAATAATCATCCAAACTCATTTAATTGCATGATCAAGAATCATGGACTAAACTGTAAAGATTCAAACATCAAAAACATATTATCATAAATAACAAACAACGTATCGATACACTTCTTGCCCGTATCAATACGGGTATATTTTGCAAAGGGTATTGGTACGATCCTCAAGTGTACTGATACATTTGCTAGATATCAAAAATAGAGGATTCCGGTAGCTAAAGGGCGTACTGATACGGTTGTCTGTGTACCGACACAAAGTGCAATTTTTCTATTGTGCGTATCGATACAGTGCTAGGTGTACCAATATGCCTGTTCAAGTTTGCATAGATTTAAGCCGAGTCAGTCCCCGAGTACTGATCCTTGAGGACCCATACCGGTACGGCTTGGTCTGTAATGACCTCTTGGTCGAACATATGACACTTTGGCTCAATCTATCATACTTTAAACATCTTACAAACACCATATAACATTCTAACCAACATTTCCACAATCAAATAGACACGATAGAGGATCAATCAAACCATAGCAAATCCAATCAAAGATCATATAGGCATGGTCTCTACCAAAGCATGTAATTCATATCCCAACCACTCAAAGCAAGACTCAAAGCATCATACAGGTCCAAAATACCAAAAGAAACTCATCCAAAACAGGAAGCAACGAAAACAACCCTCCCATTTACAACTTGGTCACATTTCCTCTTATTAGTACAAAGTATTTATAAAACCATACTTGAAATAGCCTCGCCCTAGGATTATTTCTTGCTTGTTTGTTGTTCGAAATGCTTACTTTTCTAAATTGATGATAAAGGAGAGCGTAAGCTTTCAAGCTTAGTGAGGGAATCTCAAAAACACTCATCAATTCATTTAAAACCATTTGCTTTCAAACATGTATTAAATCTCATGCCAAAAGGTCTCATGCTTCTATGCTCTTTCCAAAACATTTGCAACACATGTATCATGAATTTCTAGCATAAACCTGAATTTAAGCTTTCTCATGCTAAAACCTCAAAATAGCAAGCTTAAAGAGAACCACATGTATAAACCATA
This sequence comes from Hibiscus mutabilis, assembly GCA_019671005.1. Classification (NCBI taxonomy): domain Eukaryota; kingdom Viridiplantae; phylum Streptophyta; class Magnoliopsida; order Malvales; family Malvaceae; genus Hibiscus; species Hibiscus mutabilis. The sequence goes on along the minus strand of CM033752.1, from coordinate 12,591,470 downwards.
TTATACAAAACATAATACATTTCTTATGATACATTAAATCATACACTGGCATTCAAGTGACCCAAAACCATTTCATTCTATTTATAAAAGCACATCAGATACACAGATTTCCCAAGTGGTTCCTTTGACCACTTCACATACATCCTTGAACCAGAGAATGATACTACTACCCCTCAATGGTTATGATGTATAAATCCATCAACGAGAGAATTAGCACACTCTTGACCCCTCGACCACTGCGATTCTCATGGTGGAGCATGGCACATTCTTGACCCCTCGACACAGATGAGGTGACATATTATATTGCACTTTAAACCCTATGGCATGCCAACTATATCCGATAACATTTAATCATTGTCACTTGCTAATATATTTCATAAAACTACATTATCTCACAGTTTTACATATGCATCAAACCAAACCAATTTCTAATACAATAAACCATGTATTTTAGTATTCTCAAACTCTTTTCATAAATCATTTTTCATACTAAAAAATCATCTCACAAGAGCATTTGCAACATCTTTCATTTCTAAAACATGCATATAACAATAGGTAATCCAAATCATAACCATGTGCATCAGATTGTATTTTGTAAAACTAAAAACAAGAGTGTGAACATCCAATACTTATTTTTGAGTTTAGACAAGTGTTTCAAACTTAATCTAAACTCCCAAAAATCATCTTCAAACCTTTATAAAGCAGTAAACCACGTTTCAACTCATTGAAAACACAATGCTCTACTTGCTGATGCGAAATCAAGCTTCTGAAGCCTACAAAGCCTCTCCAAAAGATGAAGGATCCGTCTCCCTTATTTTACCCACACAAAAATAGAGGATTAATGCATTTTCATACATCTCTAAACCCAACAACACATCTTCCCAACTTTGCCTCACTAAAAACCATCAAACTCTTCATTAACACAACCAAAACCATCACCAAACACAACCTAAACAAAGCCCAACATAACCTAATGATTTTAACATCTTAACATCATCGATTAACATCCAACAACAACAATATATCAACCTTATATCTCCAGTAACCCTTCAACACCAAGATCATCTTAATATCTAACTATTTACAACCTAGAAATTAGCAATTCAATTAGTTTCGAGATTCCTTTTACTAATTTCTTCTCATAACATTAAAACATATCTTACATTCTAAATCAATTAGAATCAATACAAATAAGATCCATTATCAAGATTTATCAAATTTCTTATCAAAACTCAATTAAAACCTTTTAATCATGATTTAATCATAAACACAAAGCAAAAATCAATTGTAAAGGATCAAGAACTTGTAAATTTTAGTAAAGAACCTTTAATTAGACGAGAGAAATGAAAATCACCTCTAATTGCTGATTTCCCCCTAAATTGGCAATATTTGAGTGAAATCTCCACGAATGTAAATAGGATTTGGTGTATAAATCAAAGGAATCAATTAGGAAATCAAGATGAAATAAAAAATAAATGATTCATGTGCATTTTAGAGTAAAATTGATAGTTTGGCTGCTGAGAAACTTGAGAGCAAAAGTAGTTACGTAAGAAAATGAATTTGACTATTAAAAATCTTTTTAATCAAATCTATTTTATCTTTATATAATTACGATTTTAAAACCTTTTCAAAATAGCCTAAATTAAGCGAAAAATCTAACTAACGGTTTTGGTAAATTAGCTCTTTAAAGATTAAAAGTTTTGACCCTTTTACGATTTAGTCACTAAAACAGTTTTGAAAACATTACATTTTAGTCACCAGGCCAAAATGTCCCCAAAAATCAGATTTTATTTCTTCATATTGAGTTTCCCAAAACCCTTAGAATATCAATTAAACATTTTCTAATATTTTTCCATATTTTATTTTAGCAAAAAATAATTTATTATGAATTAATTCCTAAATCTAATTGCACTGAACCGTCTAATCGATCTAGCTAACTTATATGCACAAATTCAGGGCATTACAACTCTCCCCCACTAAAGAAATTTCATCCTCGAAATTTACCTGACTGAAAAAAGGTAAGAAAACTGCTTCTTCATGTCCTTGTTACTTTCCCACGTGGCTTCCTCTACACCACGATGTTGCCACAATAGCTTTACCAACTCAATGGTCTTTCCCCGAAGAACCTTGCTGCTAAAATCCAAAATTTTCATCAGCTCCTCTCATAAGTCAAATCTGGATTCAAGTCAATCTCCTCAACATGCATCACATGCAATGGGTCCGATCTATACCTCCAAAGCATCAATACATGGAAAAACATCATGTATTTTTTCTAACTCCAAAGGCAAACTTAACCTATAAGCAACTGGACCAACACACTCCAACACCTCATATGGCCCAATGAACCTTGTACTCAACTTTCCCTTATATCCAAACCTCATTACCTTCTTCCAAAGTAAAACCTTAAGAAACACTTTATCTCCAACATCAAACTCAATCTCTTGACGCTTCAAGTCAGCATAAGACTTTTGTCGATCCAAAGCCACTCTCAACCGATCACTAATAAGCTTCACATTCTCATTAGTATCTTTCAACACATCAGGCAGGGAAATGTACTTCTCACCCGCCTCAGCTTAACAAAGTGGCATACGACACCGTCTACCATACAAAGCTTCATATGAAGCCATTTGATTACTAGCCTGATAACTATTGTTACAGGCAAACTCCACCAATGGTAGTTGCTTCTCCCACTTTCCTTGGAAATCAATGATGCAACACCACAACATATCTTCCAACACATGGATAACACATTAAGATTAACCATCCGTTTCAGGATGATATGAAGTATTGAAATTCAACCGCGTACCCAAAGGCTTATGCAAACACCCCCAAAAACTCATTGTAAAGAACAAATCCCTATCCGATACTATAGACTTAGACACCTCATGCAACCTCACAATCTCAACAACATACAACTCCACAAACTTATCCAAAGTATACGTCGTATACACAGCTTGATAATGTGCACACTTCGTAAACCTATCTGCAATCACCCACACAGAATTCTTCTTCGATGGCGTCAAAGGCAATTCGATAAAAAAATCCATGGTAATTCTTTCCCACTTCCATTCCAGAATCCTCAACTGTTGCAACAACCTAAAAAGAAACTGATGCTCAGCCTTAACACGTTGATATACCATGCATTGAGCAACAAAATCCACTACATCTTTCTTCAAACCAACCCAAAAATATTCATTCTTCAAATCCTGATACATCTTTGTACTTCTCGGATGCATAGAGAAAGGAATTGAATGAGCTTCAGTCAAGATAATGTACCTTAACTCCTCATCTTTTGGCAGAACCCTCGACTCTTAAAGCACAAAACACCCTCATCATTAAAACAAAAATTCATCTGATTACCGTCCATGATATACTTAACATGCGGTACCACCGAATCATCATACGACTATTTCTCCTTAATCAACTTCAACAACTATGGCTTCACTTGCAACTCAGCCAATAAACCACCATCTCGCATCACACTCAACTAAGCAAATATGATAATGCAATAAAGCAAAACAGTTAGGCCAGGTTGAAGCCAGAATCCAAGATGCTCATGTTTCAAAACAAAAATTATTTTGCACTTGTAGTAATAAGGCAATGTGTCCCTAAGCTTTTACTCCAACATAGCATATTTCAAACATAAAATCACACACCTTGCATACTATTCAACAGATTCATTTAGCAAAAATACCTCAAAAAAGCATAACACACCTTCCAACAATCATGACATGGCTCTGATACCACCAAATATAACCCCCTTAACCCAACTTAGATGCTAGACTGAACTGAGTGAGCTACATTGGGTTTTTCGAGACAAACCCGAACGATTTACTTAGAAGACGGTCTATTTTTTCTTTTATCTTATCTAAATGCATAATTAAGTCCTAAGGTGATCATGTTGGCAGCGCTGAAATTTATAATTAAATAAAGCGTCAAATTGGCATCTAATTGGTCTTGAACGCACTTTAGGGGCCAAATTGTAATTTTGGAAAACAAAAAGGACTTATTTAGATCCAAAGTTACCCAACCTTAATTAACCATACTGCATGCATCCAGGTTAAATTTCAACTTAAAATAATCATCCAAACCCATTTAATTGCATGATCGAGAATTAGGGACTAAACTATAAAGATTCAAAGATCATAAAGCATATTACTAGAAATAACATACAGCGTACGGATACACCACTTTCCCATATCGATACGGGTATATTTTCCAAAGGGCATGGGTATAGTCCTCAAGTGTACCGATATAGTTGTTCGATATCAAAAATAGGGATTCAAATAGCTAAAGGGCATACTGATACAGTTGCTTATGTACCGACACCAAGTTTAGTTTTTCTATTGTGCATACTGATACGGTGCTAGACATACCGATACGCCTGTGCAATTTTGCACATATTTGAGCTGAGTCAGACCCCGCGTACCAATCTTTGAGGACACGTACTGGTACAACTTGGTCTATACTGACCTCTTGATCAAACATTTGATACTTTGGCTCAATCTAACATACTTCAAACATCTTACAAACATCATATAACATTCTAACCAACATTTCCACAGTCAAATAGGCATGATAGAGGATCAATCAAACCATAGCAAATCTAATCAAAGATCATATAGGCATGATCTCTACCCAAACATGCAATTCATATCCTAACCCCTTAAAGCAAGACTCAAAGCATCATACAAGTCCAAGATACGAAAAAAAACTTGTCCAAAATAGGGAGCAACCAAAACAACCCTCCCATTTACAACTTGGTCACATTGCCTCTTATTACTACCAAGTATTTATAAAACCATACTTGAAATAGCCTTCCCCTTGGATTACTTCTTGCTTGCTCGTTGTCCGAAATGCTTACTTTTCTGCATTGATGATAAAAGAGAGTGTAAGCTTTAAAGCTTAGTGAGGGAATCTAAAAAATACTCATCAATGCATTTAAAACCATTTGTTTTCAAACATGTATTAAGTCTCATACCAAAACATGTCATGCTTCCATTGTCTTTCCAAAACATGCTCTTTTAAACATTTACAACACATGTATCATGAGTTTCAAGCATATAAACCTTAATTTAAGCTTTCTCATGTTAAAACCTCAAAATAGCAAGCTTAAAGAGCACCACATGTATAAGCCATATTATACAAAACATAATCCATTTCTCATGATACATTAAATCATATATTGACATTCAAGTGACCCAAAACCATTTCATTCTATTTATAAAAACAAATTAGATACACAAATTTCTCAAGTGGTTCCTTCGACCACTTCGCATACATCCTCGAACGGGAGCATGGTGCTACTACCCCTCAATGGTTATAATGTATAAATCCACAAGCGAGAGAATTGACACACTCTTGACCCCTTAACCGCTAAGGTTCTCATGGTGGAGCATGGCACACTCTTGACCCCTCGACCCATGCGGTTCAAATGGTGGAGTATGGCAGACTCTTGATCCTTCGATACATATGAGCAGACTTATTATAGTGCACTTTAAACCCTATTCCATGCCAACTATATTCGATAACATTTAATCACTGCCACTTGCCAATATATTTCATAAACCACATTAACTCATTGTTTTACATATGCATCAAACCAAACCAATAAACCATGTATTCTCAAAACTCTTTTCATAAATCGATTGTCATACTAAATAATCATCTCATATGATCATTTGCAACATCTTTCATTTCTAAAACTTGCATATAACAATAGGTAATCCAAATCATAATCATCTGCATGAGATTGCATTTTGCAAAACCGAAAATATGAGCGAGAACATCCAATACTTACTTCCGAGCTTAGACAAGTGTTTCAAACAAAATCTAAACTCCCAAACATCATATTCAAACCTTTATAAAGTAGTAAACCACGTTTCCACTCACTGACAACACAATGCTCCACTTGCCGATGCAAAATCAAGCTTCTAAAGCCTCCGGAGCCTCTCCAAAAGATGAAGGATTCGTATCCATTATTTTACCCACACAAAAATATAGGATTAATGCATTTCCATGCATCTCTAAACCCAACAACACATCTTCCCAACTTCGCTTCACTAAAAACCATCAAAAGCTTCCCTAACACAACTGAAACCATCACTAAACTCAACCGAAACAAAGCCCAGCCATAACCTAACGATTTTAACATCTTAACATCATCAATTAACATTAAAAAACAACAATATATCAACCTTATTTCTCCATCAACACTAAGATCACCTCAATATCTAACTATTTACAACCTAGAAAATCAGCAATTCAATTAGTTTTCAGATTCCTTTTACTAATCTCTTCTCATAACATTAAAACATATCTTACATGTGGTCTAAATCAATTAGAATCAATACAAATCAGATCCATTATCAAGATTCATCAAATTTCTTATCAAAAACTCAAATAAATCCTTTTAATCATGATATAATCATAAACACATAACAAAAATCAATTGTAAAGGATCAGAAACTTCAGAATTTCAGTACAGAACCTTTAATTAAAGGAGATAAATGAAAATCACCTCTAATTGCTTATTTCCTCTTTAATTGGCAAGATTAGTGTGAAATCTCCAAGAATGCAAATAGGATTTGGTGTAGAAATCAAAGGAATCAATTAGGAAATCAATATGAAATAAAAAAAATGATTCCGAAGAATTTTAGAGTAAAATTGATAGTTTGGCTACTGAGAAAGTTGAGAGCAAAGTAGTTACGTAAGAAAATGAATTTGACTATTAAAATCTTTTTAATCAAATCTATTTTATTTTTATATAATTACCATTTTAAAACCTTTTAGAAATGGCCTAAATTAAGGGAAAATCTGATTAAAAACTTTGATAAATTAGCTCCTTAAAGATTCTAAGTTTTGACCCTTTTACGATTTAGTCACCAAAATAGTTTTGAAAACTTTACATTTTAGTCACCAGACCAAAATGTCCATAAAATCTGATTTTATTTCTTTAAATCGAGTTTCCCAAAACTCTTAGAATATTAATTAAACATTTTTAAATATTTTTCATATTTTATTTTAGCCAAAACTTATTTATTATGAATTAATTTCTAAAACTAGTTCGAATCGCCTAATCTGATTCCCCTAAACCATCTAATCGATCAAGCTAACTTCTAGGCCCAAATTCGGGGCGTTACATCAGCCTTAACTCAACATCTACTCACATTTCTTTACAGGGAGGAAGTCTTGACTCCTCCTCCAACAAGCGTAAACAAACACTCTAACAATCTAAAAGCTCCCGAGCGTCAAACTGTACACATTAGGATCCATCAAATGGTCAAGTATGTCTCACAACCCCATTTTTTCATTCTCAAAATGACCACCATGAAAATCACGGTAGAAGGGCAATGGTTCAGTGTTCTCATTACCAAAGGTTGGGTTCCCTCAAGGTCTCAAAGCCTTGAGCACAACTCTCAACATTACAGGTTTTCCAACCTGAAGAACGTCTAACTTTGGTCACACTCTACGAGCTAGTGGATCCCAAATCCATTATCTCCAAGAAATTCCCTTGACGAGACAATGATACTTCCTAAGCATCAAAAAGACTCCTTTTAAACGACCCAAGGGTTCTCCAACCTACGTGCATCCACCAATCATTTTGAAAGTGAGTTATCCATACCCGCATCACAAACGTTATTCACACATAATGGTGAAGATTCTTTGCCAAAAGCTCTCATGACGGATTTGAGGCTTCGGAGCATCTACAACACTCAGTGAAGACACTATTCAAGTGGTGGGAGGAGGACATATCCTCGACTCCGGCATTATTCAACTAACTCGTATCTGAACAATCCAGGGTGACCTCGCCCCCCAAAATTGCTCCCATGAGCGGCTTAATACTTAACTCAACCCTCTCAGCCACGATCGTAACCATCTTAACATTGCAGCGTCGGATGCACCATCAGGATCCTAGTCTTAAGGAGTACGAACTTAATTTAAGGGCTTGTATTCACTAGACACCTTACTAAAATACCTATACCACCTCGGGGTTTCCTATTTCCAGCTAAACCTAAGCTTTGATACAACTAAATGTAACACCCTCGACCCAGATATCACATTTAGGCCTTAAGCCCAACATATGTATTTATCAAAAACATTTAAAACCAACAATTAAAAATATAGATAAATAATAAAAATGGTACAAAGAAGCTCCAATTTAATTAATACATTTGAACATTCGATTTGAATAATAAAATTTCAAAATAAGGATTACAAACTCCATCATGTAAGGTCCTATAAATACACAGCCCGCTAAATACAAGTATTGTACTCTGGAAAACACTATATACTGGAAATCTCGTACTGATAATGTTCCTCGTTCACACGATCCGATGTCAACCTACACACGAAAACAACAATTCCAGGCGCTAAGCTTACAAAGCTTAGTGGTACACATCTACTCCACTTCACTTTATGCTAATCATAAACATAAACATGCAAGCTAGTACGAGCAATAAGGAGAGATAAATAAACACGTGATGTTGCCACAAGTCGCCTAAACACATGCTCTCATCATAGCAATCGTCAAACATGGCACACAAAGCCCAACCATACTCAAAACATGGCAATATAACATCATATAGATATGGCGCTACCTCTAGCCGCCAAATCATATAGCGTAGCAAGAAAGCATAGGATTCTCAGAGCATATAAGCTTTATACCACAATATAGGAGTGAGGATCACGACCACTAAGCATCAGGATACATACACTCTAAGTGAGGTTCACAACCACAAAGCATCGAGATACATACATTCTATGGGGTGAGGCCCATGACCACTAAGCATCATGATACATACACCCATGCTCAAAATCTCTCATCAAGCATCTTCGAATGAGACTCGGTGCCATAGAGCTTCTGGAATGTGCATTCAACATCTCTAACCGTGATGTTGCAACACTATTTATTTGGGTATCAGTATCCCACAAAAAAATGATAACTCAACCATCTAAGTGTCCATATCAGCACATAGCAAGGACACATCTACCACACAACATCACACGATCCACCAAGGATCCCTCAGTTTCTATTACCATCAAGTCACCCAACATTTACCAAGTTATTAATTATCATGGAAATGTACATTAATTATCATCATTAATCGTCCCTATTAATTCATAATATCTTATTAATATTCTACGTCAATTTCCATATTTTTATTAGTATTATAGATTATCTCGTTCAGTAGGTACCGATACTCGAACACGAGTATCAATACGGTACCCTGGGTATCGATACTCATACGCGTACCGATACTAATATAGCTTACTAGACATCCTTAATTTATACAAGTACCAATAGGGGTCCCCAATCATGTACCGGAATGGCCAATGCTCGTCACGATACCCTATTTATGGATTCATACCATTTCCTCGAATTACAACATTTACTATACCTTATTCGATCCCTAAAGCTTACAGAATACATTATGGTTTGTTTACTAACGCCTTCAATCAATTAATAGTAATTACTAGCTTCATGATCATTTATTCGAATATTACAATTATCAGCACATCTAGTATAATTTCCATCGAACATGCCAATTCATATCTCAAGCACTCAAGCAACACAACATGTAAATCAACCAATCAGATAATTATACGAATATTAAGGTGACCCTACACGGTCTCTAAAGCCCTTACAACTATCAAATATTCTCAAACTCATCATGCATCTCATACATATTAATCTCATAATGCCGGTCTCAACACATGCTTATCTATCATCAACCTATTTTGCAACCACTAACAAGCAAGGCAATTACACTTATGATGATCATGAAGCAATTTGGAGTTTGAGGTGTACTAACCTTAAGCAAAAGTTAAAAATAGCTTTAATTCTAATATTTGAGTCCACCAATTCCTCGGATAAAATAAATACGACTACATAAGCCATTTCACAGTATTGGACTGCTTTAAGAGATAAATCGTATAAAAATAGCTTACTGAGATTGAATTTGGAAAAATAGACTACGCCAATGGACTCATAACATCGAGAAACCCCCAAGTAGGGTGCCCTGAGAAAAGTTAAAAAGTCAACGGTCAATGACTGTTGGTCAATGATCAATATCGACAAGTCAACAGTTAGCAGCTCGACTGGTCAATGCTCAGCAACTGGCTCAGCTCGACGGGTGGCTCGGCCTGACCAAACTGGCTGGGTCAAACCAAATTAGATGGATCATTGTAATAGCCCCACGCCCACACACTGTGCAGTCCAACAGATCTTGAGCTGGAGATACTCGTGGTGGCAACGACTTCTGACTATGACCGGCGTAAGGGGTCTATCTAGCTTTTTTGTTTCTTTCACAACTCCACTCTGGCGAACGATAGCTCTGATAACCTCAGGAAGACCACTACTAACACAGGACAACGAAAGGAGTCGATTAGTGGTGGTGGTGACACCCACGACGGCCCGAATAGTGATGAAACAAAGCTTGAATGCTTCCTCTCTCTAAAAACTCTCCACCCATTTTCTCTACCTTTCCTTTTTCTCTCTTCATAAAATCTCCTCTGTCTTTTTTCTTCCACACTGCCGATTTAAAATTCAAAAACCACATTCTTATAAAATAAACACATGTCATCCCCCATTTTCACTTTAGACACAACTTTAACTCCTTATTCAAATATGGATCCATGACTCCAATTATTAACCCAAAATTTGGGTCATTACAAACACGTTCTATGGGTATTTGGATCACAACAACCAATGAATCAACTAGTCAAATGCCTACCCGACATTCAAGCAGTGCGATCCCAAAGATCTACATATTGTTTCTGATCACAAACACATCACAAATTATACATTACCGAGTTGTTACACATTATGCTTTCATATAAGGATGGAATCTTAGTTTCTTAATTTTATAAGTCTTCTTATCTCATTTGAATCCCATTGGACCATAGCTCATATTTTTCTATTCCCTCTAGCCTAAATCAGTATTTTTGGGCAAAATGCTCGGTATGTACTGGTACTGGCCCACATGTACCGGTACAATATCCCCAAGTTTCGGTACTCATACGCGTACCGATACCAAAACTACTCACTAAAAATCTTAAACTTTCTAAGTACCATTACGGGTCAACCTATAATGATATAGCCTCGAATAGCGGACTGATACTAGCTAAAGCTTGTACCGGTACCCTACTCTTGAGCTTATACTATATTAGCAAATTACAATATTACAAGGAGTTTCGATCCCTAAAGCTTATGAAAGGCATTGGGCGTTGTTTGCTAGTGCAATTAATTCTTTAATATCATTTATTGACTTTATAATCATTTATTCGAATACTAGCATTTATCTCCTTTAACATGGTTTTCGTCAAAACACCAAACCAAATCAACTAACACTCAAAGCATCATATCATCGAAATTCACCAACCAATAAATTATTGATATCTATATGCTTATCGAGAGAACCTATACAGTCTCTAAGGCCCTTACAAGTCTCGAATATTCTCAAACTCATCATGCATCTCATAATTACCAAGTCTCAAAATACTGGTCTCTAAACATGCTTATTTTCGTCTACCTATTTTGCAAATACTAACAAGCAAGCCAATTACACTTATAATGCTCACGAAGCATTCAAAGTTCGAGGTGTACTAACTTCAAGCAATTATCACTAAATCCTCAATCGAGCTCATCAACTCATCCCTTTTATTCCATTATTCGAGTCCACATAGTCATTGGATAACAAAAAAATTGACTACATAAGAATTTTGCATTGTCGAATGAATCTAGGGTCTAAAACACAAAAAAATAGCTTTCCTAGTTTGAATTTGGTGAAACGTACTGTGCTAATGGACTCATAACATCAAAAAACCCCAGGTTGAAAAAGTCAACATAGGTCAATTATCAATGGCGACCAACAACGACGGCAACAATCAACAGCAACAGTGGCTGGCAGCTCAACTTGGGGTCAATGAGGGCTCAACTTGGTAGACCGGTATGGACTGACTTGATAGGCCGGCTTGGCTACTGGCATAAGGATGAATAGCTCCCAACCGCTATTGGAGCACGACCACGTACAGGCGACGACTCGTACGATGGTGAAAATTATTCGGCGAGCTCCAATTTAACATTGTAGCACCCCTAAGCTCGATGGTGGGAACATTTGTGGGTTTTGGTCACCCAAACCTCCTCATCTCAAAAACTCATAATTTCACCTCTTTCTCACTTGCTCTGATGGTGGCTCCAATGGTTATGCCACTAGTACTAGTAAACTCGTCTCAACGAGATGAACACAATAGCAGTGGAGGTGTTGAGAACGGATGGACATATCTTGATAGATCGAAGTTGGAAATTTGAAGAGTAAGAGAGAAAAAAGAGAAAAAGAAAGATGAAAAAAGGAGAGTGTAGCCCCCTTGGCCCGATCTAGCCTCTAAGACTGAATCAAGGACATCATATTAGGTTTGCAAAGCAAACTCGAACTAATAACCTAAACTGGTCCATTTATTCTTTTTATCTTGCCTAGATGCTTAATTAGCCCTAAGGTATGATGAACATCTACGGAAGATGAATCAAGCATTCGATTTGCAAGACTTAACACTTTAGGGACCAAAATGTAAATTCTATTAATTGAAGGACTAAATTACAAATTTATGTTACCAATCTTCAATTAGGTTCATTACATGCCTCTGTGTGAGTTTGCATCAAATTTGATCACAATACCATCATTAATTGAGCATTACAAAAATAGAGACCAAATTGCAAAGAATCTAGAAAATAGCATGAAAATAATAGAATTAACTAACACCGTACCAATACAGGCTTGCACCGTATCGGTACGAGTTAACATGGCATACTCGTATCGGAACGTTTATTCGAGTATCGACCCCCTTTAAACATTTCAAAATTAAAGGATTACATTAGCTAAAACTCGTACCGATACGGTACCCCATACCGATCCCAGTATAAAATTCCTCAAGGGCGCGTCAATACGACGACTACTCGTACCGATACCCCTTTGTCATTTCCCCAAATTAAGCTACATCAGACCCCACGTACCGATCTTAGAGGACTCATACCAGTACGACTGGGCCTGTAATGACCTATTGGCACATATGACACATAGGCTCAATCTAACATCCTTCAAACATCATAAAACATGTTGAGCATCATTTCTACAATAATCCAAACATGCTAGGTAAAAATTCAATCCATAGCAAATCAATTAAGAGAACCTATAGGCATGGTCTCTACCCAAGCATGCAATTCTCATCCCAAACCCACAATCAAACCATATAACCTTATACAAGTCCAAAATACCAAATAGAACATGTCCAAAAATAGGGAGTAAGCAAACAACCCTCCCAATTACAACTTGGTCGCATTGCCCTTTATTAATACAAGTTCATTTATTAAAACCATACTTGAAGTAAATCGAGTCTTGGATTACTCTTTCCTCACTTGCCGCCCCGAAAACTCATTTTTTTGCAATGATGAGAAAGGAGAGCGTAAGCATATAATGCCTAGTGAGGGACGCTCTAAAAACACCCATCAATGCATTTAAAACCATTTGAGTCAAACCACATTTTCAACATCTTGCTAAGACATCTCGTACACTTTTTACCTTTGAAAAACATGCATATTAAACTATATGCAAAACATGTATCATGGATCTCATGCATAATCCCATATGCAAAACCTCAATTTAAGCCTTCATATGCTTATTGTTCGAATAGCAACGCTTAAAGAGCAAAACATGTATAAATCACATTATACAAAACATAATTCATCCATCATGATACATTAGTTCATATATTGGCATTAAAGTGACCCAAAGCCAATTCTTTCATTTATCAAAACACATCGCATACATGGATTTCACAAGCGGTTCCCTAGACCAGTTAAACATACATTTAACCACAGCAAACAATATAATAAACCCCTCGACGGTTACAATGTATAATACCCATCAGCAGGAGAAAACAGTACAATCACAACCCCTCCACATACATGAGGCGACTTATTATAGTGCACTTTAAACCCTATGACATGCCAACTATATCCGATAATATTTAATCATTGTCACTTGCCAATATATTCTATATTAAACATGATACCTCACTGTTTTTGATATGCATCGTTTAAACCAATTTCCAATGCAACAAACCATGCATTTCATAACATCGGAATATTTTTCATAAAGCATTTACCATGCTTAAATATCATCAATATAAGATCATTTGTATCATAATCCATTTCCAAAACATGCATATAACAGTAGGTATCAAATCATAAACATAGACATGAGAAAATCAACTTTGCCAAACCGAAATTGAGAGCATAATCGTCTAATACTTACTTCTGAGCTTAGGCAAGCGTTTCGAGCTTAATCTAAACTCCCAAAAATCACTTTCAAACATTTACAAGGTTGTAAATCTCATTTCCACTCACCGGCAACATAAAGATCCACTTGCCAATGTGAAATCAAGCGTCCAATGCTTCCAAACCTTCATCAATAGTTGTAAGATCGATCTCCCCTGTTTTATTCACATCAAAATAGAGGATTAATGCATCATTATGCATCCATAATCCCATCAACTCCCAACATCGCCTCACCAAAAACTATAAAACGCCTCCTTAAAACAACCAAAAACATCACCAAACACAACCTAAACAAATCCCAACCACAAGCCAACAATTTGAACATATAATCAACATCAATTAACATCTAGAAACATTTGCAACTTCATCTTATACCTCCAACAACATCTTAACACCACAAACACCTCAAAAACTAACTATTCACAACCTAGAAAATTAGCTATTCAACTAGTTTTGGGTTTCCTTTTATAAATCCCATTAAATATAATCATAATACACTCTAATCATGATTTAAACCAATCAAGATTGCAATGATTCAGATCATAACCAAACTCAATAAATTTCTTAACAAAATTAACATTAAACCATTAAATCTTGATTTAATCATTAAAACATAACATAAATCGATTCCAAAGGATCAAGAACTTGGGAATTTCAATAAAGAACCTTTTATCAAAGGAGAGAAACGAGAATCACCTCTAATTCCAGACTCCTCCCTCAATTGGCTTGATTTTGATAAAATCTCCAAAGTAGAAATAGAATATACAAAGTAGAACAAAGGAATCAAGTGTTGAAATCAAAAGTAAGATTGAAACGATTAATTCCTGAGATTTTTAGAAAAGAAAAGGTAGTTAGGCTGCTGCGAATTTGACAGAAAAGATTGGGAGAAAAAGTTGTTACGTAAGAAAAAGATTTAGCAAACTAATTAAATCTCTTTTAATCCCTTTTATTAAATCCTTTTAAAACCATTTTTAAATAGCCAAATTAAGGGGAAAATATGGTAAAACCAATTGGCTTAATAGCTCCTTAAAGATTCTAAGTTATGACCCTTTTACGATTTAGTCACCAAATACAATTTTCAAACTTTACATTTTAGTCACTATGACAAAATATCCATAATTCAAACCTTATTTTAGCAAATTATGATTACCAAAACCCTTAAAATATAATTAAGTATTTTCACCATTTTTCCATATTTTATTTAATGTTAAAAATATTTATTACGATTTAATTCATGAAACTAGATTGAATTGACTAATCCGGTTCACTTGAATTGTCTAATCTACCTAGCTAACTTCTACGCCCAAATTCGGGCGTTACAACTCTCCCCTACTTAAGAAATTTCATCTTTAAAATTTACCTAACGAAAAAAGGTAAGGGGACTGCTTTTTGATGTCCTTACTTTCCCACGTGGCTTCCTCAAGACCTCGATGTCGCCACAACACTTTTACCTACGCAATGATCATCGCACGAAGAAACTTACTACTAGAATCCAAGATCTTCACCGATTCCTCATTATAGGTCAAATTCGGGTTCAACTTAATCTCTTCAACATGTATCACATGTGATGGGTCCGATCTGTACCTCCAAAGCATCGATACATGGAAAACATCATGTATCTTTTCCTACTCCACGGGTAGGCTCAACCTATAATCGAATGGACCAACACGCTCTAACACATCGTAAGGCCCAATGAACCTCAGACTCAGCTTACCCTTTCATCCAAACCTCATCACCTTCTTCCAAGGCAAAACTTTTAAAAACACTCTATCACCAACAGTAAACTCAATCTCCATACGCTTCAAATCCGTATATGATTTCTACCTATCCAAAGCCACTTTCAATCGATCACTAATAAGCTTCACCTACTCATTGGCGTTTTTCAACACATCAGGCAGAGAAACATACTTCTCACCTACCTCAGCCCAACAAAACGGTGTACGACACCTCCTACCATACAAAGCTTCATACAAAGCCATTTGAATGCTTGCTTGACAATTATTTTTACAAGCGCACTCTACCAACGTTAGTTGCTTCTCCCGCATTCCTTAAAAGCAATGATGCAACACCGCAACATATCCTCTAACACTTGGATAACATGTTCAGACTGAAATTCAACCGTGTACCCAAAGCTCTATGCAAACACTCCCAAAACATATACCAACCAATCAAACATACACGTTGTATGTACTACAATAAAATGTACACACTTCATAAAGTGATCCACAATTACCCAAATAGATTTTGATAATGGAAAAAATTGGTTTTGGGTCACTTTAATGCTAATATATGAACTATCGTGTACCCCTATCTAACACGATAGACTTAGGCACCCCATACAACCTCACAATCTCAACAATATACATTTCTGCTAACCTATCAAACATACACGTCGTATGTACTGCAAGAAAATGTACACACTTCATAAACTGATCCACAATTACCCAATTAGATTTCTTCCTCGACGACATCAAAGGAAAACCTATCACAAAATCCATGGTAATTCTCCCTCACTTATATTTTGGAATCCTTAATGGTTGCAAGAATCCATAAGGAAACTGATGCTCATCCTTAACATGGAGAGACACAATACATCGGGAAACAAACTCTGCTACATCATTCTTCAAACCAACCCAATAATACTCTTCCTTAGAATCTCAGTACATCTTCGTACCACCTGGATGCATAGTAAAAGGACTAGAATGAGCCTCGTCAAAATAGTGCTCCTCAAAACAACATTACTGACATATTTATACGACCCCTAAAATACAAGTCACCATCATCATCAAAATAAAAATTCATCGGATTACCTTCCATCACATCCTTAACATGTAGAACCAACGAATCATTGTATGGCTGTTTTTTCTTAATCAACTGTACCAATGATGGTTTTACTTGCAACTCAGCCAACAAACCCCCATCACGTTTCAGACTTAATCGTGCAAACATTGACCTCAACTCCACCGCAACCTTCCTACACAGGGCATTGGCTGCCACATTAGCCTTGCCTAGATGATACTCAATTGTCAAGTCATAATCCTTAAGAAACTCCAACCATCGACGTTGCCCAAGATTCAACTTTTTTTGTGACATCAAATACTTCAAACTCTTGTGATCTGTGTACACAACACAATTCTCACCATGCAGATAATGTCTCCAAATCTTCAACGCAAACACCATTGCAGCAAGCTCTAAATCATACGTAAGATAATTGCGCTCGTGCACCTTCAACTGTCTAGATGTATAAGCCACAACTTTCCCGTCTTGCATTAACACACACCCTAAACCAACATAGGATACATCACTATAAACAACAAACTCTTTACCCGATTCAAGTTGAATCAATATCGGAGCTCGCGTCAAAGCCTCATTCAACTTGTCAAAAGCTTGTTGTCTACTTTCCCTCCACTCAAAATGAACATCCTTTTGCAACAACTCAATTAACAGAGCAGCAACCTTTGATAAATCATCTATATAACGATGATAATATCTTGCCAAACAAGAAACTATGAACCTCCAACACAGACTTAGGTGGCTTCCAACTCACCACCGGCCCAATCTTCTACGGATCCACATGAATACCTTATGCCGACACAAAATATCCAAGGAAAATTACTTCCCTTAACCAAAATTCACAGTTGCTCAAATTGGCGTACAGTTGATCATTCAACAAAGCTTGCAACACAATCTGTAAATGCCGATCATGTTCTTCCTCGGTACGAGAGTACACAAGGATATCATCAATGAACATAGCCACAAATTGATCTAAATATTCATGGAACACAGTATTCATCATATCCATGAAAGCATCAAGTACATTTGTTAACCCAAAAGGAATCACCAAAAATTCATAATGTCCATAACATGTACGAAAAGTAGTTTTTAGCACATCCTCATCATTTACCCTAAACTGATAATAATCAGACCTCATATCCATCTTGGAAAACACTGTAACACCCAAAATTGATCGAACAAATTGTCAATTCATAGCAAAGGAAACTTATTATTACTCATCAACTTGATTTGTTGCCGATAATCAATGTACATTCTCACAGTTCCATCATTCTTTTTCAAGAACAACATTGGTGCTCCCCACAGCGACACACTTGGTAGTATGAAACCATGATACAACAACTCCTAAAGTTGCATCTTCAACTCCTTCAACTCTTTAGGCGCCATGCGATACAGAATAATCAATACTGGAGTTGCATCCGCATACGTCTCGATACAAAACTCTACTTCTCTATCCGGTGGTAAACCAGACAACTCTTCCAGAAATACCCCCAAAAAATCACAAACGGTACAGATATCCTGAACACGTACCTCCTACTTATTTGGGTTCATAACATACTAGATATGCTTGACACCTAAGCTCTAGCAACTTCTCTACTTCTAAAGTCGAGACCATATTGGACAAGAATTTAACATTCTCTCCCACAACCACCACTTGAAACTCGCTTGGTTTCGAAATTGACCATAGCGCTATGCTCGGTCAATCAATCCATACCCAGGATTACATCAAAACCATGAAACAACAACTCTATCATATCAACCGTAGACACATGACCTTGAACTATTAAAGGACATCTCCTAAACAACCTCATAGCAACTACTGCTTCTCCAAAAGAACTAGTTACTCGCATACCCACATCTAACACTTCTACAAGTATATCAAGCAAACGTGCATGATCGCGCAAGATATATGAATATGTGGAACCATAATTTATCAAAGAAAGTAATGACATGGATTGGAAGGTAAAAGTACCTACAATAACATCCGTGTCATTTCATCCCTCAGGTTGAATAGCAACTGTATGAGCAATAGTCCTCTGACCTTCCTCTCGACGCTAAAAATTACCTCAGCTAGGACCACGGCCTCTCTGCAGTGCAACAACAGGTGCAGGAGCCTGTCTATCCTTAGCTATCAACGGACAATCACATCTCAAATGATCTCGCGAACCACAACTCCAACATGTATTATGTGTATCCCAACATTCTCTCGGATGTCATTTCCTACAATGCCTACACTCGGGTACTCCAGTATAGGTGTTCTGACCCTGCTGTCCATGCCCAACATTACCTCTGTCACATCTTTGATTAGGACAATACTTCCTATCTCGATTCTTCTTGAACCGACCACCACCAATATATGATTTTGCAACACTTTTGCTGGAACTCGAGCCCTTAGAATGAGAAGACAAACAAAAATTTTGTACAATATCCTTGGCTTGACTAACCAAGACAGCAAAATCAGTATAGTTTGAAGCCAACATATAAGTCTTAACATCCTTGACCAGACCATATTGGAAATGATCACATTGCCTTTGATCATCAGGAACCAATTCAGGTGCATCCTAGCTCAATCGAACAAACTAAACCTCATACTCTGAAATAGATATATTGCCTTGAACCAAAGACATAAACTCACGTTTTTTTTCATCCTGGTACTGAGTACCCAAATACTTTCTCCAAAAAGTAGCACCGCAGAATTTCCAAGTCACATCTTGGGGTACCATTCCCGCTATAGTGGTAATCCACCAATTATTGGCATCTCCCTAAAGCATGGATACAATGCAACCCAGCTTACGCACATCCATGCACTTCATTTGATCAAGAATCCTCTTAGTACTAGCAAAACACTCATGTAACCCCTCGACCCGGCCTAGTTGCAAGACCGAACCAAGCAAACTACATTAGGTTTATCAAAGTAAGTCAGGAAGATAAAACCCAAAACACGTCCATTTTTTTCTTTTATCTTGTTAGATGCATTAATTCTTTCCTACATGTTCATGCTGCCCACAAGTGAGCAGTCATCTCAATCGGGCATCGTAACGACATCCAATTGGCCACAAACAAAGATTTGGGACCAAAATGTAATTTTAGCAATATTTGAGGACTTTACTAAATTTTAAGATACCAACCTTTAATTAAATGCATTTCATGCTTATATGTCAAAAATCAGCTTCAAACGATCAGCCATGCACAAATGATTGGCAAAACAAGATTCTGGGACAAAAATGAAAGAAACCAGAGCTGCATTTCCATGACATTAACAGAAACAACAGTATCCATATCGATACACTGAGTCCCATATCGATATGGTTGTGAACTCATCACTTCGATACGGCAGGACCCATACTGGTATGCCACTTCGAGTATAAAATACTTTTTAAAATCCTTAAACACCGTACCGATACGGACTCCTAGTGTTTCGGTACGCGGGCTCATTCCCAAAAAGTAAAACTCCAGTAACCATTAGGCGTATTGAAAATCCCATACCTGTACCAAAACACCCTGACCTTATTTGCCTATCGTACTGATATGTCCCCTGTATCGGTATGGTTGGGCCTGTAATGTCAAACTTAGCTATTTTTCACACAATTCTAGATGCAATTGGGCCCTAGCAACTTGCATACACGCATAACAACATTTGAACATACATAAACTATCATTTATACCAAGGTTAGGCAAACAAAACAACCTCATACTTCCAAAGGACCACTCTAGAGGCATGTTTCTTAGACCATTTTGCCAAACATACCAAAATGCACAATTTGACCATTCTCAGCATATGCATCATGCCAACACTGTGTGAACCGGTCAACAATCACCCAAACGAAATCTTTTTAGTCAGTGTCAATGGCAAACCTATTACAAAATTCATGGTGATTCTCTCCCATTTGCACTATGGAATTTTCAGCGTTGCAACAACTCGAATGGAAATTGATGTTCTGCCTTGACCCGCTGACATACCATGCACTTGGAAACAAACTCAGCCACATCCTTTTTCAACCCAACTCAGTAGTATGCCTCATTCAAATCATGATACATCTTAACCCTACTAGAGTGTGCCTTCGTCAAGATAGTGTGCCTCAACTCTGGATCATTCGGCACCACTATTCGACCCATGAAATACAAAACTCCATCATCATCAAAACGAAATTCTGTCAGATTATCATCCGCTATGTCCTTAATTTATCAACCAACGAATCATCATGCGGTTGCTTAGCTTTAATTAACTATGATAACATAGGTTTAACTTACAATTTAGCCAGCAAACCGCCCTCCCGTGTCACACTCAACCTTGCAAACACAGCTCCAAGCTCAACCGCAACCTTGCGACTTAATGCATCCGCCACTACATTCGCTTTACCAGGATGATACACAATTGTCAAGTAATAATCCTTAAGCAACTACAACCATCTACATTGCCTAATATTCAAATATTTCTAAAACATCAAATACTCCAAGCTCTTGGGATCCATAAAGATCACACACTTCTCTCCATAAAGGTAATATCACCAAATTTTCAAAGCGAATACCTTAGCCGCAAGCTCCAAATCATGAGTTGGATAATTGCGCTCATGAACTTTACACTGCCTCAATGCAAAGGCCACAACCTTCCCATCCTACATCAGCACACAACCCAAGCCAACATACGATGCATCACTATAAACCACAAATTCCTTCCCAGACTCAGGCAAAGTCAACATAGGGGCATGTGTCAGAACTTCCTTTAGCTTCTCAAAACGGTGCTGCTGCTTCTCCGTCCATACATAAGGAACGTTCTCCTATAACAACTTGGTCAACGGTGCTGCAATACTCGAGAACCTCTTAATAAAACGGTGATAATAACTAGCTAACCCAAGAAAACTATGCACCTCTAATACACACTTAGGTGGCTTCCAATTGAGAATAGCCTCAATCTTTTGTGGATCAACACGAATACCCTCCGCAAAAACCACATGACCAAGGAATGTCACTTCCTTAAGCCAAAACTCGCACTTGCTCAACTTAGCGTATAACTGATTATCCTTCAACACTTGCAACACTATCCGCAAATGCCGATCATGTTCTTCCTCGGTACGGGAGTACATGAGAATATCATCTATGAACACCACCATGAACTGATCAAGATACTCATAGAACACTCTATTCATCACGTCCATAAATGCAGCCGGGGCATTTGTGAATCCGAAAGGCATGACCAGAAACTCATACCTTATACAGAACACAGTTTTATACACATCCACATCTTTAACCTTCAACTGGTAATACCTCGATCTTAAATCTATCCTGGAAAACACCGCTGCTCCATAAAACTGATCAAACAAGTCATCAATCTACGACAACGGGTACCTATTTTTTACTATCAACTTACTCAAATGACGATAATCAATGCACATATGCATCATACCATCTTTCTTTTTCACAAAGAGAACATGAGCACCCCACAGAGAAACACTTGGTCGAATGAACCCATGGTCCAACAACTCCTGAAGCAGAGACTTCAACTCCTTCAATTATTTTGGTGCCATCCTATAAGGAGCAATGGACACTGGTGATGTACCCTCAAATGTCTCAATACGAAACTCATCCTCCCTATCCAGAGGTAAACACAGCAACTCCTCAGAAAAAAACCCCAAGGAAGTCACACACGGTCCGAATGTCTTGCACTCGAACACCCTTGGCCTATGGATTCATAAAAATAGACAAAATATGCTTGGCAGCCATCAAACATCATCTTCTCCGCTCTAACAGTCGAGACCACATTGGACAGAAACTTAACATTCTCGTCAACCACCACAACTTCATAATCCTCGACCAACCTCAAGAAAATCCTCTTAGGTTTACAATCCACAGCTGCTATGTGCTCACTCAACCAATCCATACCCAAAATGATATCAAAGCCATGGAATGGCAATTCCATCATATCTGTAGCAAACTCATGACCTTGCACCACAAAAGGACAATGCCGGTACAACCTTATTGTCGTAATCGTCTCTCTAAAGGAACTTGTGACTAACATGCCAACATCTAAGATCTCAATAGGAATATTCAGCATAGATGCATGTTCATTCAAGATATATGAATGCGTAGACCCTAAATCAATCAAAGATAACAATTACAAGGATTGCAAAGTAAAAGTACCTGCGATCACATTCGTGTCATTACGACCCTCACGGTGAGCAAAGACCCTAGCCAGTCTACCACCTTCAAGTCTCACCGTTGGAGCATGAGCCATACCCCTCTAACCATCCTCGTGCCTCAAAATTACCCCTATCACGGCCTCAACCCCTAGCAGGTGCAGCAACCTGTTCTGGTACATCTCTCGCAGCCCAAGGATAATCACGCTTCAAGTGGTCAGAAGAACCACAAATCGAGCAAGCTCTAGCATTACCCCAGCACATACCCGCGTGGCGCCTACCACATCGCTCACACTCTGGTGTAACACGGCCTCCTTGAGCACCCTGGCCAACTCTACCCCCACGCCTGTGACCTAACTTAAGTCTCTTGTCCTTGAACTTCCTATTCAGCCTCTCAGAATAGCTAGAGTGAGCCACTCTTTTACGCAAGTTCACACCTGTAGCCTGAACTGGTGCACCCAAGGACTGCTCGATATCCTTGTCCTAATTGACCAACACATCAAAATCCATGTAATTTGTAGCTAGAGACACGTCTTCATGTCCTTACCAAGACCATAACAGAACCTGACACATCTCTGCTGGCTATCCTAAACCAACTTTAGAGCATACTGACTCAGCCGGACAAACTTTACCTCGTATTCAGGAACAGACATGCCTCCCTGAGATAGTGACATAAACTCACACTTTTTCATATCCAAATACTGGGTACCAAGATACTTCCTCTTGAAAGCTCTCTGAAAGAACTCCCAAGTAACATCCGCCTCAGGAACGCCAGCAATTGTGGTCACCAACCAATGACATGCATCCCCTTGCAACAGAGATACAATGCAACCCAACTTGCGCTCCTCATTACATCCCATCTGATTTATGATGCGAATTGTCTTTTCCAGCCAGCCCTCAGATGCTTCTAGGCTCAAACCTTGAAACTCCTCACCTCCTAAACTCTATAAACGCTCCAAACGTAAACCTTGACTTGCCACCATAGCAGGTGCCGGCGCCTGTGCTTGCACTCCAGCCATTACTGCCTGGAAAGCTCTCGTTATTGCCTGAACTAACGGAGTGAAATCACCATACAAAGGCACTTGGTGAACCTGGGGTGCTTCACCCGCCCCAACGTCAACTAGAGGAACCACTAGAGGATGAGGAGGCAAAACATGAGGAAAATTCTTTTTTGTCTCATTATTTTGCCCAACCTCGGTAGTATTAGCCATTGATCGTGTCTCACGTTGAGCCATGCTAGCAAAAGCATAAAAAAACATTAGAATTAGGCTAGCATCAGGCAAAGGATCCAATTTAACTTTAAAACACATTTAAAATGCTCGGTAATAGGCAATGTGTTCCAGAAGCATACCCTAACAGAATATTAAATAATCACCGAACATATACACAATCACCGTGCAGTTCAAACAACATTAGCTAGTCAAACAACAACATCTCAACTTTTTGCAAACCTGGCTTTGATACCAACAAATGTAACCCCCTCGACACGACCTAGTCACAAGACTGAACCGAGCAAGCTACATTAGGTTTACCGAAGTAAACCGAAAGATAAAACCTAAAATACATTCAGTTTTTTCTTTTATCTTGTCTAGATGCATTAATTCTTTCCTACATGTTCATACTATCCACAGGTAGCACTTATCTCAATCGAGCATCGTAACGACATCTAATTGGCTACAAATACAGATTAGGGACAAAAACGAAATTTTAGCAATATCTGAGGACTTCAATTAAATGCATTTCATGCTTATATGTCAAAAATTAGCTTCAAACGATCATCCATGCACAAATAATTGGAAAAACAAGATTCATGGACTAAAACGAAAGAAGTCATAACTGTCTTTCCCAGACATTAACAGAAACAACAGTATCCGTATCGATACATTGAGTCTCGTATCGATACGATTGTGAACTCATCGTTTCGATTCGGTAGGACCCGTATTGGTACGCCACTTCGAGTATAAAATACTTTTTAAAATCCTTAAACACAATATCGATATGGACACCTAGTGTTTCGATACGCGGCCTTATTCCCAAAAAGTAAAATTCCAGAACCATTAGGCGTATCGAAATGCCCATACCTGACCTAAAACACCCTGACCTTATTTGCCTAGACGTACCGATACGGTCCCCCGCGTATCAGTATGCATGTGCCTGTAATATAAAAATTAGCTGGTTTTTCACATAATTCTAGATGCAATTGGCCCCTAGGAACTTGCATACACACATAACAACATTTGAACATACATAAGCTATCATTTATGCCTAGGTTAGGCAAACAAAACAACCTCATACTTCCAAAGGACCACTATAGAGGCATGCTTCTTAGACCACTTTGCCAAACATACCAAAATGCACAATTAGACCATTTTCAACATAGGCATCATGCCAACACACTCAACATAGTATATTAAGCATGGTCAATTCAGCACAACATAGCATATCCAACCATGCATTTCATAACATCGAAATACTTTTCATAAAGCATTTACCATGCTCAAATATCATTAATATAAGATCATTTGTATCATAATCCATTTCCAAAGCATGCATACAATAGTAGGTATCAAATCATAAACATAGGCATGAGAAAATCAACTTTGCCAAACCAAAATTAACAGCATAATCGTCTAATACTTACTTTTAAGCTTGTACAAGCGTTTCAAGCTTTATCTAAACTCCCAAAATTCACTTTCAAACCTTTACAAGGCTGTAAATCTTGTTTCCACTCACTCACAATGTAAAGCTTCACTTGCCAATGTGAAATCAAGCGTACGATGCTTCCAAACCTTCGTTAATTGCTTTAGGATTGATATCCCCTATCTTATTCACATCTAAACAAATGATTAATGCATCATTATGCATCCATAGTCCCAGCAACAACAATTCCCAACATTGCTTCGCCAAAAACCATAAAACGCCTCTTTAAAACAACCAAAAACATCACCAAACACAACCTAAACAAAGCCCAGCCATAAGCCAACAATTTGAACATATAATCAGCATAAATTAACATATAAAACACTTGCAACTTCATTTTATACCTCTAGCAACATCTTAACACCTCAAAAACTAACTATTCACAACCTAGAAAATTAGCAATTCAACTAGTTTCGGGTTTCCTTTTAAAAATCACATTAAATATCATCAAAATACACTCTAATCATGATCTAAACCAATGAAGATTGCAATGATTCAGATAAATAACCAAACTCAATTAATATCTTAACAAAATTAACATTAAACCATTAAATCATTAAATCTTGATTTAATGATTAAAACATAACATAAATCGATTCCAAAGGATCAAGAACTTGATAATTTCAACAAAGAACCTTTTATTAGAGGAGAGAAATGAAAATCACCTCTAATGGTAGACTCCTCCCTCAATTGGCTTGATTTTGATGAAATCTCCAAAGTAGAAATAGAATATCCAAAGTAGAACGAAGGAATCAAGTGTTGAAATCAAAAGTAAGATTGAAAAGATTGATTTATGAGATTTTTGGAAAAGAAAAGGTAGTTTGGCTGCTGAGGATTTGAGAAAAAAAAGATTGGGAGAAAAAGTTGTTACGTGAGAAAAAGATTTGGCAAACTAATTAAAACTCTTTTAATCCTTTTATTAAATCCTTTTAAAACCATTTTAAAAAAGTCTGACCAAATGACTTAATATCTCCCTAAAGATTCTAAGTTTTAACCCTTTTTACGATTTAATCACCAAAAACAATTTTCAAACTTTACATTTTAGTCACTAAGACAAAATGTCCATAATTCAAACCTTATTTTATCAAATTGAGTTTACCAAAACCGTTAAAATAATAATTATGCATTTTTAATTATTTTCTATATTTTATTTCGTGTTAAAAATATTTATTACGATTTCATTCCATAAACTAGATCGAATCGACTAATCTGGTTCACCCAAACCGTCTAATCTACCTAGCTAACTTCTAGGACCAAATTCGGGGCGTTACAGAGATAGATAAAGTGATATAAAATATGATTTTCTCCTTCTTTTCTCACCATTTTAATTCAAAATGTCCTCTTCCAAAACATAACAGTATAACCGCATCATAAATCCCCAACCTCCCATCCTTACACAAAATGATCATCACTCCTTTTAAAATTAATCTTCTATTTTCTCATTTTACTAATTTAATACTTTAATTTAAAATATCCAACCCAGATCCAAGGTTTGGATGATTAATCCAAAAATTGGGTCGTTACAAAAAGTAAATTGAAATTGAATTGTAAAAAATTAAAATTAAAAAGAGACATTTTTAAATACTAAAATATTTATATTGTTGTGTTTTAGATTTTGCAAAGCTTGTAATTCTCTATAGTGAGGGTACTAGTTAAGCTGATTGGTATCTCTCTAAAGAGCACGTATTTCCTCTTGATTTATGGATTCTTTTGTCCCAAATAGTGTTTTATGCATCCATTTTTGCATTCTCTGTTTATTATCTGCATTTTGTCTAACTCTAGTCATAGTTTCTCTTTTTGTACAATTTCTTGCCTTTTTGTTGTTTTGTTGCTGCATTACTAATGTCCTTGCAGAGAAAGTTTCATCACTGCAGCCAGTTCGACATTGTAGTGGCTAGATGCCCAGACTGCTAAGGATAAGGATGAATCTTCTAGCTGGATTTTTTGTTACAACAAATTGTGTACGGCAGATTATCACGTAAATCACCTGAAGGACAGGTGTCCTTATTTCAGCAGCCTATAAAGCCTTACTTTTAAAGGAGAGAAAATATCAATTTCACGTGATTATCATTTTCCTATCATCTTCAAGCTTTTGAAGCTCTCCTCTCATGGCGGCTTAAACTCCATTTCTAGAGAACAAATGCGAAGCAAGGCTAAAATTTCTAAAGAAACGAGGATTCATGTGATGGAGCAAGGAATAATATGTTTATCTTCTTTAAATATTTCTAGAGATAGACCTTTATGGAAGCTTTATTATATTCTTGTATTATTTGACGATAGTTTATCTTTTGAGCTATTTTATGAACTTGTTTAAACTTTGTTTTTAAGTTAATATAATCTATTAGCTTTCTTATTATTTTAATTGTTGGATTTGAGCTTTGTTTGCATGAGAGTGTTTAACATCATCACTGACATTGAAAGATGCATTAACAGTTCATATTATTAAGCCATTATAATGAGAGTTGATCCACTTGTTCAAGGATTTGTAGTTCTGACGAACAACGAGAGTTGTGGTTAATCTACATATTTGAGCCATCAGTTGAAAGTTGAATGGAGGCAACTAAGCAAGCTCATTACTTTATTTGCCAAATGAATTATTGTATATTATTTTCTTTTTGCATATGATATTCTGCCAAGCTAAGCCGAGGGGACCAAATCTTTTCTTAGTATTTCTTCTACCTTCATTAAATTGTTTCTTTTGCTCTCACAATCAATCTTATATTTAACCTTTTATTATTTCATTACAGCCACAATTACACTTGCAATCTCTTTACTTTTAGAATTATTTGCAGCGACATAAGAATAAAATCCAAATACCTATCCTCATGGGATCGATAGCTAGCAAATTTTACCTATTAACTATATATAGTAAAACAATTGGGCATACACTTCACCTGCTTAACAAGTTATCCTTTAAGAAATGATCAACGACACGATTGCTCAGTCAAATAACTGCCAATACACTTAAAAGACAATACCAAAACCACAATAACAAGTAGATCAAAACAAAATAATACATATCCATGGATCAAGGCTATTATAAGTAGTGGCGATGTTCAAACCTATTGCAACACAAAAAAAGTCAAAGACCATGAGAAACACCACATGTATTCAACAAATAAGATCTCAAAATATTCAACAACCATACAACAAGCATCTGAGTTGCCACTTCATTAAAAGAAGCATATGATATACGCTCGAAAAATACTTTCCTTATCTAGTTTGTCAGCTTTACTATTACCCAACAAAATTTAGTACACAATAATATAAATATTTTTAAATGTTTTAAATCTTTTTTATAATGTCGTGTACTTTTCAATATAATTTTTTATTTTTTTTAAATAATTTTAACACTTTATAAATCTTTTTAAATTTATTTTTTTATTAATTTATCACTTTATAACTTTTTTATTTTTTATTTTATAATTTTTACTTAATTTTTTAAAAAAAGTAATAGTATTTTCACTTTAAGTATTTTTAGTATTTATTTTTATAAGGTTTAAGGGTATCGTAAGCCTTTAAACTTTTGAAAAAAATTAATTAAGCCCATAAAGCTTTTTTTGCACCCAATTAGGCCCTTATACTCCAAAATTTCAGCAATTATCATCCCTTTGACCAACATTGACTGTTAAATCTAATAGTTTTTTGGACCAGTTGGTGCAACATGTCGTGTTACAATGTTGTCACTTGGCATTTCTAGATTTTTTATTTAATTAAAAATTCTAAAAAAAACTTATAAAAATTACAAAAAATAGTTTTCTAAAAAATCTGTAAATGCCACATAACAGTAATATATAAAAAAACATAATAAAAAATTGATGGTCAAACTTTGTCAAATGGCCTAATTGATGAGATTTTGGAGTATAAGGGCTTCATTGAGTGCAAAAAAAGTTTAAGGGAATAAGTGACCTTTTTTAAAGTTCAAGGGATTATAGTACCCTTATGCCTTTTTGTAATAATGTATATATTTTTAATATTTTGAAATTTTAATCTATTAATTTTTATTTAAATATTACATAAAAATAATTTGAGCCATCGATCTTCCTAAAAAAATCAATTTTATCCTCAGACATCATAAAAAATAATGTATGTTTTTTTTTACTATCTTTCTCAAAACGTAATTTGTTGATATAATTATTATTGGTTGTTATCAATTTTCTATATATAATTATTTTTCAAAACATAATGTATATATACATTAATTTTCATCAAAAGTCTCATCTTCTAGTATATTCAACTCAAAATTTATTGATACAAAAATAAGGTAGAATTGTCTAATCATTTAAAAAAATTATCAAATTTTGATTTGATGATGGTTATTGTCTCTCAAACTATGATGAATATATTGTATGTGTAAGTATAACATAAAAGATATATGATGTGTATTAATTTAATTTATTAAATTTATATATTAGATAGTAGAAAAGATCTATAATTAGGGTACGTAAAATCGAGTTTGGTTAACTAATAAATTTAGATTGCTCAATTTTCAACCCTAAATTATACCAATTAAATAGGATGATCAGTTGACCGAATAA
Source organism: Hibiscus mutabilis (assembly GCA_019671005.1). Taxonomy (NCBI): domain Eukaryota; kingdom Viridiplantae; phylum Streptophyta; class Magnoliopsida; order Malvales; family Malvaceae; genus Hibiscus; species Hibiscus mutabilis. Next base: position 12,560,970 of record CM033752.1, on the reverse strand, counting down.
TCAAAATATTTGGTTTAGTTCGGATTGTAAAACCCCAAATTTGGGCCTAGAAGCTAGGTAGGTAGGTTAGAAGGTTCGGATAGAACGGATTAGTCGGTTCGATCTAGTTTTGGGAATTAATTCCTAATAAATATATTTAACATGAAATAAAATATGGAAAAATGTTGGAAATTATTTAATTATTATTTTGAGGATTTTGGTCAATTCAATTTGATAAAATAAGGTTTAATTTATGGACATTTCATCCTAGTTACTAAAATGTAAAGTTTGAAAACTTTTTTTGGCGACTAAATCGTAAAGGGTCAAAAATAGAATCTTTAGGATGTAACACCCCCTACCCGGGTTGGCAGCAAACCGGTTCGTGAGCGTTACTAATGTACATTACAAGCAAGAACAAGCAATAATAGGTTAACTCATCCCTATTAGATGAGTTACTTAACTAGCAAGTAACCAAAACAATTATTACTTATCATATAAGCAATCTTATTTACATACATTATAGGTTACCAAAATTTCACTTTACATTGTCATTCAAGCAACACATTTTGAGACCTATAAGCAAACAAGTTTCCATTTTTATTTCATTGTTCATTAACTTGATTCATGTAACATTACTTACATAGCTTACTAAACTTGATCATTTGAACGTACCTTGACTCCAAGCAAGCTTATGTCATTCTTACCATTCGGCATTTACCATTCAACTTATAAAAATACATGTTCAACATGCTATGCTTATTCAAGTGACTATATCATCTCACAAGGCATTCGAATAGTACAAGGCTACATGATCGCTTTGAACATTCATTGTAGACATAGCCATATGCGCAGCAAATACTTACAATGCATGAAATTCTAGTTCATTACTTAATTCATATTAGTAACCAAGTTCACAAAATAGTAGGCCCATTCAAGACATATATACATATACAAGTTCAAGTTTTCAAAATGCATACACTAGACATTATATACCACTAAGTGCCACCAACTAGGGGAGTACAAAACAAGTATATCCATACTATAGCTATGCTTGTGTCTTGCTTCCAGCTCAAGAATTCAGGCTTCAGGATCAAGCTACGATCGAATCCTTTAACCTGTGGTTGGGAAGGATGAAAAAGAGAGTGATAAGTACAAGAATGTACTTAGTGAGGTAGTATCTAGTTCTATCCAATTGTTATATCGAGTTAAGTGTTAATTAATCAAGAAAGATCCTAACTAAGGATTTCAAGGCAATCGAATAGCACAAGATGCAAAAGACAATAAATCACAATTAATACTTTGTCCATTTTTCAAGAAATCTGACTATTCTTGGTCACATATCAAATAGTTCAAGTAGCAAGTTTTCAAGACAAGTAATTCAAGTAGCAAGGTCTCAAGACAAGTAATTCAAATAACAAGATTTCAAGACAAGTAATTCAAGTAGCAAGATTTCAAGACAAGTAATTCGAGTAGCATGTTTTCAAGACAAGTAATTAATCAATTCATACTTATTAGCTCATTTATATTCTTTTAAAACAATCCTTGGTTCTTAGTTTGACTAGGTAATCAAGTCTCCAACCAATTGTCGCCACAAAGACGTACCGTAGTATGTAAGGTGTACCATAGTACTGGTCAACCCTCCTAATGTCTCCGAAGACCACAAAAACGTACCCTCCTTCTGTCGCCAATTAGGGGCCTTAGCCCTGGACCGTAGTCCACCCTACACAATGAGCTCTAGACTCTAAGGCATTCCCTTCTACCTATTCAACTAGCAACCAAGGTTGTTTGATTACACTTTATTTCTTCAAGAATTATCAAGCTTATACAAGTTCAACATCATGTAGTCAAGAATCATTTCAAGCAAGTATAGCAATATTATGCTTTAGCCCTTAGGCCAATTGAGCCTTAGCTCTTAAATTTCATTTCACATTTCATGTGTTTCATGGTCAAGTCAAACCATTCATGTTCAAGGCAGTACATTTCATGTTTCAAGCAATGCATTTCATGTTCAAGACATTATATTCAAGTGTCATTCGATAATCTACACCCAAGGCATTCAAGTAGCATTCATGTAGACAAGTTTCATATATTATCATATTTCATACTTCCCTTAATATTTATATTCAAGTTAAATTAGGTTAATTATCATGGCATATCCATATGAAGAAAATAATCATGCATATTTTGTTAGGACCTAAGTCCTAACCCTATTTATAAACTACACTCACAATACTCCAAGCTTAGCTAGTCTTGGATCCAAACTCCTTTGTTTCTAGCTTTCGAATGCTCATCCTTAGACCCTTCTCCAATGTTCCCTTATCGTTCTAACATTTCATACAAGTAAATCATGTTCAATACAAACACATTCATTTATTCAAAACAAGACAACAATACACATAATTCATTCAACATACATTTCAAAACAGCAACGCTGCTGCCTGGCAGCTTGTGCACTGTTTACTTAAACATGCATAACTTTCATTCCGTACGTCGAAATTTCAATTGGATTACACCATTGGAAAGATAACTTAATTATCTTTCTAACTATATAGGCCGTGCATTTTTATTATTTACCAATTATTACAGTTTTTTACTTAAAGACAGGGTAATTACAACATTGGACAGTTTGCACTATCCCTATTGTTTCATTTCTACAATCGATTCTACAATTCCGAATTCAATTCCGTTTTCTCCTAATGAATTTAGACGTATTAAGTTACTATCCATTAAATTTCCATCCTTAAATTACATTTTTACAATTTATAGAGATTTTTCAAATTACTGCCCATAACAAGGTATTCTGGGTATATTACTCTAGCTTAAGTTTCTAGCCTCTTTAATCACTTAGACGACACCTATAACATGTTAATTCAACTTATATACATGTTCTTACATGTCTAGGTCAGTTTCATTCTACTACCAATGTGATCAAAACAGGGCATTTTATAAAATTAATCATGTTTACACAATCTTCCCTAGCAATGTGATCAAAACAGGGCATCATCTATAATTAAGCATGTCCACACATATATACATATTGGCATTCAACACATGAAAATTTCCAGCATATACAATCATATTTCCAGCATGTATTACACTTCATTTTAACACTAAATCTTCATTTTAAATCCAACAATGTAACCACATTTTCCAGCTTAGCAATCATCCAATTTCCAATTCAATTTAGACGACAAGAACATCTCTAATTCAAGATTCAAACATGAAATTAAAGTGAGAATCAAGCATTTACCTTCTCCAATATGAATTCCTATTCAATTTGATCCTAACCGTTGTAATTTTCTCAAGAATTCTATGGTTTTCATTCAAACTTTCTCTCAAATTCTTCCTCTCTCTCAAGTTGGTAAGCCGGCTTATGGAAGAAGAATGGAGAAGATGGGTTTAACCCCATGTGGCCAGCCATTATCTTATTTGGTGGACATGTGGAATGTCCACAATTCAATTTAGTTTTATCATGCAATAATTAAATTTTGCATGTTATTTAAAATAGTCCCTTGATTTTGAGCACTCCAACTTTATTTCTTTTCAAATTGATCCTAACTTATCTAATTATCTATTAAAAAGGTATTTTGTAACAACTTAATTAGCAATTGATTCGGTACTTATTCCTAAGTCGCGTTTTGTGGTACTACATAGGAGCTATTAAGCGAATTGGTTTTATAAGATTTTTCCTTAATTTGGCTATTTTAAAATTGTTTTAAGAGGGTTTAATTCTAAAAATCTCAAGAATCAATCTTTTCAGTCTTACTTTTGATTTCAACACTTGATTCCTTTGTTCTACTTTGGAGATTTCATCAAAATCAAGCAATTGAGGAAGGCGCCTACCATTAGAGGTGATTTTTGTTTCTCTCCTCCAATAAAAGGTTCTTTATTAAAATTCCCAAGTTCTTGATCCTTTGGAGTCGGTTTATGTTATGTTTTAAAGATTAAATCAAGATTTGATGATTTAATGTTAATTTTGTTAAGAAATTTATTGAGTATGGTTAGTGATCTGAATCATTGCAATCTTAATTGGTTTAGATCATTTTTAAAGAGTATTTTGATGATATTTAATGGGATTTATAAAAGGAAACCCGAAACTAGTTGAATTACTAATTTTCTAGATTGCCAATAGTTAGTTTTTGAGGTGTTTATGGTGTTATGTTGTTTCTGAAGATATAAGGTGGGGTTATGGATGTTTTTAGATGTTGTAAAGTTGATTGAATCGTTAGTTTATGGCTGGGCTTTGTTTTGAATAGAATCGAAGTGGTTTTTGGTTGTTTTCGGAAGGTTTATGGTTATGTTTGGTGATGTGATGTTAAGGATTGAGATTTCTGGGATTTTAGATGCATAATGATGCATTAATCCTCTATTGTTATGTGAATAAAATAGGGAAGATCAATCCTATAGTGGTTGACAAAGGTTTGGAGACGTCGGACGCGTAGTTTCACATTAGCAAGTGAAGTTTTGTGTTGTCGGTGAGTGGAAACGAGATTTACATCATTGTAAAGGTTTGAAAGTGATTTTGGGAGTTTAGATTAAGCTTGAAATGCATTTCTAAGCTCAAAAGTAAGTATTAAACGATTTCGCTCTCAATATCAGTTTGGCAAAGTTGATTTTCTAGTGCCTATGTTTATGATTTGACACCTACTGTTATATGCATGTTTTATAAATGGATTATGATGCAAATGATCGTATATTGATGTTATTTGAGTATGGTAAAAGATTTATGAAGAGTATTTCGATAATATGAAATGCATGGTTTGTTGCATTGGAAATTGGAAATATGGTAAAAGACAGTGAGGTATCATGTTTAATATAGAATATATTGGCAAGTAACAATGATTAAATGTTATCGGATATAGTTGGCATGCCTCAGGGTTTAAAGTGCACTATAATAAGTTGCATCATGTGTGTCGAGGGATTGTGATTGTACCGTATTCTCCACCATGGGTACTTCAGCGGTCGAGGGGTTGTAATTGTACCGATGGGTATTATACGTTATAACCGTTGAGGGTTTACTATATCGTTTGCTCCGGTTAAATGTATGTTTAAGTGGTCTAAGGAACCAGTTGTAAAATCCGTGTATCCGATGTGTTTTGACAAAGGAAAGATTTGGTTTTGGGGTCACTTTAATGCTAATATATGAACTAATGTATCATGATGGACGATTTATGTTTGTATAATGTGATTTATACATGTTTTGCTCTTTAAGCTTTTTTATTGGATGAATAAGCATGTGAAGGCTTAAATTGAGGTTTTTCATATGGGATTATGCATGAGATCCATGATACATGTTTTGCATATGGTTTAAGATGCATTTTTTGGAAAGGTAAAAAGGACATGAGATGTTTTAGCATGAAGTTGAAAATGTGGTTTGACTCTAATGGTTTTTAAAAGAATTGATGAGTGTTTTTAGAGCATCCATCACTAGGCATTATATGCTTACGCTCTCTTTTCTCATCATTGCAGAGAAGTGAGCTTCCGGGGCAGCAAGCAAGTAAGGGAGAATCCAAGATTCAATTTACTTCAAGTATAGTTTTAATAAATGAACTTGTAGTAATAAAGGGAAATGTGACCAAGTTGTAATTGGGAGGGTTGTTTGCTTACTCCCTTGTAACCCCTTAGCCCGGGCCAGCCGAAACCAGACTAAAAGGGCCACATTAGGTTTGTTGAAGCAAACCTGAGCAAAACCCTAAACTGAACCCAGTTTTTCTTTTTATCTTCTCTAGATGCTCATTGTTGCCCAAATATAGCATCCGAGTCTAGGGTGTTACATCCCCATTTTTTGGACATGTTCTATTTGGTATTTTGGACTTATATGAGGTTATATGGTTTAATTGTAGGTTTGGGATGAGAATTGCTTGCTTGGGTAGAGACCATGCCTATAGGTTATGTTTATTGATTTGCTATGGATTGAATGTTTACCTAGCATGTTTGGATGATTGTGGAAATGATGTTAAACATGTTATATGTTGTTTGCATGATGTTTGAAACATGTTAGATTGAGCCTAAGTGTCATATGTTTGGCCAAGAGGTTATTATAGGCCCAGTTGTACCGATATAGGTCCTCTAGAATCAGTGCGTGGGGTCTGATATGGCTCAATTTGGGAAAATATCAAAGGGGTATCGGTACAAGTAGCCTTCGTATCAGTACACCCTTGAGAAAGTTTATACTAGGATCGATGCACGGGGTACCGTATCGGTACGGGTTTTAGCTACTAGAATTCTCTATTTTTAAAATATGCAATAGGGATCAATACTCGTATGACTGTACCGATACGCGTATGCCACGTTGGTTAGTATTGATATGGTATAAGCCTATATCCGTACAAAGTTAGTTAATCCTAGTATTTTCACGTTGTATTCTGGATTCTTTACAAATTGGTCACTTTTTTTATAATGCTCAATTAATGATGATCTTGTGATCCAATTGTAATGCAAATTCACACAGAGGCATGTAATGACTCTATTTGGAGGTTGATAACATTAATTTTTAATTTTCTCCTTTAATTTTTAGAATTTATGTTTTTGTCCTTAAAGTGATAAGTCTTGCAAATTGAATGCTTGTTTTGTCTTCTGCTGTTGTACGTCACACCTTAGGGTTAAAAAACTATCTAGGCAAGATAAAAAGAAAAAAAATAGACCAGTTAAGGTTATCAATTCGGGTTTGCTTTGGCAAACCTAATATTATGTCTTTGATTTGGTCTTGACGGCTAGGACGGGTCAAGGGGGTTACATTTGGTGGTATAAGAGCCATGTCTGCGAAAGTTGGGAGGTAAGTTCTGACTATCTGTGATGTTGTATGATATGTACGGTGTTTGATTATATGATTTGATGACCGAAGTGTGATATATTGGGGTAAAACCTTGGGGAAACATTGTTTTATTACTACAAGTGTAAAAGGATTTTGTGTGTTAAAAATTGAACATCTTGGATCCTTGCTTTAAGCTAGCCTAATTGTGTTTTTGGTCATATTTTCATGATATAGATACATATTTTGAGTATGCCACCGAGGCAAAAGCTTAGGTCGAATACGAATAATGCTACCAGTGGGAAGGGAGTTGAGTGTGAGATAGTGCATCCTGATGGGTTGCCTCCTCCTCCACCTAATCTGCTAGTTGGAGTGGATTTTGGGCAAGCGTCGCTAGTTCTACATAGTCCAATCTTTAGGGATATAACGCCATTGATTTAGGCTATAACTAGAGCTTTTCAAGCGGCTATGGCTGAAGTGCATGTTCAGGCACATACACCGGCAATAACTGTTAGTCCAGGACTTATGTTGGAGTGTTTGCATAGTTTGGGAGGTACCGAGTTCAGAGGGTTAGCTCCTAAGGCATTTGAGGAGTGGTTTGCGAGTACCAAGAGGATTCTTGGTCAGATGGAGTGTAATGAAGTACGTAAGTTGGGCTGCATTGTATCCCTGCTTCAAGGAGATGCCTATAGTTGGTGGACTTCCACTATAGCGGGAATGGCACCCGAGGATATGACTTGGGAATTCTTCGGTGCTGCTTTTCAGAGGAAGTATTTGGGTACTCGGTACTAGGATGAAATGAATCGTGAGTTCATGTCTTTGGTCCAAGGCAATTTGTCTGTTTTGGAGTATAAGGTTTAGTTTGTTCGATTAAGCTACTATGCACCTGAGTTGGTTCCTGATGATCGACAACGATGTGACCAAGTTGAAAATATGGTTTGACCTAAGCATGCAATTCTCATCCCAAACCCACAAGCAAACCATATAACCTCATCCAATTCCAAAATACCAAATAGAACATGTCCAAAAATAGGGAGTAAGAAAACAATCATGCCCAAAAATAAGGGGCCACCTGTATTGACCTCTAGGTCGAACATATGACACTTTGGCTCACTCTAACACTTTCCATTCAATCTCTAGACATCATAAACATTCAATCATCAAGCAGATCAACATAGATTGAAGCTACACTAAGCATGGCATACTCAAGCAATCACCTATGATCATGATTTCTACCCAAGCATGCTTAATGTCTCTCAACCCCTCAAAACCACATATAATAGCATTATACCAAACCAAAGCATCAATCTAAACTATTACAATAGGGAGTATCTCAAAACATATCTCCCAAAACAACAGTCACATTGCCTTTTTATTACTACTTTGCACATATAAAACCATACTTTGAATCGAAATGTTCCTTGGATCCTCTCTTGCTCAAGTGCTACCCGAGAAGCTATTTCTCTGCATTGATGAGGAAAAGAGAGCGTAAGATATAAGCTTAGTGGGGGAAATCACAAAGCACTCATCAATGCATTTAAAACCATTTCTATCAAATCACATGTAATTATCTCATGGAAAAATTTCTCATGCTTTTCTCAACATCTCAAACATGCACTTTTAAATCATTTCCAACACATGTATCATGGATTCACTCTCAAACTCAATTTAAGCTTCACACCACAACACCTTTGTAACAAGCCTAAAGAGTAACACATGTATAGGTCTCATTATACAAACATAATCCTTTTTACATGATACATTATCTCATGTATTGGCTTTCAAGTGACTCAAAACCAGCAACCTTCCATTTCACAAAACTTATCGGATACACAAATTTCTCAAGTGGTTCCCACAACCAATTCACATACATACCTCAACCAGAGTAACGACAAACTTTCCCACCGCTACGGTTTGGATGTATAATCCACCAGCGGGAGTAAACGGAACATTTACCCACCTCAACCATTGAGGTTCTCATGTTGGAGATTACGGACTCTTAACCCCCCTCGACAAACATGAGGTGGCTTTTTATAGTGCACTCTAAACCCTATGGCATGCCAACTATATCCAATATCATTTCAAACGCAGCCACTTGCCAATATACTCAATAAACAACATCACTTCACTATTTTACATATGCATTAAATCAATCTTCTACAAATATATTAAACCATGTATTTTCATATTCTCAAAATACTTGCATAAGTCATATGTTATTCCCAAAAGTAATCATCAATGATAATTTGCATCATAAATCATTTCTAAACATGCATAATACAACGAGTAATAAAAACCATAACATGTGCATGAGATTTCATTTTGCAGAAGTCGAAACCGAGAAACTCAATTGATACTTACTTTTGAGCTTAGATAATTGTGTCGAACTTTATATAAACTCCCACAACTCCTTTTCAAACCTTTTAACAGCAGTAAAACACTTTTCTACTCACCAACAATCCAAAGCTTGCTTGCCAATGCGCGAATCAAGCTTCCGCGTCTTCTTCAAAAGCCAAAGGACTCAACTCCCCTACTTTACCCAATCAAAAATAGAGGATTAATACACATCTCTGTACCTCAAACCTCAAGCAACCGACAAACACAACATCACCTCACAAGAATCCACTCAACACCCTTCTAAAACCACCAAGAACACCTCCAAACCTTACCTAAACAAATCTCAGCCAACATCTAATGATTCTAACACATTAACAACATCAATTCACATCCAAAAACATCTTAAACACGTCCTTATACCTCCCGCAACAATACAGTAACAAGATCAAGCCAAAAACCAACTATACACAACCTAGAAAACTAGCAATTCACTTAGTTTCGGGATTACATTGACTAATCAACTCTTGTAACGTTAAAATACATTCAAATTGAGATATAAATCAATTAAATCAATCACCAAAACAGATCCAATTCAGTTTCTAACAATTTTCCAATAAAACGCAATTTAACCAATAATTCCATCTTAAAATCATAATTTCTTTACATAAATCAACAACAAAGGATCAAGAACTTGGGAATTTTAGTAAATAACCCTTAATTAGAGGAGAGAAACGAAAATCACCTCTAATTGTTGATTTCTCCCTTGTTTAGCAAAGCTTTGATGAAATCCAATTTGATTTAGCTGAGGAAATCAAAGGAATCAAATGAGAAATCAAAAGGAAATAAAAAAAGAATGATTCCTAGAATTTTTAGAAAGGTTTTGATAGTTTGGTTGCTGAGGTAGAGGAGAGAAAATGGTTGATTGAAAAGTGGTTACGTAAGAAAATGATTTAGTTAACCAAAATTTCTTTTTATTAAATCCTTTTTTAATTGTTTATAAAACCACCTTTAAAACACTTTAAAATAACCCAAAACAAGATAGAAATCTGATAAAAACTTAGTGGTCAAATAGCTCCTTAAGGATTCTAAGTTTTGATCCTCTTTAAATTTAGTCACCAAAAACAAATTTGAAAACTTTCAATTTAGTCACTATACCAAAATGTCATAAAATCATATTTGATTACCCGAAATTGACTTTACCAAATTACTTAAAATATTAATTAAGTAATTTCCAAAATTTTCCATAATTTATTTCAATCCAAAATCAATTTTTAAGATTTAATTTCCCGAAACTAGTCGAATTGTTTAAACCGGTTCTCTTAAACCCCAAACTCGATCCGGGCCACATCTAGGCTCAATTTCAGGGCGTTACAACTCTCCCCATCTTAAGAAATTTCGTCCTCAAAATTTACCTGACGAAAAAAGATGAGGAAACTGTTTCAACATGTCATTTTTGCTCTCTTAGGTAGCTTCCTCTACACCGCGGTGATGCCACAACACCTTTACCAACTATATGGTCTTTCCGTGGAGTACTTTGCTACTCGAATCTAGAATTCTCACCAGTTCCTCATCATAGGTCAAATTTGGATTCAACTCAATCTCCTCAACAGGCATAACATGCGAAGGATCCGAACTATACCTCTGTAACATCGACACATGGAAAACATCATGTATCTTTTCTAGCTCAGTTGGCAACCTCAATCTATACGCAACTGACCTATGCGCTCCAACACCTCATACGGTCCAATAAACCTAGGGCTCAACTTGCCCTTCCGACCAAATCTCATCACTTTTTTCCAAGGCAAAACCTTCAAGAACACACGATCACCAACCGCATACTCAATTTCCCTTCGCTTTAAGTTAGTATATGACATTTGCCGATCTGAAGTTGCTTTTAACTAATCACTAATAAGCTTTACTTTCTCATTTGTATCCTTCAACATATCCGGCAAAGAAACATATTTTTCTCCTTCCTCCGCCCAACAAAATGGCGTATGACACCTCCTACCATACAAAGCCTTATATGGTGCCATCTGGATTCTAGCTTGGTAATTGTTATTATAACCAAACTCTACCAACGACAACTGCTTTTCCCATGATCCTTGAAAATCTATGATGCAGCGCCACAACATGTCCTCCAACGCTTGGATAACATGTTCAGATTGACCATCCTCTTGAGGATGATACGAGGTACTGAAGTTCAACCGTGTACGCAAGACCCTATACAAACACTCCCAAAACCTTGAGGTGAAACACAGATCTCAATCTGACACAATAGACTTTGGTACACGGTGCAACCTCACAACCTTAGCAATGTACAACTCTACCAACTTATCCAAAGTATAAGTTGTATGCACAGCTAGAAAATGTGCACACTTTGTAAACTATCCATGATAACCCAAACAAAATTCTTCTTTGACGGCGTCAAAGGCAACCAGACACAAAATCCATGGTGATCCTCTCCTATTTCCACTTGGGAACCCTTAACGGTTGCAACAACCTCGAAGTAAACTGATGCTCTACCTTAACACATTGACAAACCATGTAACGAGCCAAAAAATCCACAACATCCTTTTTTATCCAACCCATAAATACTCCTTAATCAGATCCTGATACATTTTCGTACTCCCCAGATATATAGAAAAAGGACTCGAATGCGCCTCAGTCAAGATAATTCGCCTCAACTCTTCATCCATCGGCATCACCACCCGACTCTTAAAGCACAAAACCCTGTACTAATTAAAACTAAAATCCATCCGATTCCCCTCCAAGATATCCTTAAAATGAGGCACCAACGTCTCATCATATGATTTCTTCTTTTTTATCATCTGCAACATTGAAGGCTTCACTTGCAACTCCGCTAACAACCCACCATCTCGTGTTAAACTCAACCTCGCAAACATGGCCCTTAACTCCACTACGACCTTTCTACTCAAAGCATCTGCTACCACGTTCGCTTTTCCTGAATGATACTCAATTGTTAGGTTGTAATCCTTAAGCAACTCTAACCATCTTTGTTGCCTAAGCTTTATCTCCTTTTGAGACATCAAATACTTCAAACTTTTGTGATCCATGTACACAATACATTTCTCACCATAAGATAATGTTGCCAAATCATCAAGGCAAACACCATCGCAGGCAACTCAAAGTCATTCGTAAGGTAGTTGCGCTCGGGCACCTTTAACTGCCTAAATGCATAAGCTACCACCCTTCCTTCTTACATCAGCACACACCCTAAACCCATGTAGGATGCATCACTATATACGACAAACTCCTTCCATGACTCAGGTTGAATCAAGATTGGAGCTTACGTCAAAGCTTCCTTCAATTTGTCGAAAGCTTGCTGCCTAGCTTCTGTCCTCTCAAAACTCACATCCTTCTGCAACAACTTCGTCAAAGGGGCATCGATCTTTGAAAATCCATCTACAAAGCGTCAATAGTATCCTGCCAACCCCAGGAAACTACGAACTTTCGAAACAGACTTCGGTTGCTTCTAACTCACTATGGCCTCAACTTTCTGTGGATCCCCACGAATACCCTCAGTCGAAACAACATGTCCAAGGAAAACCACCTGCTTGATCTAGAGCTCGCATTTACCTAACTTGGCATAAAGCTTGTTGTCCAATAGAACTTACAACACAATTTGGAGATATCGTTCATAACCTTCCTCGGTACTATAGTACACAAGAATATCATCGATGAACACTACCACGAATTTGAACAAAAACTCATGAAACACCCTATTCATCATATCCATGAATACTGCCGATGCATTTGTCAAACCAAATAGCATCACTAAGAACTCGTAATGCCCACAACATGTGTAAAAAGCTATCTTCGGAACATCATTATTCTTCACCTTCAACTAATAATACCCCAACTGTAAATCAATCTTGGAAAACACCGTAACACCCCTAAACTAATCAAACATATCTTGAATCCTCGGTAAAGGATACTTGCTCTTAATCGTCAACTTGTTCAGTTGCCAATAATCAATGCATATTCTGATCGTGTCATCCTTCTTCTTCACAAGCAACACTGGTACTCCCCACAGTGACACACTTGGTCGAATGAACCACGATCCAGCAACTCTTGCAACTGCGTCTTCAACTCCTTCGGTGCCATATGATACAGAGCAATAGACATTGAAGTCGTATCCGCGTATGTCTCAATGCAAAAATCTATGTCCCTATCCCTATAGTGACACACTCGGTTGAATGAACCCACGATCCAGCAACTCTTGCAATAACATCTTCAACTCCTTCGGTGCCATACGATATGAAGCAATAGACACTGAAGTTGTATTCGCGTACATCTCAATGCAAAACTCTATGTCCCTATCCAACGACAAACCATGCAAATATCCTGGGCACGCGCTTTCTTCATATTCAAATTCATCACATAGGCTAGGTATGCTTGACTCCCAAACTCTAACAACCTCTGCGCTTCCAAAGCAAAAACCAAATTTGACAAGAACTTCACATTCTCGCCCACAACTACAACTTCATAATCCTCGGCAAGTTTCAAAGAAAATCGATTGACTTCAAAATCCACTATAGCTTTGTGTCGAGACAACCAATCCATTCCCAAAATCACATCGAAACCGTAAAATGGTAACTCCATCAGATCAACCTCAAACACATGCCCTTGAACCATCAAGGGACAACTCCTATACAACTTCCTATCTACAACCATCTCACCAAAGGAACTTTTTACCCGCATACCAACATCTAACAACTCTACAAGTAAATCCAACAAACATGCATGCTCATGCAAAATGCAGGAATGCGTAGAACCGGAATCAATCAAAGATAACAAAGGCATAGATTGCAAGGTAAAGGTACTTGCGATCACATCGGTATCATTTCTTCCAACACGGTAAGCAAAGACCCTAGTCGGTCCATACTTCTTAGGCTGAACCGCTATGGTATACACTACCACTCTCTGTCCATCATCCTTGCGCTAAAAATGTCCACTGCCGTGCCCACGACCTCTCTGTTCCATAGCAATCGGTACATGAGCCTGACCCTCTCTGGCCAGCTATGGACAATCCCTCCTAAGATGATCCCTCGATCCACAACTCCATCATGTGCCTATAGCACCCCAATATTCCCTCGAATGCTTCTTACCACACCTCCTACACTTAGGAACTCTAGCAAAGGTATTATGACCTTGAAAACCACGTCCAACACCATTTCCTCTCCGCCTTTGATCCGAACGGTACCTCCTATCTCTATGCCTCTTATAACGATCCTTACCAATATCAAACTCCGTACTCCTCTTTCCCGCTGAAGAATTCCCTAAACGAATAGATAAGGCTAAATTCTACTCAATGTCCTTTGTTCGAGAAACCATGACATCAAACTTTGTATAGTCGGTAGCTAACATGTATGTCTTTACTTCCTTGATCAACCTGTAACGGAACTGATTACACCTCTCTCGCTCATTCAAAACCAACACAGGAGCATACTTACTCAACCGTACATATAGGATTTCATACTCGAAAACAAACATGCTTCCTTGCTCCAAAGCCACGAACTCCCTTTTCTTTTCATCTCTATACTAAGTTCCCAAATACTTCTTCCTGAAAGCCTCACAAAAGAATTCCCACGTAACATTAGCATGTTCCATCCCAGAAATCACACTTGTCCACCAACTGTAAGCATCACCTTGAATCAATGACACAATACACCCCAGCTTGCGTACATCCATACACTCCATTTGCCCAAGGGTTCTCTCAATACTAGCAAACTATTCATCGGTTGCTTCAGGAATCAATCCTCTAAACTCAACACCACCAAGGCTACGCAAATGCTCCAAAGGTAACCCAATATTAACAGCTGCAGGTGCCGATGTATGTACATGCACTCTAGCTATGGCCGCCTAGAAAGCTTCTATTATTGCCTGGACTAACGGTGCCATATCACCAAAAATAGGTGCTTGGGTGCTTGAGGCGTACCTCCCTGTACTCCAACACCAGTAGGAGGGTTCAATGGAGGAGGAGGCAACTTATCTTCATGTGTATCCACCACACTACCCATGTGAGCTCTAGACTTTTGTCTCGGTCCCATACGCGAAAATATGAGTTTAAACATGATAATGCAACAAAACAAAAATAATTAGGCAGCTTGCAGCAAGAATCCAAGTCACTCTTGTTTAAAAGCAAAATCATTTAACTCAAGTACTGATAAGGCAATGTATCCCGAATTAAACACCCTAAACATACCATATATCGAATTCAATTTCACAAATTCAATCACTGTACATGTCAAGAAATGCATTCAAACAACATCAACCAAACAGAAAACCATAACCCACCTCCTAACAATCATAACCTGGCTTTGATACCACCAAATGTAACCCTCTTGACCTGGTCTAGCCGAAAGATTGAACCAAGCGAGCTACATTAGGGTTTACTGAAATAAACCCAAAAAGATTACAACTAAAATGATCCATTTTCTCTTTTATCTTTATCTAAATGCATTATTAGGTCCTAAGGTGTTCATACAAGTCATGGTTAAAATTACAACTCAATCGGGTGTCATCTAGACATCTAATTGCTCGTAAACACATTATAAGGACCAAAATAATTTCCAATATTTAAGAAGACTTTCTTAAAATTAAAATTACCAATCCTCAATTAGTCATGTTACATGCCTTCATGTTAAATCTCATCCCAAAATAACCATTCATATTCATTTAATTGCACATTTAAGAAACAAGGACCAAAATGCAAAGATTTCAAACTTCAGATAGCATCTCAACAGACATAATGGTCTGCGTACCGATACGGGTCACATGCATTTTGATACAGCAAAAAAAGACAAAGGCGTAACGATACGGTCCCTAGGCATATCGGTACGGGCTTTTGTGTTTTGAAAATCAGAATTCCAGTAGCTAAACATTGCATTGATACGGTAACACGTGTACCGAAACAAGCACTATTTTCCCTCTATGCGTATCGATACGGTTACCAGGCGTATCGATATGCCTAGGCTATTTTAAACAAATTGATCATAAGCGAGTCCCTGCATACAGAAACCTGAGGGATTTGTACCGGTACGCGGTAACTTGTATTGACCTCTAGGTCCAACATATGACACTTTGGATCACTCTAACACTTTCCATTCAATCTCTAAGCATCATGAGACATCATAAACATGCAATCATCAAGCATATCAACATATATTGAAGCTACACTAAGCATGGCCTACTCAAGCAATCACCTATGATCATGATTTCTACCCAAGCATGCTTAATGTCTCCCAACCCCTCAAAACCACATATAATAGCATCATACCAAACCAAAGCATCAATCTAAATTATTACAACAGGGAGTATCTCAAAACATATCTCCCAAAATAACTTGGTCATATTCCCATCTTATTTCTACTTACGTGTATAAAATCATACTTTGAATCGAAATATTCCTTGGATCCTCCCTTGCTCAAGTGCTGCCCGATAAGCTTAGTGAGGGAAATCACAAAACACTCATCAATGCATTTAAAACCATTTCTATCAAGTCACATGTAATTATCTCATGGCAAAACATCTCATGCTTTTCTCAACATCTCAAATATGCACTTTTAAATCATTTTCAACACATGTATTAGGGATTTTATCTCTACCTCATTTTAAGCTTCACACCACAACACCTTTATAACAAGGTTAAAGAGTAACACATGTATAAGTCTCATTATACAAACATAATCCTTTTCACATGATACATTATCTCATATATTGGCTTTCAAATGACTCAAAACCAGCAAGCTTACATTTCACAAAACTTATCAGATACACTAATTTCTCAAGTGGTTCCCACAACCACATCACATACATACCTCAACTGGAGTAGCGGCACACTTGCCCACCTTAACGGTTCAAACCAGAGTAATGTCACACTTGCCCACCTCTATAGTTTGGATGTATAATCCACCAACGGGTGTAAACGAAACATTTACCCACCTCAACTCCTGCGGTTCTAATGTTGGAGATTACGAACTCTTAACACCCCTCGACAAACATGATGCGACTTTTTACAGTGCATTCTAAACCCTATGGCATGCAAACTATATCTGATATCGTATTAAACATAGCCACTTGTCAAAATATTCAATAAACAACATTACTTTACTGTTTTACATATGCATTAAATCAATCTTCCACAAATACATTAAACCATGTATTTTCATATTCTCAAAACACTTTCATAATTCCTATTCTATTCCCAAAAGTAATCATCAATGATCATTTGCATCATAAATCATTTCTAAACATGCATAATACAGTGAGTAATCAAAACCATAACATGTGCATGAAATTTCATTTTGTAAAAGCCGAAACAAAGAGAAACTCAACCGATACTTACTTCTGCGCTTAGATAAGTGTTGCAAACTTTACCTAACCTCCCACAACTTCTTTTCAAACCTTTTAATAGCAGTAGAACACTTTTCCACTCAGCAACAATTCATCGCTTGCTTGCCGATATGCGAATCAAGCTTCCGAAGCTTCTGCGCCTTCTTCAAAAGCCAAAGGACTCAACTCCCCTACTTTACCCAATCAAAAATAGAGGATTAATACACATCTCTAAGCCTCAAACCTCCAGCAACAAACAAACACAACATCGCCTCACAAGAATCCACTCAACACCCTCCTAAAACCACCAAGAACACCTCCAAACCTTACCTAAACAAAGCCCATACAACATCTAACGATTCTAACACTTTAACAACATCAATTAGCATCCAAAAGCATCTTAAACACGTCCTTATAACTCCAGAAACACTACAGTAACAAGATCAAGTCAAAAACCAACTATACATAACCTAGAAAACTAGAAATTAACTTAGTTTCGGGATTACATTGATTAATCAACTCTTCCAACTTTAAAATACATCCAAATTGAGATATAAATGAATTAAATCCATCACCAAAATAGATCCAATTTAGTTTCTAACAATTTTTCAATAAAAATTAATTTAACCAATAATTCCATATTAAAATCATAATTTATTTACATAAATAAACAACAAAGGATCAAAACTTGGGAATTTTAGTAAATAACCCTTAATTAGAGGAGAGAAATGAAAATCACATCTAATTGTTGATTTCTCCCTTAATTGGCAAAGCTTTGATGAAATCCAAGTTGATTTAGTTGAGGAAATCAAAGGAATCAAATGAGAAATCAAAAGGAAATCAAAAGAGATTGATTCTTGTAATTTTTAGAAAGGTTTTGATAGTTTGATTTCTAAGAAAGTATAGAGAAACTGGTTGAAAGAAAAGTGGTTACGTAAGAAAATGATTAGTTAACCAAACTTTCTTTTTATTAAATCCTTTTTAATTGTTTATAAAACCACCTTTAAAACAGTTTAAAATAACCCAAAATAATAGTGAAATCTGATAAAAACTTAGTAGTCAAATAGCTCCTAAAAAATTCTATGTTTTTATCCTCTTTCAATTTAGTAACAAAAACAGTTTTGAAAACTTTTAATTTAGTCACTAGACCAAAATGTCATAAAATCATATTTAATTACCCCAAATTGACTTTACCAAATTGCTTAAAATATTAATTAAGTAATTTCCCACATTTTCCATAATTTATTTCAATCCAAAATCAATTTTTAAGATTTAATTTCCCGAAACTAGTCAAATTATCTAAACCGATTCTCTTAAACCCCTAACTCAATCCGACCCACATCTAGGCCCAATTACAGGGCGTTGCATTTGCGGATCTCTTCATTTAAATAGATCTTGAAGGGTGTTTAAGAAGATGCCATGAAAATCTTTTGAAGCTCGAATGGTTTTTGTTGTAAAGAAAGAGAAGTAAATCTTGCTTTTCTTTCTTGATAAAGACAATAGAAGGAAAGTGAAAAATCTTTAGCTAAGAATCAGTTAGGGTTTAAGTAGATAAATGGGTAAAACGATTGAGTATTTTAAATGGTGTTTTTAATTTGGCCGGTTGAGTAGGTATAATGATAAAGGTTTAGTGTGTTTGGGGAGGATAAACAATGATGTGATAATGGGTAAAGTGATAAGACGACACAGGGAAAGATTAAGTGATAAGATGATTAGGTTTAAAATTTGAATTTCAACTTTCACCTTGGGTGGCTAGGGTAAAATTCAACACTTAGCAAAAATTTTCATTCTCTCTTGGGTCGAGCTCTATCAAGCCTTGGGCGGCTATGGTAAATTTCCTTCTCCATTTTATTTGCCCTATGCCAGTCCTTTACCTTGGTATTCTGCCTGGCAATTAAAACCTGCACTTACTCAACAAAAACCTTTCAATGTAGTAAAAGAAATGTAAAAATGAAAGAAAGATAAATAAATGCAAAATACTAAAAATAAAAACATCAAACCTACAACATACACAAAACAAACAATATTGATGATGATCACGGAACATCTGCCAGGAGGATAATCTCCTTGGCATGCTTTCGAGTGCCTTCCAAATAGTTTTTCAATCTTTGGCCATTTACCTTACAAATTGTTCCCGTCTTGAAATTCTTGATATCCACTACTCCATGAGCATATGGTTTCTCAACTTCAAAGGGCCCTGGCCATCTAGACTTGAGCTTACCTAGAAACAACTTTAGCCTCGAGTTAAATAATAAGACACATTGGCCTACCTCAAATTGCCTTAGCAATATCTTATTGTCATGCCATCTTTTTGTTCTTTCCTTGTAGAGTCTGGCATTCTCGTCAGCTTGTATTCTGAATTCCTCTAGTTTGTTTATGTCCAATAAGTGTTTCATACCAGCATTTCTCCACTCCAAATTAAACTTTTTGATTGCCCAATTAGCTCTATGTTCCAATTCCACTAGCAAGTGGCATGCCTTCCTAAAAACAAGCCTATAAGGAGAAGTCCCCAACCGAGTCTTAAAGGTTGTTCTATAAGGCCACAAGGAATTATCTAGTCTCAAGGACCAGTCTTTCCTCGTTGGATTCACAATTTTTTCCGGAATGTTCTTGATTTCTTTGTTTGAGATCTCTGCTTGGCCATTTATTTGGGGATGGTAAGTTGTGGCAATACATTGTTGGATTATGTATATACACAAAGCTCTAAAGATTAAATTGCACTTAAAATGAGTACCTTCATCATGAATGATGGCTCCGTAGGCACCAAATCTAGTAAAGATATGCTTATGAGGGAACTTGGCAATAGCCTTGGCATCGTTTGTTGGTAAAGCCACGGCCTCTACCCATTTTGAAACGCAATCATCAATGACAAGGATACATAGGTTCTCGAATGATGGGGAAAGGGACCCATGAAGTCTATTCCCCATATGTCAAACAGCTTCACTAGCATAATATTCTAGAGCGACAATTGATGTCTGCTAAAGATGTTACTTGTCCGCTAGCATCGATCACATGCCTTGGCAAAGCAATGAGCGTCTTTAAATAGCATAGGCCAAAAGAATCTGAACTGCAACACCTCGCTATTGTGAGACAAAATGAGATTTAGTCAATATCTCCTTCTTCCTCTCACAGTCGAAACCTCATAGTAACGGGGAGACTAGAGCTTTTCTATGGAAATCTAAGGATTAGAGCTTGTTGATCAAATTTTCAACATTTTTTATTTAATATCTTGAGGGAGGAAGGAAGCAATCTCTTCCTTTCTCTTAATTTGAGTTTTTACTTGAAAACTTTCCATGAGTTCTTTTTTGTGTTATGTGTTAGTAGGATTGTTAGAGAATCATTAATGATTCAAATCTTCCATAGATCATTCGAATAAGTTATGCTTTGAATTTAAGCCATGCATGTAGTTTGTTAGAATGTTTATACATTCTTTAGTGAATTTTGATTAGGTATTCATGATATGATAGAGCTATATGAATGGTGAATTTGAAGCATGATTCATGTACAATTTGAATTTTGAATAAGCTATGTTATTGCTATTCTCTTCGGTTAATTGAAGCATATTAGGGGTTGCTGGAAATTTGTCATAGTTTGAAGGCCAATATGTATATATGTGTAAGCATGCTTAATTGAAAATGCTACCCTGTTTTGATCACATTGATAGGTGAATTTAATTGACCTAGACTTATATGAATATGTACATAAATTGGATTAACATGCTAGAAGTATCATCTAAGTGAGTATGAAGCTAAAAATCTAGCCTAGTGAAATCTTCCCAGAAAACTCTGTTCAGGCTAGTAACTTTGAAAAATCACTATAAATTGTATAAAAGGAATTTAAGGATGAAAATTTTATGGACAATGCCTTAACATGTCTAAATTCATTAGGAGAAAACAGAACTAAATTATGGATTGTAGAATGAATTGTAGAGAGGAAACACTAGGGACAGTGCAAACTGTCCAGTAATATAAATTACCCTGTCATTAAGCTAAAAACTGTATTAATTGGAAACGAAAAAAATGCAAGGCCTATATGCTTAGAAATAAAATTAAGTTAGCTTTCCAACGGTGTAAACCAATTGAAATTCCGATGTACGGAATGGGAGATATGAATATTTAAGCAAGTAATGCACATGCTGCCAGGCTGTAGCAGCAACAGCCTTGATGTTTTGAAATTAATGAATTATGTGTATTGCTGCCTTGTTTTGAAGAAATTAATGTATATTGTCTTGACCTTGATTTACTTGTATGAATTGTTAGAGCAAGGAGTAAATCTTGTGGAAGAAGAAATAAGTGGCCAAGCTAGTGGCAAACACAAAAGAATTTGGATCCAAGATTAGCTAAGCTTGGAGTATTGTGAGTGTAGTTTAATATAGGGTTAGGACCAAAGATGCATGTTTACTTCCCATGCTAATATATTTGATTTAAGCTTAGTTGTTATGAAAAGTGGAAGAATGGTTTAAGCTAAAACTTGAGATCTAATAGTAACATGTATGATGTTAAATTATCTAGGAAGAAAAGTGAAAACAAATGCTTGAACCTTGATGACTTGACTGTGATTAATTCGAATGAATACTTGGATGTAACACTATGATTTAAATACTTGCTAACATGATATAAATCGTGAATTAAAGATATTGCTTGGTGCCTAAGAAATGGCATATGTTAATTGCTTGCTTGAATGACAAGATTAAATTGCAAAGTACATAGCTAAGGCTCAATTGGCCCAAGGGCTGTATATATATAAATATGATCTTGCAATGTATCACTTGAAATGATCCTTGAATAAGCTATTGCTTGACTTAAACATGTAATACTTGAATAATTGATTCATAATTGAACAAAGCATTGGTTGTTAGTGGTCATAGGTAGGATGGCATGCCATAGAGTCTATAGCTCTTTGTGTTGGGTGGACTACGGTCTAGGGCTAAGGTCCCTAATTGGCGACAGACGAAGGGTTCGTATGTGTGGTCTTTGGCGACAGTAGGAGGGTTGACCAGTACTACGGTACAGTACTACGGTACATCTTGTGTACTACGGTACATCTTGTGGAGACAGTTGGTTGGAGACTCGATTACCTGGACAACTAAATACCAAAGGCATAAACTAAAGAAAGCAAATGAGAAATAATTAATGAATAAAGATCATTTGATACTTGAATTATATGATTCGTGAATTACTTGATACTTGAATCACTTGATATGTAAACTTGAAATACTCGAATTGCTTGACATGTAATTCTTGATTGTTGACATGAAACTCTTGAAATGATAATTGCCTATGTTTGGACCTTGTATTTATGACTTGCTATTTGGATTACTTGACATGTTTTCTTGAAATGACAAACATGTAAACTTGAACTAATATGTACTTGATTTGAATTGAAATGTGTATATTGCTTGAGTATGTTATTTGACTTGAAATGAAGATTGAACTAAGCTTGAATTCGAATTGCTTCCAACCTTGACTAGGCTCAACTTAGCTAAGTGATATGTGTCTTATAAATTGGTTAGAATCAAGGAATGTTGCTTTGAGAAAAAATGATCTATGCTTCACGCTCTTTCTTTTGATAGTAATTTTGCATGGTAATTTGAAGAACTGTTCATGATATTTATGAGAGAGAAATTAAGGTTTCAAGTTCTATGTTGAAATTGAAGTTTGATTTAAGCAAATTAAGTGTTCTGAAGTTGAAATCAAGCTTAAATTTGGATTAATTTCATGTTTGAAGACATAAACCCTAACCCTAGAATTTGGGGTTTCATTTAGGGTTTTGAAATTAAGGATGAATATGGAATATTTATGATTCTACAAGCTTGATTTTGATATTAGAATGGAAAATTCTCAACTAATTTCCTAAGTGACTATTTTGGCATGTTTGGTAAATTATGGAAAATATTGTGAAAATTATTTTAATGGTGGATTTGAAGAGATTATGAATTTAGAAGCTTGATTATGACATTAGGACTAAAATAAAGTCCTTGCAAAGTTTAGATACCTAATTTACCAAGTAGGAAGAATTTGGGGATTTAACTGTTAATTCTTGGAAATGAAGATTATATGTTGGAAAAATTATTTTGAGCATATTATAATGTTGTTTGAATGAAAAACAACATTGGAAAAGTTTAGTGACCATTTGGGCCAAAGGTCAAAATAGAAGGGAAAATTTGAGAAAAATGGTGACTAAAACGTCTCTTTAGCAAAAGTTAGTGGATTGTAGGGCATTGAGTAAAAGTTAGTGGAGAATGTTAGAATTACGAAGAAATTGTGATTTAGGCTTGAATAATTTGCAAAAGTTGCAAAATGGTCACTAGGGACCAAATTGAACTATTTGGCTTCTAAGACGGAAAAAGGGAAAATTATATTCGAATATTTGTACTAGTATTTAATAGTTAAATAGTGTTAGATTAAAGAAAATCTAACATGTATATTGTATATGTTCGATGTGTAATTTTGCAGCATCCGAGCAAGACAAAGAAACTCGAGATAAAAAGGGTAAGGAAAAAGTAGTGGATTAATTTAGTGAGGCCAGTATTTTGCATAGCCCAGGTGAGTGCATTACATGCATGTATGACATGTTACAAATAGGACTACTTGCGATAAGTCGACCTTAATATAAATGAAAAATGTATGTTGATCAAATTATGCAAATGGCATGAAAATTAAATGGCATATGAGATATATAGATATGGCATAATGATTTATCTAAGACAAATTAGATTATAGATTTTGGGTATGAACTGCCAATTATCGAATTATGGATAATATCATTGATGGACTGGATATTGAATATGAAAATATTATATTGTTCTAACCAAGTACTAGTGTGAAAGTCTTGGTATAGTTGGATATCCATAGAGTCCTAGCAGCTACGTCATAGGCACTACGATGCTGAGATAATGTAGGCACTAGGGTGCTGAGATAATGTAGGCACTACGGTGTTGAGATAATGTAGGCACTTCGGTGCTGAGATAGACACTAAGGATTCATATGAGGAGCAAAGGGCGTCCTCGAGTTCCTACTCATCTCAGTCACTATGGCGATGCAGACGCTACGATGTTGTAGACACTACGGTGTCGTGATGACTCACGTACCATAGCTTCACATGAATTGTACTTTGGGCTATAAATCAATAAATGCTTTTAAGCAAGTAAATTGACCAGTATGTCTATCATATTTCTTGCTGATAAAGAAAGAATGACGTTATGACTTTGAACATACATACATGCAACCATGATTCTTTGAAATAAGTTAGTTTCTCATTTGCCATGATAAATGATGAAATGATATAAATATGCACGAGATATTACTTGCCATTTTACAGGGACTGTGGTATTTATGTTAAATGTTCATATTGTTACAATTATGCCTCACTAAGTTATACTTAGCGTGTGATTCGTATTACACGTTGGTCGATCGGGCTAATAGTATCGAGGAAGGAGCTGCACTTTTGGAAATCAAGTTACCTCTTATAAGCAATAGCATGTACACTTACATCCTAGACTAATGGGCATGTGCTCGCATTTTTTAAATATGTAGTTGTTTTCTACTACTGAACTTATAAGTTAGGTTACTTATTTAAATGGGCCTGTAATATAAGTATTATGTATAAATGATATGGTTTTAAACTCTTAGACATGGAATTGGTATAAATATTATGTAGTTTATGCTAATCAAGTAGCGATTTTTAAATCAAAGAAAGGGTCGAGGTAGCGCACGTAGTTTACACCCTGAATTATATTTTTAGGTTAATAACTGTCTTGAACATTTATTTAATCAATTCAGGGTTGAAACTAGGTGTTACTAGACATGTTTATAATTCAATGAAACCGAGGAAAAGTTATTTTACAAATCTGGTTTATAAAAAAATTTTACAAGTCATGAAATCATTTAAAAACTTTAGTAACATCTTCAATGTGTATTTAATTATTGAATATACATTGAGGGTGTTACATATTTTGGTACTAATTTCCGGGCGCGATGGGGGTGCTAATCCTTCCCCACGCGCAACGAACTCCACTCCCGAACCCGTTTTTGAACGAATCTCTGGTTTCATGGTGTCTGGCCTACCTTATTGGCCGGTGACGACTCCAGGTTTTTTTTATTTTCAAAAACACGAATTTTTAAAGAATTTCCTATTTTCAAATATTTTATAAAAAAAGACGAAAGGAAACCTATTACTCCTTTTTAGCAATCTCGTTCGAAACTTTAAATTTTTTAATTTCAAAATAGGTCGCTACAGTTGGCAACTCCGCTGGGGAGAATTTTGTTTTTTTATAAAACAAAAAAGAGAGTTGGGCCAAGGAAATATATGTTGCTTTTAATGATGGAAATTTTGAAACTTAAATCGGCTTTAATTAATTTGTTTTTTTAACAAGTTTCTCTAATTTGACGAACTTTGATAATTGGTGGTTTTGAATTAATTGCTCATTTAATTTTTAAGGAATTATCGACATGTGTTGCATCATGATCATCAAGCTCTATACCCGAGCTTTGTCCCTTGAGTGGGAGTGAAACGCCACATACCCACGTGAGTAGCCCTCCACGGGTCGGTAATTCACTTTCAAAATCCACACCTTTTGACACAGGAGCAGCCCTCCACATCATTAGGTCGTGCGTTCCCTCGAACCGAATCCAATTCGTAAGCCTGTAATGGGCTAAAATTTAGGTTCTTCTTGCCTTAGTAGGTAATAAGATAGGTTCGGGTACCCTTGATTATAACCGAACCGACATGCGTGAGAATCTCATAAGCTCACCCCAATTAGAGTCATGTGGACAGCCATAGTGAGCTAGAATTCACATGGTTAGGTTTTCATTGGTTACTTTGCTTCGCTCCTTTTTCATTTGATTAATTTATTTGTTCTGTCCATTACTAACCTGTTTTTTTGTTTTCTTTATTTTTATCTTGTCATATCATAAAGAAAGACACTGATTGGAAATAGTCTGAAATTAAAAGCTTGATTAATGGGAGATTTGGTACATAACAAAGATGAGAAGAATTCTGAGGAATTCCCACAAAAGAGAGATTGGCCTAAGGGTATATCCAAGGAACGAGAAACCGAGGTTCGGAAGCTCAAATACCAAGTTGCAAGCCGCAGAGGGGCAATCTAAGAGCATCAGATACCGATGATGGAATGACTCTGAGATGCTGCTTACAATATTTAGGGCAATGACAAGAGACGAAAAATTTGATGGTTCAAGTACGAGAAATTTCCCAATGGCTCAAGTTTCTAGCACATGATGCTATTGAACTTCAGGAATACGCCAAAGAAGAGTCCTAAAAAGAACAAAGGCCATCTTGATGTGGGTCGTATGTCTAGCGGTTTTCTTTCATTATTGTAATGGAACGATATCTCCATTAATACAAGTTGTTTAACGAGGATATTTGCCAAATCAGTGTTCTGCTTTGCATTCATGCATGTTTACATTATATCGCATTTATCTGCAAAAAATATAAGATTATTGAAATTAATTACAGGGTTTCATGTGTAAGAATTTTGGTCTTTCATTTGTGCATATTCATGGCATATTCATTTGAAGTGTTGATTTCGATAACAATTCAAAATTAGAGTATTTTGTAATGGAAGAAAGAGTTCATATCATCGAGAAAGAGTCCCGAGGTCCGAGACCAATCAAGAAGTGAGACGAGGACTAGTCTAGATCAATATTATATGATAGCCCTCTTTTTCGTTGAAATGGGACTCAATCTTCATTACGAAAAGTTGTTCAACAACAATGTTCATCGATCAATAATTTTTGCATTCATCCGTACAATATCAGTTATTTTTCCTCACTCATTCAAGGGTAAGTGCATCACATTGGCATTCAATAATTTCATAATTGCCTAATATATTAATTTGCACTACAATTGCATCATTCACTAATTTCATTCATTTGTACAATAGTTGCATCACATTGGCATTAATCTCATTCATTTGCCCGATAGTTGCATCATACAAGCATTCAGCAATGACCTCATTCATTTACACTATAGTCACATTCGCTTGCATTGTAGTTGCATCACATCATCTGAACATGCTAGTTGCTTGCATCCATTAACATCACATCTAGACATGCATTTCCTCATCCATCATCACATTGGTTCGAAATAAATAATTCATCATGTTCAACAAGGATGATACCCCGACTGGCAGAAAAATCGACAAGCTTTACAACCCACATATGCACTTCAGACAAATGTAAGTAATTCAACATTGGGGGCACCCGAGCGCCCCCTCGGTAAGTTTACATCCAGAAACAAAAAAGGCTCAAATGTGGTGTTAGCCTTTTTGTAATGGCCTAAGGCCACATATTCAAAGTTTCAATAAAAAGATGCAACCTTTTTTCAAATCTCTTCATTTTGTAAACATACTTGCTCATTGGGTCCCCGTATATCAATTGCGCAAGGAACCTTGAATTTGACTCGAAGGTTGATTCCAAGTAGCCTGTGTCTAGTTGAAATCCTAAGCTGTGGAGATTATGAGCATGTGACTTGCATTTCACCTTAATGACCACACATAATAACAAATTGGTACAATTTAAAGCTAAAGTCTTCAAAAAACATTTCAATGTTCAAAGCCTGGTAATAGGCGTTTTCAAAACAAGACAAATTGACTTAACTTTCAAAGCCTGGTAATAGTCATTTTTCAAGATTAATCAAAAAGCACTCCAATATTCGAAACCTGGTAATAGGCATTTTTCGGATAAGAGTGTGGAATCTTTGGGGCACTCCACTGAAGCCTATTCCAATCAAAGCTCTTCGCTTCATGAATGATGGTAAAATGTTCAAAGTCATGACAATGCTGAGTAGCTCGAGAATTTGTTGTTTGCTCCATCATTTAAGGAATGTGATGAATTGAATTTCCCAAACAAAAACAAGATAAAATTGGTTAAATATCGAAGTAGACTTAAAATGCACTTTACATCTTCAAACATCAATTAAGCTTCTGAGGTCTCCTAGACACAGGATTTGCTTGGGGCAATCCTCAGTAAGCTATTTTTAGTTTTGTTCGTGCACTTGATATTCGGGGCATTCAGTGTAGCCTAATATATTTACAATTTGAAAAGAAAAACCAGCTTTCTCAATAAGCATCTCACATTGAAATTTGAACATGTGTTTTCTGATAAAGATTTCAAAATTTTGCTAGCAACAAAAGCACAAGAGTGAGCAACGAGTTTTTTGGGGCAAAATTTTTTTGGGGTAATAAGATGCTCGATCAGTTTAATGAAAAAAGATATCTCCAACTAACCAATTGAGCAAAGCACACTTGGAAAGGCTAAACCCGAGTGTGAGATGGGGTAATCTAGTCGCATTGAAGAAACAAGACACGGATTTCCCAATCAATTTCCTTGAAGAATAGGACTCGCCCAACTGGTCCTCAATTCATTCATTCATTCATTGATTCATAAGTAGTTAGACGTCCTTATGTTAGGAGCATGCTAACTCATACCAACATAACATTTTGTTTATTTTAAACAAGTATTTGAAAGTTGATAAAAGACTTAATCTACAGCTTCATGAGAGGAGAAATAGATCTCATAGAACCAAAATTCCTTTGACTTGTATGATTAAGATTTCTAAAGGTCTTCCAATCACCGGTTTCTATCCCTTCCATAAGGACGTTTTATCTAAAAATTCAAATTTCTCAATTCTATCCCTTCCACAAGGAAGCTTTTCTAAAAATTCAAATTTCTCAATTCTATCCCTTCCACAATGACGCTTTTCTAAAAATTTAAATTCTCAATTCTATCCCTTCCACAAGGATCTTTTTGTCAAAATTCAAATTTCTCAATTCTATCCCTTCCATAAAGACATTTTTCTAAAAATTAAAATTTCTCAATTCTATCCCTTCCACAAGGACGTTTTTCTAAAAATCCAAATTTCTCAATTTTATCCCTCCTTAAGGATATTTTTCTAAAATCCAAATTTCTCAATTTTATCCCTCCTTAAGGATATTCTTCTCAAAATCCAAATTTCTCAATTTTATCCCTTCCAAAAGGATGTTTTTCTCAAAATCCAAATTTCTCAATTCTACCCCTTCCAAAAGGACATTTTTCTCAAAATCTAAATTTCTCAATTTTATCCCTTCCAAAAGGACGTTTTTCTCAAAATCCAAATTTCCCACAAGGACGTTTTTCTAAAAATCCAAATTTCTCAATTTTATCTTCCTTAAGGATATTTTTCTCAAAACCCAAATTTCTCAATTTTAATCCCTCCTTTAGGATGTTTTCTTAAAATTCGAGTTTCTCGATTTTCAAAATCAAAAGATCTGCAATATTAGGATTTCAGAAGCAAACGAGGCAGATATCCATAGCTATAACACCCATTTCCCGTACCTATCAGTGAATACGAGTCAAAGATGTCACTTATCTTTTATAAACTATTGAACACTTATAATCAATAAAAAAAATTTGTTCTTTTTAATATAGTACAATTTAACCTTTAAACCCTTTAGCTATTTAATCGCATAAAATTTAAAACATTTATTTAACTTCCAAAACCAACCTAGTTTTGGGCAGCAACCTAGCAGTTCAATTCAATATCATGTCAATAGCCAAACTATCAAATTTAAAAATCATTTAGATATCCAATAAAATATGATTAAATTTTCTACTAAACACACAAACTAATATATTTAATTACTAGTGCCCACTATAGGTCCATATTCATGTTTATACTACTACAACCATTCCATATATATTCATATCAGAGTAGCCAAGACAATTATAATATACATGCCGACTAGTAACATCAAAAAGGTAACATCAGAGATGTCATACTGATACTCATGATCTGTTCTCAAAATAGATTATGTCTGTTGCCGCTCCTTATTCTTTATGCTCCTTTTTACCTACACGTGAAACATTCACACGCTAAGTATACACTTAGCGAGCCAACATAAAATAATTTAAACATTTCACTGTAAAGAAATGATATAAACAAACAAAATACAATATATATGTATGTATATATCATATAGGATTATGAAATCGTAAAAACTGACTTGTCAAAGTCGTTCCACTATTATGTAACATGTAAAATCTCAAAATTCATATATATATATATATATATATATATGTAAGACAGGTTATACCAAAGCAATTCTTTATTTGAAGATTCATTTTCACTTGAATCATTCCTTGCACTTGCAATCTTAATTAAATTATAGCCCAATGTAAAGTAAATAAGAATGCATGGTATGTGAGTCACTGTTGAGTATACACATGTGCAACATTAACTAATTTGTCGTGCCAAAATAAAACACTATATTTGTAATGCCCCAATATTCGCTTAGTGATTAAAATGTAAAGAGTTAAAGATTGGTGGTTTTAGTTTAGTGACCAAAATGAAAATTTCAAAAGTTTTGTGGTCAAAGTATAAACTTTGGAAAAGTTTAGGGACAAAATTATCATTTCTAAAAGTTATGTAAGTTAACCCCATAAATAAATAGTTCACCCCCAAGAGTGACACTTTTTGTGTTACTCGAATTTTTTGTACGGGGTGTGTATTAGTGGCTATAAAGCTTTAAAGTTCGTAGGAAGAAAATTTGGAAATCGTATTGAGTGAAATCCAAATATTTGGATCGAATAAATGCCATAAATAAAAATCTAAGATATTTTGGGAAATGGACGGTTGGATTGGAACCAATTTGGCTCAATTTTAATGGAATGGCAATTTTTATGTCTTGTTGTAAATAAAGACTAGTTGGAGGGCAAATTGGACATTTTCCATGGATGGCATTTTTGAAATATTTTGAAACTTTGAGGGTAATTTTGGAAGGAGAATAACACATGGAATGGATCATGGCCATTGATTTTTGATAAGATTGAATCTTTGCCATTGGATTAAAGGGTTAAAATAGTAATTTCACTATGTAA
The DNA here is from genome assembly GCA_019671005.1 of Hibiscus mutabilis. Taxonomy (NCBI): domain Eukaryota; kingdom Viridiplantae; phylum Streptophyta; class Magnoliopsida; order Malvales; family Malvaceae; genus Hibiscus; species Hibiscus mutabilis. The sequence continues at coordinate 12,529,674 of CM033752.1, read as the reverse complement.
AATGAATTAAAAATTCATTTTACTTTAAAACATGTGGATTAATATTAAAGATGAGAAAATATCATCTTTTTCATATCAAGGGCTATTCGAATAGAAAAAAAGAAGGGGGAAAATATAGTTTTCAAATTTCAAGTCCCAAATTGAAGAAATCAAGGCTAGTTTCAAGCAAATTTGTTTTAGGTAAATTGCTCTACACTTGATTCTCTTCATTTTGATAGTATTTTTGCATGATAAAAGTCAAGTTGGTTCATGTTCATGGATGAGGATGCTATGATTTTGATAGAATATGATGGAATAGAAGTAGTATTGTGTAGAATTAATGTTATAAACATGGAATCACGCTTGAAATTGGATTAATTTCATGTTTGAACTTATAAACCCTAACCCTAAGATTTGGGAGTTTTGATTAGGAAGTTAAATTGAGGATGATATTGAACGAATTATGATGTTGGAAGTTTAATTTTGAAGTTAGATTAAATAATTTCCCGAATTGAAGTTATAGGGAACATTTCAAAAATTTTGAGAAATTAGGGGAAATTATTGAAAATTTATTTTAGCACTTGAATTGATGAATTATGGTTGAAATAACATGAATTGATGTTTAAGGATCAAAATGAAATTTTTTGGAAGTACAAGGACTAATTTGGCAATTTGAAGAAAATTGGGGATTAGTCTTGAATTTATGAAAAGTTTAGGGATTTGATGTTGAGCTGCTATTTGAGGTATATTACGTTGTAAAAATTAAGTATAGTGATTTAAATGTTGATTTTGAAGTTTAAATCAACATTTTGGGTTAAATGGAATATTCGGCTACTTTGGGGACCAAAGTGTACATTTTTAAAATTTGGGTCCTAAAGTGTAAAGGATGAGAAATGTAAGGACTAGACTTGAAAATTTTGGTTGGAAGTTTAAAAGAGTCCTTAGGGACTAAAGTAGAATTTTTGGGAAAAGTTGGAGATTTAAAGAAAAGTATGGGAAATTACGATTCGAATATAGAAAGCTTTATCAGATAAATTTCCTATATAATGGATAGTTATTTTAATTACTTTCCATTATTATATGAGGTGAATATGTACTAACATATACTTGAAACGGTATATGTTATTTTGATGTAGATCTTGATATAAACCAAGGTCGTTCCAGCCGGAAAGGAAAAAGGAAAGGATTGGAAGTGAAAATCAAGTAGCAAAGTTAATTTTATCGAGGGACACTTGCGATAAGTCACCCAAAAAGGTATGTTTATTAACATACTAAAGGGACACTTGCGATAAGTCACCCAAAAAGGTAAAGAATTTTTATAAACATCATAATATATTTTTGGCATGGCACTTTATTTTACTGATTTAAAGATTGTCACATATTTTATGGTCACATATGGTTTATAGCATGATATATATATATATATATATATATATATATGACAAAGTTATTTGATATAGTTATTTTTATGGCAGTACACCATGAAAGTTATAGAGCATATTGAAGTATGAACTGCTCTAATATGATATGTTTTACATGATATAAATTGTATATGGGTTGCTTGCCGTATTGCAGGAATTGTTTTAAGTTTGCCCTTGGTAGTATAATATTAAGTTGGACAGTATTGTGGTATACCATTATGAGTCATACAATTATTTGACACTTCAATGTGCCTGACACGTGTCCTACAGTTATTTAACACTTCATTGTGTCCTACAGTTATCTAACACTTCATTGTGTCCACAGTTACAGAAAAGGATAATACTATTCAAGTACACTACTCGTTTATTAGTCACTCGATATTTACCTTGGGCTATAAAATTTCACGATACAACTACATGATTTTTACAATGCAACTATATTATTTCTTACACAGACATTCCTGCATTACTGATGATAAGATTTAATGATTATCATGCTCTTGAAAGTATCATGCATTACCACATATTTTATATATGTTCTCACCTTATGCCTCACTGAGTTATACTCAGCGTGTAGATTTGTTGTACACGTAGGTAAACAGAAGTAGGAGTGGAGCTTTGCATCAGTGCCTCTTTTGGGGAATACCGAGAATTGACAGGTTAATTTCAGTACTTATGACATCCATGTTTTGTGTTTAATAATGGCATGCACTGGTTAAACATGTTTTCCTGATAAAATATTTAAATCAGGTATGTAATAGTTTTAATAACCTTTCATATTTGATAAACATATTTACTGTTTATTATTATTATATGTTTAAATGTGACTATGATATTTACGTAAAAAGTTTCACTATCGAGAATTAAATTATTATTTTATTTATAAATTATATAAAGTTAAGCGTGCTTGAATTAGAGAAATTTCAGGATGGGTGACCTCCTGGGATGTTGTTTTAAAAATTTTAAATTACCCCGATTTTTAAGTTAAAAGATGTTTTTTTTAGTCTGTGACATCTCTGACTCGTGTTTAATGTACGGATACGAGAATGGGTGTTACATTTATTGGTATCAAACCTACAAGTTTAGACGGTTTTGGAGTTAAAATTGAATTTGATAAAAGTGTTAAAGTGTATACATGCCACTAAGATGTCGCATTTACTTGAAAATGATACTTGTTTGATTGATGCACTTGCTTATTAGTTTAAGTGTATGTTATGAGTAAAGATGTCGGAGGGAGTCGGATCCCGACATGCTACTCGACAAGTGGGCTTGAGAATGCCCCAAAAGTAGGGGAGGAGGTACAACAACCTATTCAACAGGAGGCCGGTGCACCTGCATAGGAAATGCCGGTGCAAGACCGGGGTACATTTTTGCAAGATCTGGATGCGATACTTAATAGACCTCATCGAATTTCTGTTCCGAAGGAGTTAAAGAAGATGCAAGCTCCCGATTTAAAGGTGACGTCGATGGGGATCCTATGTCGGCAGATTTTTGGTTGAATGGCATACAGACAATGTTGTCTCGGATTGGGTGTGATAATCGAGGAAAGTTAGAAGGAGTTGTTTCCTTATTGAGAGAGCAAGCATTAGTATGGTGCAACAATGTCACTACTCGTGTTCAAGAAGAGGTGAACTGGCAGATTTTCCTCCATGAGTTTAGGAGGAAATATATTGGGATGCCTTTATTCAGGAAATGAGGCAGCGGTTCCTGGACCTTAAGCGGGGAGATCGCTCAGTATATGAATATGAGTGTGAATTCAACAGTCTGAGTAGGTTTGCTTCTGAATTGCTACCGGATGAGAGAGCCATCATTGATAGTTTTATAAGCAGATTAGATGCCAGATATCAAAAGGTGTTAGTGACACTTATTCCCAGGGACTTCCAAGAAGCAGTTAATAGAGCCAAAGCAATGGAGATTGTCCGCGAGAAGGCTGAAAAAGACTCACAAAGTCAGAAAAGGAATGTGTAGCGACTATTTTTTCCTAGGTGTCGAAGGTCGCCGCTACGAAAATAATTATAAATAAATATTGAAATGGGGGAGTCCCGCTTTTATTGAAAAATCATATTTAAAAGGGGAATTTAGGGAAAAACGTATTTTAAAAAATATAGAGTCGCCACCGGTCACTTAGGTAAGGTAGACCGGACTCCGAAAATAAAAACTAGAGATTCTTTTAAAAATTGGGTTCGGGAGTTGATTACGGATGAGGAAGGATTAACACCCCCACACCGCCCAAAGTTGGTACTAAATTATCACCGCTTTATTAATATCAAAATTTATGGGTTAAAGTGACGATTAAACTAAAATTTAGTTATAAGTGCGAGTAAATTTTAAGGGCTCGGGTGTTCGAGGGATAAACGAAAACTACCATCTACGTCTTAGACTGGTAGCCAAGTTTACCGTCGAAAAAGGGAGCACCTCATTGACAATTAAATATATCCTAGATGCAAAACTAATTGCACAAGGTAAATAAATACATGAAATTAAATATATTATTATGAACAAATAATAATAAAATAAAAAGAAAATACGACAAACTAAAATATTACATATGGTATGACATAAGTAATAGGTAACCTATAATATATATTTAAAACAATACACTGTACCCATATATGTATAAAATATTCAACATAACATAAATATTTACAAAAACACTAATATATATAATATATACATTAGGTGTATAAAATTAATATATACGTATTAAGTATAAAAAACTAACATACATTATAATATAAAATACATATACGGAATGTAAATTGCATAAAAGACATTACTAAAAAATTTACACAACAATATATGGGATAAAATCTAAGTACAATAAAAATATACAAATACACTAAATATATACTTTTACATAAAAATGTACATATAAGTATAACACATAATACAATATACATGCTACAGATTACATACATATATGTATATACATCAACCCATGGCAACAAATTAAATAAAATAAAAATATACATAAGAAACAAACTAATATCGAATAACATGAATAATATACCAAATATAGAAACATTTAAACACAAAAAAGGGACTGAAATTGAACAAAATAAGATAAAGGGGACCATAAATGTAATTTTGGCTCAAAAATATAGTTAAAATTAAAAGCAAAAAGGGTCTAATTGAAAGCTGTAAAAAGAAAAGGAGGATTGAAACTGTGAATTTCCGTTTTAAAATAAACACGAGATTAGGGGACAAAATTAAAAACGGCCAAAAACATGGAGGGACCATTAGGGAAATTTGCCCATGCGACAGAGACATTCTGAAAATATCAAAAGGGCAGAGGGACTTCGGGTATAATTTACCCATTTGAAAACTAAATAGTTTTAATTTGGGGATGAAATTGGGATTTTTGAAAACTAGAGGAGGACTGAAAGTGTAAATTTCCCATGCGGCAAGCCCGAAATGAAAAATCTAAAAGGTGGAGGGATTTAAATGGTAATTAAACCATATTTTCAAAATTAAAAATCAATAAAAGGACCTTATTTGATCCAATTTTGAACTTTTTCCATTTTAATTTTTCCAACCCAAAAAATAAACCCTTCATTTTATAAATCCTTTGATCCCCTCATGAGTTTTCCAAAACGTGGTGAAAAGCCGCCGCACCGACTACCTCTTAACCCTACTGGCCGCAGCCCACCGGCGGCGATAAACCCTAAATTCCCTCAAAATGTTCCTTTTCAACCTTTAGACTTAGATCGAAACTTAAAATTTAAAGAAAATAAGCCTTTTATTCTAGATCTACAAAAACCGAAATCGAAAAGCATTTTTTAAGCCACCTTTTTTTACTTTCGATCTGAAGCTGAGGGTAGAGAGATGGAAACGTTGAATGGTGTCGGTCATTGGCGGCACCAACCTCGACCACCATACATGGCGACGGCTCCAAAACCAAGAGGGTAAATTCCTTTTCCCTTTTTATATATTTTTATTATTTTTTGAAATGTTTATGCAAGAAGAAAGAGGGATAGATGATTACCACTGGAAACCTTTTTTGCTTTTTTTATTTTATTCAAATCTCTCTTCTCAGTACATATCGGTTGATATTACATCTATATATATCCTGTGATTTTTTGCCTCTGACTTTTGGGTTGGATTACAAGAATTAACAAACATTAAATTGATTCACTGTTGAATGTGATTTGGATCTGATATCTCTTTAATTTTTCTGATTTTGCGCATGTCCGGTTGGTGACGGCCTGTGAGTGAGCGTACGGCGGCAACAGGTGGAGCGGCCACGTGGGTGGGTGGTTGAGAGCAATTGGTCAGATTTGATTCTGGCCGTTGGATCAAATTTGATCCAACGGTTGGGATCACTTGGGGTACAAACAGTCACGGTCACTTCTGGAAGAAGACTCGGCTGCATAGGATGCCAACACGTGGTGAGTGAAAGCTGATGAGTCTTGGGCGTGCTCCACACGCGCGAGTGGAAGATATCTGGACGGCGAGTGGCATCACACACGGTAGATGGAAGGTTCTCGATCTTCAATCGTGGCGGTTGGATCTGGGCCTGATCCAACGGTTCTCCCATGGCTGCGCATAAAATAATGGGATCCGGACCCTTTTGTTTCAGATATAAACTAGGGTTTTAATCATTAAAGGGTTTTGGGCCGATTTGGGTCTTGTATTTGTATGGGTTAATTTTGTCATGTAATATGGACTTGACTATTAATACCATATATGGGTTTTTAATAATTATCTTATATGTTTTCAATTCCAATCCATCAATATTAATAATAAAAAAAGATAATAATAATAATAATAATAAGAATAATAATAATAATAATAAGAATAATAATAATAGCACATGCATATAATAATAAACACATAGACATATATATTAATGTACATACAAACACATACATATATAATAAACATTATGTATACATGTATACACACACAAGCACACCTATATATTAACACACATATAATGAACAAATACATTTACGTATTATACCACATATATATTAACACATACGTACATTATACATGCAATACTCATACTCACATACATTCATCTAACATACATGCAATTTATATATACTAACGACATACACATAAATACCCATGTGTCATTCACATGCAACCTTAATTCACACATATAATATAATTATTATAATAGTTACATACACACTAACACACATGCACAGATACACGTATATTAAAACAATAATATTATACACCCATACAAAAATGAGTGATTACAGTTGTCCCTCTTTGGTTGTTCTTGTGAAACAAGAACAAAGCAAAAACCAAAAAGCACTCATTTTTTTCCTACTTTCTTGTCCTCGGCTCTGGAATCACGGGTTCTTCTGGAACTTTCCACTCTTCCTCGGCCAACTCTTCAAGCTTTAATCTCTTCAATGCCTCAATTCGTACTCGTCTCGACATTCAAAAGGAAATCTTGACATCATGCACGAAGGTCTTACTGATGACCTGAAGGTCTTATCACCATGCCTGAAGGACTTACCGGTCGCCCGAGGGACTTATCACCATACCCGAAGGACTTACTAATGGCCCGAAGGACTTAAAATCTGGATTCATGCCAAAATGGCTACCAATCTTCCTTAAAATCTGGATTCACGCCGAAAATGGCTACCAATATCCCTTAAAATGATGCCCCAATTTTTGCCAGTCTTGACATCACAATAAGGTAAACATCATGCTCGAAAGACTTACTAATGACCCGAAGAACTTAACACCATGCCCGAAGGACTTATCGGTGGCCCGAAGGACTTATCATCATGCTCGAAAGACTTATTGTGGCCTAAAGGACTTAAAATCTAGATTCATTCCGAAAATGGCTACCAATCTCCATTAAAATCTCGATTCAAGCCAAAAATGGCTACCGATATAAATCTTCAATAAAATATGCTTCTTCAACATGAAGTTGCAGATGAAAATCTTTGGAAATCTTTAGATATATATTTAAACACAAATAAAATGATTTTAAATTAGCATGCTCCTGTAACACCCCCTACTCAGGTTGGCAGGAATCTGGTTTGGGGGCTTTACCAATGAACAATACAAGCATGAACAAGTAAGAATAGGCAAACTCATCCCTATTAGATGAGTTACTTAATAAGCAAGTAACCAAACATTCAAGCATCACATTTCGAGACCTATAAGCAAACAAGTTTCCATTTTCATTTCATTGTTCATTTACTTTATTACACATATAACATTTCATGCATACTTACTAAACATCATCCATTGTACATACCTTGATTCCAAGCAAGCATATGCCAACTTACCATTCGACATTTACCATTCAACTTATAAAATACATATTCGACATGTTATGCATAAGTGACTATATCATCTCACAAGGCATTTGAATAGTACAAGGCTAGATGATCACTTTGAACATTCATTACATACATAACCATATGCGCAGTAATTACTTACAATATATGAAATTCTAGTTCATTACTTAATTCATATTAGTAACCAAGTTCATAAAATAGTAGGCCCATTGAAAACATTTATACATATACAAGTTCAAGTATTCAAAATGCATGCACTAGACATTATATACCACTAAGTGCCGCCAACTAGGGGAGTACAAAACAAGTATGAACCATACTTTAGCAAAATCTTGTGTCTTGCTTCGAGCTCAAGGAAACCAGACTTCAGGATCAAGCAACAATCGAAATCCTTAATCTGTGGTTGGGAAGAATTAAAACTAGAGTGATAAGTACAAGATTGTACTTAGAGAGGTAGCAACTAGATCTAACCAATTTACAAGACAAGTATCACTTAGCCAAGTTTAAGCCTAGTCCAAGTTGGAAGCAATTCGATTTTAAGCTTTATACATGCTTATCATTTCAAACAATACACTAGGCACAATCGATGCAAGTAGGATTATAAGTCATCAAATACATGTAATTCAAGAATCCAAGTAGTTCAAGTATCATGTAATTCAAGAATTCAAGTAGTTCAAGTATCATGTAGTTCAATAATCCAAATAGTTCAAGTATCATGTAATTCAAGAATCCACGTAGTTCAAGTATCAGGTTATTGAAGAATTCAAGTAGTTCAAGTATCATGTAGTTCAAGAATCCAAATAGTTCAAGTATCATGTAATTCAAGAATCCATGTAGTACAAGTATCATGTAATTCAAGAATCCAAATAGTTCAAGTATCATGTAATTCAAGAATTCATGTAGTTCAAGTATCATGTAAGCTTATTCTTTAATTATTTTTATTTACTTTCTTTAGTTTATGCCATTGGTATTTAGTTGTCCAGGTAATCGAGTCTCCAACCAATTGTTGCCACAAGATGTGGTGTAGCACTGGTCAACCCTCCTACTGTCACCAAAGACTACACATACGTACCCTCCGTCTGTTGCCAATTAGGGACCTTAGCCCTGGACCGTAGTCCACCCTGACACAATGAGCTCTAGACTCTAAGGCATGCTCTTCTACCTATGACCACTAACAACCAAGGCTTTGTTCAATTATGAATCACATATGCAAGTATTACATGTTCAAGTCAAGCAATAGCTTATTCAAGGATAAATTCAAGTGAGACATTGCAAAATCAATCTTATATATACAGCCCTTAGGCCAATTGAGCCTTAGCTCTACACTTTGCAAATTAATCTTGTCATTCAAGCAAGCAATTAACATATGCCATTTCTTAGACATCAAGCAAGATCTTAAGTTCATGATTTATATCATGTTAACAAGTAATTAGATCATAAAAGTACATATAGGCACTCATTCTAAATGATCACAATCAAGACATCAAGGTTCAAGCATTTGTATCTAGAAGCAATATCAAGCAAACATTATAACAAGTCATATCCAAGGCATGGAAACATACATTTGTTTTCACTTTTCTTTCTAATTAATTTCTCAATTTTGCTTGCTATTACTTATTCACAATTTTAGCTTAGTCCATTCTTCCCTTTTATTCATATTCAAGTTAAAATTGAGATCAATAACATGGCATGTCAATGGCAATAAGATAATCATGTACATTTGGTTAGGACCTATGTCCTAACCCTATTGTAAACTACACTCACAATAATCCAAGCTTAGCTAATCTTGGATCCAAATCCCCTTGTTTCTAGCTTTCAAATGCTCATCCTTAGACCCTTCTCCAATGTTCCCTTCTCGTTCTAACATTTCATACAAGTAGTAAATCATGATCAAGACAAGCACATTCATTTATTCAAAACAAGACAACAACACACATAATTCATTCAACATACATTTCAAAACATCAAGGCTGTTGCCAGGTAGCATGTGCTTTACTTACTAAAATATGCATAACTTTCATTCCGTACGTCGTAATTTCAATTGGTTTATACCATTAGAAAGCTAACTTAATTTTCCTCCTAACCATTAGGCCTTGCATTTTAATTATTTACCAATTAATACAGTTTTTTACTTAAAGACAGGGTAATCACAACACTGGACAGTTTGCACTGTCCCAATTGTTTCATTTCTACAATCCATTCTACAATCCAAAATTCTATTCCATTTTATCCTAATGAATTTAGACATATTATGTCACTTTCCATAAAATTTTCAGCCTTAAATTCCATTTGTAAAATTTATAGAGATTTTTCAAAGTTACTGCCCAGAACAAGGTATTGTGGGCAGATTACTCTAGCTTAGATTTCTAGCCTCTTTAATCATTTAGATAACACTTCTAACATGCCAATTCAACTTATATACATATTCTTACATGTCTAGGTCAGTTTTATTCTCCTACCAATGTGATCAAAATAGAGCATTTATATAATCAAGCATGTTTACACAATTCTTCACTAGCAATATGATCAAAACAATTCCATTCTATGTGACATTTAATTCATACCAATTTAATACCAAATTTTCCAGCAAATTTCCAGCATGAACATTCAAGTTTCCAGCAACATATATATTTCTTTCTAAGCAATTTGATCACAACATTCAAATTTTTGAGAATCTTAGAAGCTAACAACACTATAACATGCATGTCTTTCATCCAATTCAAACAATTATCATACAAGCAAGCATATACTTCATCTTTAAGCAATGATATACCTCTAAAGATAAGGAAAATAAGTTCTTACTTTCTCCTACAGCAGCTAACCGAAAGGATTCTAGCAAAATTTTGCCCAAACAATGCATTCACAAGCTCTCTCACTCTAACACCGTGTATTTTGGTTCACACAATAAAGAAAGAAGAAGATTATCCATCCTTCTTACATCTAGCCGGTTTCCCTCTCTCATTCCCGCATGTTTAAATTCACGATGGACATGTGTAAGGACCACAATCCATAATTTGGTTAGTATGCAAGCCTTCATTAATCTATTTTTCACGTTTTGGTCCTTTAGAATTGTGCACTTATTCTTTCTTTCTTTTAATTTCAGTCCTAACGTCCAAGTGTTGAAATATACTCTTTTAAGCTCTTATAATATAGCTCTTAACTTGTCAAGACTTTTGGTTGAGTCCTAATTTAACCATTTGGTTATTCTTAAAGACATTTCAATTAGTCAATGGCTTAGATAATGGTAATCTTCCTAGGCCCGATTTAGGGTGTTACAATTCCCCCCCTTAAAATAAATTCACCCTCGAATTTACCTGAATCGAATAGGTGAAGATATTGTTTCCTCATGATTCCTTCAGATTCCCAAGTTGCCTCTTCTATCTTGCGGTTTTTCCACAAGACTTTGACAAGAGGAACCGTTTTGTTCCTGAGTTTTCTAACTTCACGATCAAGAATTTGGACTGGTTCTTCTTCGTAAGAAAAATCTAGATTCAATTCAACTTCTTCAGGCTCAAGGACATGGGATGGATCAGATTGATATCTTCTAAGCATGGAGACATGGAAAACATTGTGGATTTTATCAAATTCACTGGAAGAGCTAATCGGTAGGCCACTGGCCCTATCCTTTCAATGATTTCAAACGGACCAATGAATCGGGGACTAAGTCTCCCTTTTCTTCTAAATCGAAAGACTTTATTCCAACGGGACACTTTTAGGAAGACTTTGTCTCCAACATTGTATTGGATGTCTCTGTTTTTCAAGTATGCATATGTTTTTTGTCTATCAAAAGCTTACTTCAATCGATCATGTATGATTTGAACTTGTTCCTCAGTTTCTCTGAGTAATTGAGGTCCCAATACTTTGTTTTCTCCTAGTTCAGACCAGCACAAGGGAGTTCTACATTTCCTTCCGTATAGAGCTTCAAAGGGAGCTATCTGAATATATGTCTGGTAGCTATTGTTGTAAGCAAACTCTACTAGGGGTAGAGATTTCTCCCAGTTATTTCTGAAGTCTATAACACAAGCACGTAGCATGTCTTCAAGTACTTGTATGCTTCTTTCATATTGTCCATCTGATTGAGGATGAAAAGCTGTACTAAGGTGCACTTTAGTTCCAAGGGCTTTTTGCAATGATTTCCAGAATCGGGAAGCAAGTCTAGGGTCTTGATCGGAGATTATGGCTATAGGTACATCGTGTAATCGAATCACTTCACGGATGTATAATTCGGCTAAGGTTTCCAAGCTCATGTTCATTTGAAAAGGGATGAAATGAGTAGACTTTGTGAATCTATCAACAATCACCCATACAGCATCATTCTTTCTTGGAGTGGAAGGAAGACCAGTAACGAAGTCCATTGTAATCTGATCCCATTTCCACAAAGGGAATTTGATTGGTTAGAGCAATCCATTAGGGACTTGATGCTCGACTTTGACCCTCTAACAAGTTAAGCACTTTGAAACAAAGTCTATGATAGCCGATTTCATGCCTAGCCACCAGTATAGTGGCTTTAGGTCCTTGTACATCTTAATCGATCTAGGGTGAATTGAGAAAGAGCTTTGGTGAGCTTCGTGTAACATCTCGTGTCTTAGTTCTTCGTTGTTAGGAACACATACTCTATCTTTGAAATAGATGAGCCTATTCGACTTGAGGGAGAAGTCAGAATTCAACTCAGAGTCTAGCTTAGACATGTTCTTCTGAAGATCTGGATCAATTTGTTGGAGTTCTTTGATTCTCGAGATTAGGCTAGATTGAACTTGAAGTTCATACAAGAATTTCCGTCCTTTGGATAAACGAAAATGAGCTTTGATAGCCAAGGAAGCTAGAAATAAATGGAAAAGATCATTAAGGGAGATTTTTGAATAGTTACTTGTAAGTCAAGAAATGTCTAATTTGAATGGATTACTCTAGGATTTAGATTTAAGGGTTTACCCGAGTATGGTCTATGACAAAGGGCATCAGCAACCACGTTTGTTTTCTTCGGATGGTAGTCGATAATCAAATCGTAATCTTTAAGTAACTCTAGCCATCTTCTTTGCCTCAAGTTCAAGTCTTTCTGAGTTAGGAGGCATTTGAGGCTCTTATGGTCTATGAACAAGTTGCATTTCTCCCCGTACAAGTAATGTCCCCAGATTTTGAGTGCAAACATGATAGCTACCAATTCTAGATCATGTGTAGGGTAGTTTGACTCGTGTGTTTTTAGTTGCATTGAAGCGTAAGCTACCACGTTTCCATCTTGCATTAGGACGCATCCTAGTCCCAAATGAGATGCATCACTGTAAACAGTGTACTTCTTGTCCGATACTAGTTGGGTGAGAACCAGAGCATGAGTCAGGGCTTGTTTAAGCTGATCGAAGCTTCGTTGTTAGTTCTCTGACCAAACAAAGGGTGTATCTTTATGAGTTAGCTTAGTCAAACTTGCAGCAATTGATGAGAATCCTTTGACAAAACTTCGGTCTTTGGAGGCTTGTACTGTAGACCATGTGTCATGCTTTTGCACTCGCTTGATCAGTATATGCACGTATGAAGTATTTTCTCCTCTTTCGTTTGTCGGATCACTCTAGACTGCCCGTTTTTTTGGGTTTTCACCCTAGAGTTCATTTCCTTTCTTTCGTGACTTTGGACCGACTTGTATTAGATTGGCACTGGTACTCACTTTTTAATCAAAGTAATTGATCCTCTACAATCCTTAAATGGAGGAGTTCGTATAAATTCTTTGAGATTTTTCTTCAAACCAAAGCCTTCATTTCTTACTCAAGCATGATATTTTTTTATTTCAGGGATCACTTTAGACTGCCCATTTTTGGGTTTTCACCCTAGAGTTCATTTCTATCTTCTGTATCTTCGGATCGATGTATTCTGGTCAAATTTTGATGCCAACATGCTTAGGCAGATCACTCTTTTCTCTTTATTTTTTGGATCACTCTAGACCTCCCATTTTTGGGTTTTCTCCCTAGAGGTCATTTCCTTCTCCTATACCTTCTGACCGTCTTGTTTTTTTTGTCGGCATTAATTCTTTCTTTCTGCCCAGAAGTGATCGGTATTTCAAGGTTCTTCCAAAATTGAGATTTCTTTTTGAAGGAGGATCACATCGAAATCCCTTACCCATTTCTCATCAAAACTTAATTCTTGCACTATTGGATCTAGGTGCAATCATGTTTTTTCTTTCTTTTCTTTTTTATCCATTTTTTCCCCTCTTTCTTTCTCCCTTTTTTCTTTTTCTTTTTCTTTTCTTTTCTTTTATTCTATTCTCTTTTTTTCTTTCTCTTTTCCTTCCGCTCTTTTTTTTGTTTTTTTACTGGCTATTTTGGGGTTTTCAGTCTCAAATCTTTATTCTTTTGCTATATCTATATCAAACCTTGATATTTATCTCTGCTTGGAAACAATCGGTTATCCATGATTCTTCTAAATTGACATTTATTGGCTAGGGGATTCTTCATGTGTCTCCCTCTTTTCTTCATTGCATTGTTCAACTTAAAGCGCTCACTCTTTATTGCTTCAGTTCTCTGCCTGACATTTCTTTCTCTCTTCTTCTCTCTTTTTTTTCCTGGTTTACTTGTTGAACCTAATATTGTCTTTGATTGCTTTCCTCTAGTGATTTTGTAGCCTTCGTATCCAATATATCTGGTCTCATTTCTTCTTGCTTGGAAGGTGGAAGAATACCATTCGTCGTCCCATTAATAGACAACAAGAGAAAGTCTTCATAGGATAGAAGTTTAGGGTCAACACTCGATTCAAGGATCTTAAACGACAAGTGCTTGAGAGGAGTTTTTCCTAGAATGAGAAGTATCCATTATCTAAACACTCATTTTGTTTCTCTGTCGGCCTAAATGGACTAAAGGATACTCATATTCGTAATATCCCCTGGATATTAATTTCTCAAAATATGAACAGTTTGGAATTGTCCTATGAATCTAAATTGAAGGGTATGCTTGTGTTTGAAATTCAATGACATAATAAAATGGTATGTATCTGTGTATGCTTTTTCATGAATGTGTATATGCGTATAGGAGAAAAAAAGACTATCCCCTAGCAATGAATGAAAAATATAAAGAATCAAAGAATGCAAAAGCAAAAATGTTTTCTAAATAATACGATTTTCATTTTGACAAAAATAAACGGACACGTGTCTTTATAAAATATTCCCACTATTTTTGGGCCTAAGCCGTGGGCTTTTTCTATATACAGTTCAAAAAGAAAGAAACCAAAAAATGTGGTGAATCAAACTTCCACTTTTGTAAAAAGGTGAGACGTTCAAGCATAGGGACCATCTCATTCTAGCCTTCTTACCATTATACAGACTTGCCCCAATTCTTTGGTTTTCCACTGTTGGATCAAATCTTGTGTCAGAACTCCTCTGTTGACCAGCTTCTTAATTTCTTCTAGCAATGGTCGACACTTCCTGGTAGGATGGCCCGGTGCCCCCATATGGAAATCACAAGTGCTATTCAAGTCAAAATTGTGAGCAGAAGGGTAAGTTATGATTTTCATCGGTCTTGAGTGAGATAGCGACCTTCAACTAGATGAATAAATATGTTCGAAATAGGTACCCTAAATATCTCCAAGTCTGCGCTCATTCGAGGAATTTTCCTTGATGACTCATAATGATCGACATTCTTCTCCTCTTGCCAATTACGAGTATCTTCAAGGTGACACTCATTTATCTCTTTGTGTTCTTCTTCTTCTTCTATTTCATCATTAGTTTGATCCATAGACTTAGGCCCCAACTTCCCTCCTCGGATTGCATAATCTATTCTTTCCCCTATCATTATAAAGTCTTCAAATTTGCTTCTCGATTTCTTTAACATTTTATCAAAAAAGTGTAGGGGAAGTGTCGCGTGTAACCTGGGCGTCATTTCTTCTTCGGCTATAGGAGGCTAAACTTGGGCCGCCAAACATCATCATCTCAGTGCATATTCCTTGAAGCTTTCATTTGGTTTCATCTTCGTGCTTTGAAGATACTGACAAGTCGATGCTAGGTCTAAGGCATACTTATATTGGATCAAAAAGGCACTGGCTAGGTCACCCCAAGACTGAATCTGACTTCTACTTAACTGGTTGTACCATATTGCAGTGGGTCCCACCAAACTATCGTGAAAGTAGTGGATCAGCAACTTTTCGTTCTTAAAGTAGACTTCCATTTTTCTGCAAAACATGGTCAGGTGAACCCTCAGACAACTTGTACCGTGGTACTGCACGAATCTAGGAACCTTGAAATTCCAAGGAATAACCAAATCAGGGACTAGGCAGAGCTCCATTCTATTAAAAACACCTACTTTTCTTTCTTCCTGAACTCATTGACTCTATCCTCTAATTGGTCAAGTCTCAATTTTTCAACTCGTTTCATTCTTCTTTTTTTAACCAGTTCTGCCATCGAAACCTCAAAAATTTTATATTTCAGGAAATGGATAAAATAACAAAAGATGCAATGAATGCAATGCAATGCAATGTTGAAATGTGAATATGAATGCAATAAGGTATTGATTCCAAAAGTGATTCCCATAGAACATCTTTCATTAAGACCAAAAAGGTTTTATTACATCAGTTAGTGGATGTTTACAAATACTGATGAGCCTTAACCCCTAACTTCTTAACTTCATCCAGCAATAGAGTTAACTTTCCTTCGTGATCCAATGCCAGATCTAAATTCTGACTTAACGGCATTGTTGCATCGACCAAATTTGTTACCTGTTGGGCCACTTTGCGCGCTTGTATCATAGCAATCTTCATGTGGTTGTCCTTTTCCTATATTTCTCGCTCGGCCTTTTGCAATTTGATAGTTACCTTCTCGACACTTTCATAACCAACCTGCTTGTAAGCTTCGACAAGGATCTCGCTTGTACGCAAAGAAGTCCTAAGCTCATCGGTTTGTTCCTTGAGCGTCGTATTTTCTGTTTGAAAAGTACGACATTTATTTTAACTCTACTATATACTTGATTTTAGAATCTCGTTCATACATAGACTACTTTCTAACTCGTTCTTGAGGATGTCACATTGGCTCTCGGCTTCTTTCAACTTTTGTGACAATGATCAGGTTCTATTTTCACTAGTTTGACCTTTTCATTTCCAAAGCCCTAAATCATTCTTCACTTGTAGGATGCCATTCTTCCATTATTTAAAAGTGTCACCCAAACCGCCATTTCGAAACATACAGTGAAGCTCATGATGCTCATCTTGCAGACTCTTCAGTTTCTCGCTCAGATCATCATTTTTCTTGTATGAGTTGGTTATTCTTGAACGAATGCCCCTCTTCCGGGATGCCCCTATCTTTTGTCTCTAAATTTGACTCGTCCTTATTCGACCCTTGCCTTGGGTCTTGGTTCCTCATCAATTTTTCCCCTCGTTAAATGGCTGGATCACTGTGAATTTGGGGTTGTCCATCCTCAAAACTCAACACACCCATATTGACAAGATCTTTAACTCGGTTCTTTAAAGTCCAACAATTCTCTGTAGTGTGACCCGAACTCCCTAAGTGGTAACCGCACCTGGCTCAATTGTTGTAACTTTTCGGGTAATTTGGCTATTTCAAAATGTACTGAACTGGGGTGATGAGGTTCTTCGCAATAAGCACCAGGAGTAGCTCGGTGTACCTCACAGGCCTTGGGACATGCTCCTTCGCATTGCTAGTTTCTTGCGTTTCTTTTGGACCTATTTCTATCTTCTAAGAGCTTGGCTCAGGTGTATCTCCCACTGGTTTGTTGATGCAAATCACGGAAGGGTTCGACTTTTCATATTTATCGATGTTGCCTGGCTTAGGAATGGGATTCTGATCATTGAACTATTCATTATGATTTTTTATCGACTTTTCTTCTAGCTCTATGAACTCCTTGCCTTTTTCCATAGCATTCATTAGATTTATCATCTTGGCCATTTATTTTATCAGTTATTGTACTTCATCTTGCTTGCTATAAGCACTGGTGTCATCTACCATGTTCGACCAGGAGTCTTTAGATAATTCCTCTTTAATCTCTTCAGATCTAGCTTTATGACCTAACCCCAGATTCATATCCATTGCTATCTAATCAGACAACCCTTTGTCTATTGTGAATTATTTGGTTGTATCTCTTCGGTTTGCTACGACAAACTAGTGTAGCCTTCTTGTTTCGGTTGGGCATCTAGGCTGGATCAAGGGGGTTACACATTATCTCTATGGTGACAAATGTGTTGTTTTCATAGACCATAAGAGTTTGAAGTATTTGATGTCTCATAAGGATTTGAATCTTAGGCAACGCAGATGGTTGGAGTTGCTTAAGGATTACGACTTGACAATTGAGTATCATCCTGATAAAGCTAATGTGGTTGCAAATACGTTGAGTCGTAAGGTTGCGGTTGAGCTGAGAGCTATGTTTGCAAGGTTGAGTGTGACGCGGGAAGGTGGTTTGTTGGCTGAATTGCAAGTTAAGCCTACAATGTCATAGATGATTAAAGTTGAGCAACCGTTTGATGATTCCTTTTTTGAGCATGTTAAAGACATATCGGAGGGTAATCTGACAAATTTTCGTTTTGATGATGATGGAGTTTTGAGTTTCAAGGGTCGAATAGTGGTGCAAGATGATCTAGAGTTGAGGCACACTATTTTGATGGAGGCACATTCTAGCCCTTTTGTTGAGTTCGTTTCTAGGTGCATGGTATGCCAGCGGGTCAAGGCTGAACATCAGTTTTCCATCCGAGTTGTTGCAACTGTTGAGAATTCCATAATGGAAATGGGAGAGAATCACCATGGGTGATTGTGGATCGATTTACGAAGTGTGCACATTTTCTGCCAGTGCATACGACGTTTACGCTAGACAAGTTGGCAGATTTGTACATTGCTGAGATCGTGGGTTTGTACGGGGTACCAAAGTTTATTGTTTCGAATAGGGATTCAAGCTTTACAGTGATGTTTTGGGTGAGTTTGCAATGGGTGTTGGGCATAAGGTTGAATTTCAGCACCGCGTATCATCCTGAGTCGGATGGTCAGTCTGAGCAGGTTATCCAGGTTTTGGAGGATATGTTGAGATGTTGCATTATTGAGTTCCAAGGAACCTTGGAGAAGCATTTACCTTTGGTTGAGTTTGCGTATAACAATAGTTACCAAGCAAGTATATAGATGGCACTGTATGAGGAATTCTATGGCCGGGAGTGTCGTACGCCCTTGTGTTGGGCTGAGGTAAAGCTTGTGTGTGATCGCTTGAAGGCGGCTGCAGATCGGCAGAAATCTTACGCGGATTTGAAGCGTAGAGAAATTGAATATGTGGTGGGCGATCGTGTGTTCTTGAAAGTGTGTCCATAGAAGAAGGTGATGTGGTTCGGATGTAAGGGTAAGCTTAGTTCGAGGTTTATTGGACCGTACAAGGTTGTTGAGCATGTTGGTCATGTGGCTTCCCGGTTGAGGTTGCCTCCTGAGTTGGAGAAAATACATGATGTATTCCATGTATCCATGATGCGGAGGTATCGGTCGTATCCCTCGCATGTTATACTAGTGGAGAATATTAAGTTGAGGACGGATTTATCATATGATGAGGAACCGGTGGACATTCTTGATTCCAAGGTAAAGTTCTTCATGGCAAGACGATTGAGCTTGTTAAGGTCTTGTGGCGACACCGTGGTGTCGAGGAAGCCACTTGGGAGAGCAGGGCAAATATGTTGGAGCAATTTTCGCATTTGTTTCCTCCAGGTAAATTTCGAGGATGAAATTTCTTAAGTGGGGGAGAGTTGTGAAAATCTGGTTTTGGGCTTAGATGTTTTAAAGGTTGGTTCGAAGGTCCGGTGGACCGATATTAGAGATTCGAGTCAGTTTCGGGATTTAATTGGATTAAATATTTTTGATGGTCTTAAAATTATGGGAAAATATGCTAAAATCATTATTTAATATAACAATGAATGTGGTAAACTCAATTTTGGAAAATTAGATTTGGAAATTTGACATTTTGGACTAGTGACCAAAATGCAAACTTTGAAAACTATTTTTAGTGACTGTTTTGAAAAGGATCAAAACTTTCAATCTTTAAGGATCTAATTATCCTAAATATTTTAATAGATTTCTCCCTTTAATTAACTGATTTTAAATGGGTTTTAAAGGCTTTAAAAGTGGAGAGAATTAATAAAACATATTTTAGACTTTTAACAAAATTCACGTAACAAACTTTACAACTTCTTTCTCTCAATTTCTCTCCAGTCAAACACCTTTCCTACTTCACTTTCTTCAAGTAAAAATCAAAGGTTTTGATTTCCATTTCATTTCCTAATGCTTTTTCATCAAATACTTATTGTTATTATCTTGATTTTCATGTTTTACTAAGCAATTAAGGGAAGAAATCAGTATTGGAGGTAAGGATTCGTTCTTCTCCTCTAATGAAAGGTTATTTACTGAAATTCCCAAGTTCTTGATCCTTTACAATTGTTTTCTAATGTGTTTTGATAGTTTAATCAAGGAAAATTTGGTTTAATTGTGTTTTAATTGATGAATCTCGTTTATTTTCGAAGTGGATCTGTTTTGCTATGTTTTTTATCAGGTTAGATCATGATTTTGATGTTTAATTGAGTTAATAACTTGGTTTTAATATTGCAATCCCGAAACAAGTTGAATCTCTGATGTTTAAGGTGGTTAATTAAGGGTTTTTGGGGATATAGTTGTGTTTAATCTTTGCTGGAAGTAAAAGGATGTTGGGAAAGGGTTTTTAGCTATTAATTGATGAGGTTTGATGGATTGAATCGTTATAATAAGGCTGGGTTAGGTTTCGAAAGTGTTTGATGATGATTTCGATATGTTTCAGATAAGTTTTGAGTGGGCAACTTGAGAGTTGCGGGTAATTGCTTGTAGGCAATGGTTTGAATGCATAATGATGCATTTGCCCTATGGTTTTATGTGGTTAAAATAGAGGATAATCAAAGCGATGGCGCTTGACGTTGGTTGTGGCTTGCTGGGAGCTCGATTCACGTTGGTGAGCAAATCAAGGCTTATCGGTGAGTGGAAACTGGTTTAAACGCCTTTAAACGGTTTAATAAAGGTTGTTGGGAGTTTAGGGTAAGCTTGAAATGCTTTCCTAAGCTCAGAACTAAGTTTACCTTATTTTGCTCTTGAATATTGATTTGGATATGAGCATGTTGGTTTCATGTTTTCGTGTTAAACATGGTTTGATTTACTTGCTGTAAATGCATGCTTTAAGTACATATGCAGGGGTTTAAAAGTATAATAAATGCTAGTGAGCATTGGTTTTCATTCCGTCGGGAATGGTGTTATTGCTTTGGCAATGTGATTTGCATATGTGGTGTTTTTGTTCAATGCATTGTAAAACAGTAAGTAAATGGTTTTGTAAATGATATATTGGCTATGTGACAAGGTGAGAAAACAATCGAATATAGTTGGCATGCCATAGGATAAAAGTGATCTATAAATATGAACAAAAATTAATCGTGGCCATGGGTCCTTGAGGTATGCGATTTAACAAGGCCACTCAGACTGTTGGAACATCATTTGGGGCATGCGGTTTAACTAGGCAACCCAAATTGATGGTGATCTTGCGGTTTAACTAGGCAAGGTTGGTACTCTTGCGGTTTAACTAGGCAAGGGTGGAAATCTCGCAGTTTAAGTGGGTGAGGGTGTCAAATCTTGCGGTTTAACTAGGCAAGGTTTGGGATATCATGCGGTTTAAATAGACATGATACGAGAGACTCGTGTATCCGATGTGTAGGATAGAGGTAGTCTATCCGGTTCACTATAAATGCCAATATATGTGAAAGTTCATGTGTTGAACCTATTATAATGCTTTGGGATTTAAGCATGGTAAATGATTTAATGCTTTGGGATTTAAGCATGGTAAATGATTTAATGCTTTGGGATCTAAGCATGAAATATGTATATGATGTTGAATAAAGGTTGTTATGCATTGTTTCGGTTGGAAACAAGGAAAAATGCTTTGGTAGTAAGCATGATTTCGAAAACAAGTGTTTGGTTTTCAAATGGTTTTTAATTGGATCGTTATATTATGAGCATCCTCACTAAGCATGCGTCCTTAAGCTCTCTTTTTCGTAATGATGCAGAACATTGAAGTTTTCGGGCTGCAAAAGCAAGGCTAAAGTGATCCTAAGACAAAGACTACTTTGAGTATGAACTCGGTTTATGCTTCCGGCTAATAAGGCAATGTGTTCGCCATATTTTGGGGATTTGTATTTATGTTTTCCATAATTTTTAAGCATGAGTAGTGCTGGATTTTATGGTTTGTTGATGTTGATTGAGCTTGGGTGAATCTTGCCTATGTTGTTGCTAGCCAAGTGCTTAAGTGTGCATCTATTTGGTTTTGGTTAGTTGCTATGGTTTGTTGATTCAAGCAAGTTTGGTATGATGCTATAAATGTGCAAGCATGTTGAGTATGCCTTAAATGTACCAAATGCGAGATTTGGTTGCTTGGTGGAATGATATTAGGATGCATGCCTATAGAATGTCTTGAGTAGTATATATGCCATGAATGATTGTTGAATCTATGATGTTTTCGGTGGCATTGTATTTTAGTAATGTTGTATAAGTGTTTGAAGCATGTTGGTGTGTTTTCATTATCATCAAAGTGTGTTTAGACAACAATTTGGGACATTACAGGTCCAGGCGTACCAGTACAAGTGTCCCTGTTTCGGTACGGGTAAGCCATTCCAGGCTTAGCGTATCAATAATTGGGCAACTATTTCAGTACGGGCTTAGGCTATTTTGGCCTGCGTTTCGATACTCGAGAAGGTGTTTCGATACGGTACAAGGTTTTCATGGAGGGTGTTTCGATAAGCGTAAGCGTATCAGAACGATATTTGGCTATTGGAATCTGGGCTTTTTGAAAATGTTAAGGCGTACCGAAACACCTCTAGGCATACCGGTACGGCTACCTTTGAATCTGTTATTTTGGAATCTTTGAAGGTTTCTGTTTCTTTCTTTTTGGTCCCTAAGTTTTGTGGATGCAATTGTATGAGTTTGGATGATCGTAATGACCTGGAATTTGGCAAGTAAGCATAGAATTGGACTAATTGAGGATTGGTAATTGTAATTTCAGTTTTGGTCCCTAAAATTGTTAGTTTTGCAATTTAGTCCCTGAAACGTATGTTATGCAATTGGACGCCTTTCTATGATCTGTTTTCTTTGGAAATTCAACCGCTGCAAGTATGTACACTTAGGATTTATACTATGCATCTAGGCAAGATAGTAGGAAAAATGGACTAATTTTCGTAATTGTTCTCCGGTTTGCTTCGACAAACCTAATGTAGTTCTCTAGATTCGGTTGGCCATCTTGGTCGGGTCGAGGAGGTTACACGTAATATCCAAATGTGAGATTAATAAATCGAAAATATTTTGAGTGAAATAAATTGTGAATAAGGCTATAAATCTTCAAATTTGACTAACAATGTTGAAGGATTCAGTGCCTGAAATAGTCGGTTATATAATTGTGAAATACCTTTGAAGTGAAAGAATGACCATAATACCCCTATTGATGAATATCGATCTGGAAATCTACATTCATTATGGTAAACAATTGATTCATCTAGAAACCTCGTTGTACTTAGAAAAATATGGTAATAAAACTTAAGCCTCCGAGATGGATATATACTTACATTCAACCAAAATTTAGAATAAATATCTGATGATGAATTTATGGGAACTCTTTGTATATCCAGATTAATCAAACTGTAAAAAATATGGAATTGATTATAATGACTGAAATGAGTGAGAAAATTAGAAATATTAATACGGCTAAATTTGCAAAAGCGACTATGATACGTGGAACACCAAAACTACAAATTAACCAAGTGACAGATATAACTTGGAGATTTAAAATGAATAAATGGTTTTAAAAGGATTGGAAGAACGTGGATGACTGCACTTTGGTAATTTGGAATACCCTCCTGACTTGAGATAAGTGGAGCCTTTGAAATTTTGGATTTCTAATAACTACAAATGACCGTAATGCCCTTGTAGTTTTGAACCGTGACTTATGTAAATTAGTCATTCGTAATATTGTTACAATAATAAAAGAATACTACACAAGTACAAGTTCAACCATTCAAGGCTTGTTCCACGATAATTTGTAATGGTGACCAGTTTAACTATACCACGCAGCCAGAACTAAATACTGAACGTGTGAGGTGTACCTTTTCGAATGCTTGAAAAGTAATGTATTAATAAGACGTGGTTAATGGAACGAACTTGGTTGCCTGGCGTGCTGTCAGCAATCTTCAGCACAACAAATTACTAACTTACCCTATCAAGTTAAACTACGAAATTGCCCTTGAGGGTTAAAATGACTAAAATGTCATTATGAGCAAAATTAACTGGAACTCTCCTGATATATGCAAAATCTTGATTGATCCTAATCTACCTGACTTCTCAAAATCTATCATGATATATCTAAATTCTTGCATAATCATGACATACCAGAAATTCTAAATAATCTTGTGGTATAATTCTTGAAAACTTGGATGAAATCGATATCTATCGAATTCCTTCGAATAAGGCTTTCGATTTTGAAATTATTCTAGAATGTACAATAGTTCAGTGTCTGCTTTATGTTATTATCAAGGACCTCTGAGTAATAAATTACTCTATCAAGTGTGTTCCAAGGGAACATGAATATTCTCTCCATTCTGAACCCAAGACTGTCTCTCTAATCTGAATCATGACTTCTATCTGCCTAAAACAAATTTTTGTATCTGATCTGAAAAAAAAGCTCTATGGTTACTGATAAGTGTTCAAAAGTACTATTTTTATTACCCATTTACTCATATTATTGTTAGACTTAGGCTCATATTAGTTGCATACTTAGTCATTCATGCATTAATTCATGTTTCTTTCCATCGTTGAGCTTCATTACATAACTTGGTAATTTTTGTGGAAAAAGATGTTGCTTTGGTGTGTTTTTGTGTGTGTGTGCAGAATCACTTGCCAAAGCAAGGCTGGAACCAGTTGCCAAGGCAATGCATGAAGGAGATGCCGAGCTATTTGCCAGGGTAATTTTCGACAAGGAATAAAATGATATGGTAGTCAAAATCGATGACTAGATAAGCCCAAGATGACGTGGAGCAAAGCTAAATCCGAAAGGAGTTTGATTTCCATGAAGAGGTTAAAGAGAAATTAAATCCCAAGAAGATATGAGAAGTTCTAGAAGGAATTTAAATATAATTAAGAATTATATTCTTTAAAGATAATTTAATTCTAACTTAACTTCCTCCTCAAAAAAGACTTTGACCTAGCCCTATAAATTTAAGACCATTCCGTCAACTCCAAAGGGGAGAGAGAGGAGATAATTTTCAACAAGATCAAAGAGCAAGGGAGATATCGACAAGGCTCAACCATTCTTCATCTTTTTTCTTTCTTGTTCCATTAGGTTTATGCTAGGAATTCTTTATCTTGTGTTTCTTTGGAACCTAACCATGAACTAAATCTATTTGGCTAAGGTTATTGTGTTTTGTAGTTGTGAGAAACAATTGGATTTTGTTTAGGTAATAAGAGTTTGCACTTCCAATTCAAGGCTTACTTATTCTTGGTTCTTATTATTTCTTACGAGTGAATTGGGAGAGGATCTCGTAACTTCTTTTATTTATCTAATATCGGGAGAGTTAGATTCAAGAAACAAATGAGTAGGGTCTTTATTCAATCTATTGATGGTGAAGATGAATCTGACTTAGGAATAAGCTAAGGATTTCAACGGCTAAGAAGAGCGCAAGATTGGTTGTTGTTCACCCTTGATTCACGCAGGGATGTATTATCAAGGCATGCACAAATAGCTAGAGTTTCGACTTAGGGATAAGAAGAAACCATTGAAGAACGCTCGGCCGAACCTTGAAGTTGCTGCCCAGCTGCCCAAGTAGTTGCCCAGCTAGTCGCCCAGGCAACCATCGACTAGTTGCCAAGGCAACCCCGCTATGCAAGTTGCCACGACAATTGAGTTGCCCTTGCACTCTTTTACTAAGACAATCTAATCGGCTATCACACCTCAACTCACGATAACCTGGCCTATTCTCTCTCATTAGATTACATCTTCTTTTACTTATTTGCTTTCTTAGTTTAGTTGTTAGTTAAAACTCCTACAATCTTCTACTTGTGTTTTTACTTTTTACAATGCAAGAGATTAGATTCTTGAGGTGGCACCAATCCCTGTAGAGACGATATCTTTTATACTATAACTTGCGGCGTGTACACTTGCACAATTGCGGAGCACTTATTACGTGCCATAAGTTTTTGGCGCCGTTGCCGGGGATTGGCAATAACAACTTTGTTTTTATTTTCTTGCACTTTTTTTTGTTTATGATTCAAAGGGTTAACAAACTTTATTTTTGCATTGGTATATGACCAGGGCGAGACCGATTACACCATAATATCCATTTGATCCAGAAATCGAACGAACCTTGCAAAGATTTAGACGAAGGTTAAGAGTAGCAATGGCTAATCAAGACGGCAATATGAATCAAGATGTTATAGCAAGAGGATGAGTGATTCTTGCACGAAACAGAAATTGAAGAAGATCTTGATGGACTTAATCCAGGAGTTGTCACACCTGAAATTAAAGCCGACCACTTTGAATTGAAATCGGTGATGTTTAATATGATCAACACAATTGGTCAATTTGGAGGCTCAGCAACTGAAGATGTACGACAACATCTTAAATCTTTCCTTGAGATTTGCAACTCATTCAAAATACAAGGAGTCACCCCCGATGTTTTACGGCTAAGATTATTCCCCTATTCACTGAGGGATAGGGCGAAAGCATGGTTGAATAGTATTTCTATCGGATCAATAGGATCTTGGACCGATCTTTGTCGTGATTTCCTTACTCGATTTAATCCTACAAATTTGACTGATAAGCTTCGTAACAAAATTACTTCTTTTCGGTAGGCATATGATGAATTCATGTACGAGGCTTGGGTGCGATATAGAGAACTTCTGCACAAATGCCCCCTACACGGATTCCCAGAGTGGACACAAGTAACAATGTTTTACAACGCTGTGAATACACCAACAAGGATGATGCTAGATGCCTCGGCAAATGGCATACAACTAGATAAGTCACCGGAGGAAGCAATGCAAATTCTAAACAGGCTTGCCAAGAATGATTATCAATTCCCCTCTGCTACAAGAGGAGGAGTTAGACGTCAAGCCATAATACATGAACTGGATCATCAGACTCAATTTCGGCACAATTGACCACTCTAACCAAGATGGTCCAGAACATGCAGAAACCAAACAACAAACATGAGGTCAAGGTAATGGATTCCTTTTGTGAGTTATGTGGTGGTAACCAGGATTATTCTGAATGTATGCATAATCCAGAATCCAGCTTTTATGTGGGGAATTACAACCGGAACAACAATGTGATGTCCAATACATACAATCCAGCTTGGAAGAAGCACCCGGATTTTTCATGGAGTAATCCCAACAATGCTCTAAACCAGAACAATCAGAATGCACAAGCATTGGGATTCCAGCAGAATATGCCACGGCAACAGTTGTCGTAGCAACAACCGACAACATCTAGTTCTTTGGAAAATTCTCTCAATGCTTTTATGTTCAAAACTGAATCTTATATGGCTGAGAATAGTAACTTCATAAAAAGAACTAATGCTTTTATTAACAGGACCGAGATGAGATTGCAACACCAAGAGGCAGCAATCAAATCATTGGAAAATCAAGTCAGGCAATTTGCTTAAAACCTGAATACTAAACCACAACGAGGTTTACCTAGCGATACTGAAGTCGCAAGAGGAACTGGCCATGAGCAATGTAAGGCGATCACCACTAGAAGTGGCCAACAACTTAAAGAGACTCAAGCTTGCTCATCAAACAAAACTCCACAAAAAGATCTAGACGAACTCAGCGGCAAAGCCTCAGATGCTGAACCAGGAATTGCCACGGCAACCAGCGATAAGCATGCCTTGATAAACGACGATAAGGATGCCTCGGTAACCAACAATAGGCACACCGCGACAACCCCAGTTGACGATGCCTCGGCAAGTCCAGTTGCACCAGCAATTCCATCAATTAGGTTCTAGACCAATGAAAGGATCGAAGATATCCGACTTCCACCACCATTCCCACAAAGGTTGAAGCGACAAAAGCAAGAATATCAATTCAATAAGTTTCTTGATATCCTCAAGCAAGTCCACATCAACTTGCCTTTGGTTGAAGCAATTGAAAAAATGCCGAACTATGCCAAGTTTCTTAAAGACATTGTGTCCAAGACAACAAGACTAGAAGAGTTTCAAACAGTTGCCGCAACAGAGGGATGCATGGCCATGTTGCACAATCGCATGCCACCCAAGTTGAAGGATCCCGAAAGTTTCACAATACCCTGTTCCATCGAAAACCACTATATCGGGAAAGCATTGTGCGACCTTGGAGCAAGTATAAACTTGATGCCTAAATCAATTTTCTAGAAACTAGGCATCGGGAAGGCAAGACCTACGACAGTTATGCTACAGTTAGCCGACAGATCCTATGTGCATCCAGAAGGAAAAATCGAAGACATACTGGTAAAAGTTGATAAATTTATTTTTCCCCCTGAATTTATTATTTTGGATTGTGAAGCAGATGAACATGCCCCTATCATTCTCGGGAGACCCTTCCTAGCAACAGAGGGAACCTTGATCGATGTTGAAAAATGAGAACTCACAATGAGGGTGAATGACCAGCAAGTTAAACTAAATGTGTTCCAAACACTAAGGCATGCCGATGATCCGGAAGAATGCCAACTTCTTCATGCCATGGCAGAGTTTAACTTCGATGAGGAATTTAGTTGCCTCGGCAACTACATTACCGATCAAGAGGAACTTGAGGAGTATGAAGAACCGATCGATGAGGAACAAAAAGAAGAGGCAAATTGGTTAGTCAATCAACCAGGTACATACTTTGAACCACTAGCTTACTTAGGTAAGGAAGGTAAGCTCGAAAAGCCCTCTATTGAACAACCACCGATTCTTGAGTTGAAACAGTTGCCAGAGCAGCTAAAATATGCTTACTTGGGAACTGATAAAACATTGCCTGTAATTATTTCCTCTAAGTTACAGCCTGAGCAGGAAAAGAAGCTGATCAAAATGTTGATGCTACACAAGAAGGCAATAGGGTGGACAATTGGCGACTTGAAGGGAATTGGCTCGGCAGTGTTCATGCACAAGATTTTGTTAGAAGATGATCACAAACATTCGATTGAGACCCAGAGGAGACTAAATCATGCCATGAAAGGGGTTGTAATGAAAGAAATCATCAAGTGGCTTGACACCGGCATCATATACTCAATCTCGGATAGTACATGGGTAAGTCGGTACAATGTGTACCGAAAAAGGGAGGTATAATGGTGGTAAGTAATGAAAACAATGAACTCATTCCAACCAAGACTGTGACCAGTTGGAGGGTTTGTATGGATTATCGAAAGCTAAACAAAGCCACTAGGAAAGATCACTTCCCATTATCCTTTATTTATCAAATGCTTGACCGTCTTCTAGGTAAACCCTTTTATTGTTTTCTTTATGGTTATTCAGGTTACAATCAAATTTCCATAGCACCAAAAGATCAAGAAAATACAACCTTCACATGCCCATATGGTACTTATGCTTTTCGAAGGATGCCGTTCGGATTGTGTAACACCCCGACAACCTTCCAAAGATGCATGATGGCACTCTTTTCAGACATGGTCAAAGACTTCCTTGAGATCTTCATGGATGATTTTTCCATTTTTGGTAATGACTTCGACAGCTGTCTCGACAATTTAGAGAACGTGTTGGCAAGATGTGAAGAAACCGATTTAGTCCTTAATTGGGAGAAGTGCCATTTTATGGTAGATAAAGGAATAGTTCTCGGCCACAAGATTTCATCCAATGGAATTGAAGTAGACAAAGAAAAGGTGGACGTGATTGAGAGATTACCCCCACGAAGTTCGGTTAAAGGAATCCAAAGCTTTCTTGGACATGCAGGTTTTTACAGGAGGTTCATTCATAATTTTTCTAAAATTACTAAACCCTTTTGCAATTTGCTTGGACAGGGTAAAGTCTTCAGTTTTGATGATTCTTGCGCCAAAGCATTCGAAACCCTAAAGGAAAAGCTCGCCTCAGCACCCATTGTCGTTCCACCATATTGGACGCTACCTTTTGAGCTCATATGTAATGCAAGTGATTTCGCGGTAGGAGCAGTCCTAGGCCAACGCACAGGTAAGACCTTTCATGTGATATACTACACTACTAAAACTCTTAATAGTGCTCAAGTGAATTACACAAAAACGGAGAAAGAGTTACTAGCTGTAGTTTTTGCATTTGACAAGTTCTGATCCTATTTGATTGGTACAAAGGTAATTGTTCATTGGACCATTCGACAATTAAGTATCTATTTGCTAAAAAGGATGCCAAACCTCGTTTGATTCATTGGATATTACTTTTACAAGAATTTGATATTGAAATTAAAGACAGGAAATGAACAAAAAATCAAGTGGCCGATCACTTATCACGTTTAGAGCGCAATAGGGAGGAGGATGCGGATTTAGAGATATGCAATGCATTCCCGGATGAGCAACTTTTAGTTGCCTCAGCAACCATAGATGCGCATGCCTTAGCAACCCTCGACGCCGCAGTAGCTCTTGACGTGCACGCCACGACAACCATGGATGTGCATGCCTCGGCAACCCCTGACGCCTCGGCAACCATGGATACGCATGCCTCGGCAACCCTCGACGTCGCAACAGTTCCTGATTCGCATGCCTCGGCAACTATGGACGTGCACGCCTCGGCAACCTTCGACACCGCAACAGCTCCTGATATGCACACCTTGGCAACCATGGACGCGCACGCCTCGGCAACCCCTGACGCCTCGGCAACCATGGATGCACATGCCTCGGTAACCCGCAACAACTCTAAATCATGCTTAAGCATTAGGTACAATGTAAATCAAAACAAGTGCATAAAACTCATTTTACACTAGCACGACTAAGAGAGAAAACCACATTTTACTTACTTCCAAGTTTAAACCAGTGTCTCAAGATAATTTTGAACTCCCATAAACCACCTTTAAAACATTCCAAAGATAGAATCCACATTCTCACTCACCGATACATGAAATCTCGATTCGCCGACACAAAATCAAGAGTCCGAAGCCTCCAAAGCTTCACCGATCACTTCCGGATCAACCTCCCCTATTTTAATCACATTGCAACTGAGGATTAATGCATCTCAATGTATTCAAAACACTCCAACAACAAATCCTCACAAACTTCCACAATCCTCTCACAATTACCCAACCATAACAATCGAAATCATCATCTATTCCTTTCCAAACACAACCCATCCACAATCTACCAATCTAACACTTCCATAATCATCAATTAACACTTAAAAACAAGATTAAACTCATCCAAATACTTCCAACAATTAAACAGCCACCACAACTCCACAATAACACAAATCTAACAACCTTAACAACTAGGGATTCAAGAGTTTCTTGATTACATTGTTAAAAACAACTTATCAACATGATAATACATCCAAAACATGATTAGAATCGATCTTCAACACTGGAAAATAGATCTAATACGGATCTTTCACTATTACATCACATTCACCCAATTAAATCAATTAACCAATATAAAAACACCAAAATCAGTTTATAAAACATAAATCAATGATCAAATACTTGGGAATATCAATAAAGAACCATTCAATAGAGGAGAAAATGAACCTTACCTCTATTGTGGGATTTCTTCCTTAATTGTTGATTAAAGCTAGGAAAACACAAGATTTCAATAAGGTTTTGTAAATCAAAGATAAAGAATCATTTATGAATCAAGAAATTAAGAAAACAAGTCTCTCACCTCTGTGATTTGATGAAAATAAGAGTGTTTGGCAAAAAGAAGTGGAGAGAAAAAGTTGAGAGAAAAGTTACCTGAAATTTCTTTTAATCTAATAACTAACTTTTTAATGACAAAACTCTTTTAATTATTTTAAAACACATGTTAAAATATCTTAATTGTAGGGAGAAACCATCAGCCAAAACATGGTAATATAGCTCCTTAAGGATTCTAAGATTTTGCCCCTTTTCATTTTAGTCACCTTTAAAAACTATTTTTAAAAATTACATTTTGGTCACTTACCAAAATGTCATCCTTCCAAAACCCATTTTCCAAAATTGTTTTGACCAATATTAATCATATATTAAAATATGATTTTAACCATTTTTCCATATCTTTATCTTACCAAAAAATATTTACTCCCAAGTCTGACTCGAATCCCTAACCCAGTCCACCCGACCGTCTAACAAGCCACAAAACCGCGAGGCCCAAAATCAGGGCATTACAACTCTCCCTCACTTAAGAAATTTTGTCCTTGAAATTTTACCTGGAGGGAATAGGTGCAGAAACTGTTCCAACATATCCGACTTGCGTTCCCACGTGGCCTCCTCAACACCGCGGTGCCATTACAACACCTTAACAAGCTCGACCGTCTTGCCACACAAAACCTTAATGTTGGTATCAAGAACCTCTACCAGTTCCTCGTTATAAGATAGATCTGGCCTCAACTCAATATCCTCCACCGGCATAACATGTGAAGGATCCGACCAATACCTCCGCAACATCGAAACATGAAATACATCATGAATCCTCTCCAACTCAGGAGGTAACCTCAAGCGGTAAGCAATACGACCCATACGCTCAACAACCTTGTATGGTCCAATAAAGCTCAGGCTAAGCTTCCCTTTCCTTCGAATCGCATCACCTTCAAAGATAGTCGGTCCCTAACAGCATACTCCACATCCCTGCGCTTCAAATCCGCATAGGATATATGACGATCCAAAGCCGCTCTCAAGCGCTCATATATCAACTTCACTTTCTCATTCGTTCCTTTCAATACATCATGCATAGAAAGATGCTTCTCCCCAACTTCAGCCCAACACACGAGCATATGACAGTTTCTACCATACAACACCTCATACGGTGCCATCTGTATACTAGCCTGATAACTGTTATTATAAGCAAACTCTACCAAAGGTAACTATTTTTCCATGTTACCTAGAACTCAATGATACAACATCTCAACATATCCTCCAAAACCTGAATCACACGCTCCGATTGACCATTCGTCTGCTGATGATAAGAAATGCTAAAATTCAGCCGATTTCTCAGAGCATGATGCAAGCACACCCAAAACCTTGCTGTGAAATGTGGATCTCTATCCAAAACTATGGACTTGGGCACCCCGTGCAAACGTACAATCTCAGAGATGTACAGATCAGCCAACCTATCCAAGGTATACGTCATATGCACTAGCACAAAATGCTCACACTTGGTAAACCGATCAACAATCACCCAAATGGAATCCTTTTTTTGTCGGCGTCAAAGGCAACCAGACACAAAAACGATGGTGATTCTTTCCCACTTCCATTCTAGTATCCTCAATGGTTGCAACAACCTGGATGGAAACTGATGCTCAGCTTTTACCTACTAACATACCATGAATCGAGAAACAAAATTAGCCACGTCTTTCTTCAGTCCAACCCAATAGTACTCTTCCTTCAAACCACGATACACCTTAGTACTACTGGGATGCATAACAAAGGGACTAGCATGCACTTCGGTCAGAATGGTATGCCTCAACTCTTTATCTTCAGGCACAATAATTTGACCTTTAAAACACAACACTCCATCATCATTAAAATGAAAATCTGTAGGATTCCCATCCATTATGTCCTTCACATGCTGCACCAAACTCTCATCATGCAGTTGTCTCTCTTTAATCAACTACGACAAGGACGGTTTTACTTGTAACTCAGCTATCAACCAACCATCACACGTCACACTCAACTGAGAGAACATAGATTTCAACCCCATAACAACTTTTCTACTCAAATCATCAGCCACAACATTAGCTTTGCCTGGATGATACTCAATAGACAAATCATAATCTTTAAGCAACTCTAACCATCTTCGCTGCCTAAGATTCAGCTTCTTCTAGGACATCGATACTTTAGACTTTTACGATCCGTAAAAACCACATATTTCTCACCATAAAGGTAATGCCTCCAGATTTTCAAGGCAAACACAAATGCGACAAGCTCAAGATCATGAGTATGGTAATTATGTTCGTGCACCTTCAACTATATAGATGCATACGAAACTACCTTCCCTCCTGCATCAACACGCAACCATGCCCAACATAGGACGCATCATTATAAACAACAAACTCTTTTCTTAATTCAGGTTGAACCAATACTAGAGCTCGTGCCAAAGCTTCCTTCAATCTTTCAAAAGCCCGCTTCCTATCATCCGTCCACTCAAAACGAACATTCTTCTGCAACAATTTGGTTAAAGGAGTAGCTAAATTGGAGAACCCCTCAACAAACCTTCGATAATAACTCGTCAAGCCAAGGAAACTCTGAACTTCTAACACGGATTTAGGCACCTTCCAACTCACCATGGCCTCAATCTTGAGAGGATCAACACGAATTCCCTTGGCCGACACAACATGCCCAAGGGAAGCAACCTCCATAAGCCAAAACTCGCATTTGCTTTACTTAGCATACAACTGATTAGAAAATAACGTCTGAAGCACAATCTGCAAATGTCTATCATGATCCTTCTCGGTATGAGAGTACACAAGGTTTTTATCGATAAAGACAACCACAAACTGGTCCAAAAACTCATGGAACACACGATTCATCATGTCCATAAAAGCAACCGGTGCGTTGGTCACACCAAACTGCATCACCAAAAACTCATAATGCTTGTACCTCGTACAAAAAGCTATCTTGGGCACATCTACATCCTTCACTTTCAACTGATAGTACCCAGACCTCAAATCTATGTTAGAAAACGCCGAGGCACATCTGAACTGATTAAACAAATCGTCTATCCGCTGCAAAGGGTACTTGTTCTTTATCGTCAACTTGTTTTGTTGCTGATACTCTATACACATCCGCAACGTACCATTATTCTTCTTCACAAACAACACTCGTACACACCAAGGTGAAATACTAGGTCTAATAAAACCTTGATCAAGCAATTCCTGTAGTTGCGTCTTCCACTCCTTTAACTCTTTTGGGGCCATACGATACGGAGCAACAGGCATTGGTGTCGCATGCGCAAAGACCTCGATGCCAAACTCAACCTCATGTCTGGTGGCAACCCCAACAACTCTTTCGAAAAAACACCCGAAAACTCACATACGGTGCGAATATCTTGCACCGTCAACTCCTTCGAACTAGGATTCATAACATAGGCCAAGAAAGCCTGACATCCAAAATCCATCATTCAACTCGCTTCCAAAGATGAAATAGCATTAGACAAGAACTTAGCATTCTTACCAACAACTACCACCTCAAACTCATCCGATAACCTCAAGGATATCCGTTTGGTCTCAAAATCCACCACAACCCTGTGTAGGGTCATCCAATCCATACCCAAAATCACATCAAAACCATGGAATAGCTACTCCACCAAGTCCACGGAAAACTCATGTCCCTGAACCATCAACAGATACCTACGATTCAACCTCCTAACCATGAATGTCTCCCCAAGAGAACTAGTCACTCTAACACCCATATTAAGAATTTCAACAGGTGTTGTGCATGCTCACTCAAGATGTATGAATTGGTAGAACCATAATCAACCAATGAATACAACGACAAAGACTGTAAAGAGAATGTACTTGCAATCACATCGGTGTCATTGCGACCCTTTCGGTGCGCATACACCCTAGCTGGTCCACCTCCCTAAGGCTAGATAGCGACGGTATGAGCCACAGTCCTTTGCCAACCATCTCAACGCTGAAACGGTCTACGGCCGCGACCACCGCCTCTATGCGGAGCAACAATAGGTGCAGCACCCTGCCCACCTCCAGCCAACAAAGGACAATCACGTCTCAGATGGTCACCTAACCCACAACTCTAACAAGCATTGGCCACAACAAGAACAGGTACCTGACCCTCCCTGGCCAAACGCGGACAATCTTCCTCAAATGATCTCGGGATCCACAAACCCAACAGGTGTTAAATGGAGCTCTAACCTGGGTACCCTACCCCTGGACTCCACGTCCAACAACACCTCCGCCACGCCTCGACTCTGGATGAAACCTCTTATCACGGTGTCTCTTGGCCTGACCACCGCCAAAACTAGAATCAGCTGCTCTCTTACCAAAGCTAAAGCCCCGAGTCCTAGAAGCCATACCAGATTCTGCACAACATCCTTAGCTCGCAAAACCAACACATCAAAATCTGTGTAATATGCAACGAGCATGTATGTCTTGACCTCTTGCACGAGCCTGTAGCATAAACAATCACATCGTGTACGCTCGTTAGGAACTAACTCAGGTGCATCCTGGCTCAACCTCATAAACTGCACCTCGTAGTTAGCAATAAACATACTGCCCTGCACCAAAGCCATAAACTCACGCTTCTTATCATCCTAATATTAGACTCTCAGGTACTTCTTTCGGAAAGTACCACAATAAAACTCCTAGGTTACATCCTCGGTCACCATAACGGATATCGTGGTAGTGCACCACGTATACACATCACCCTATAATAGGGACACAGCACAACCCAGCTTACGGGCATCAGAACAGCCCATCTGGCCCAATATCCTCTCAGTACTAACCAGCCATCCCTTAGAAGCCTCAGGTGACAAACCTCAGAACTCAACTCCGCCTAAACTGCGAAGTCGCTCTAGCGATAACCCTACCCAACTACTAGTGGTGCCAGTACATGAACACCCACAACTGCTACTTGAAAAGCACCAGTCATGGTCTGTATCAACGGTGCCATATCACCCATCCATGGCCCAGCTGGCGCAGGTGGTACTTACTCCACTACCTCGGGTTGAATAGGTGGGGGCGATGGCAACCCTCCAGTAGGTATAACATTCTCCTCGATTTCATGCTCAGTGGCAATAGCAATCATAGGAGATCGCAACTCTCTCCTTGGTTCTATCGTGCTAATAATATATCTAAGGCATGATAATTATTCAAATACAAAATATTTAGGCAAGCTTCAAGCAAGGATCCAAGACTTCTATTTCAAAATCATAACATTTTAGACTATAATAATAAGACAATGGGTTTCCCAAATTTCCCCCCAACATGGCCTACAGCAACCACCGTGCATATCAAACATCAGATAACAACTAACCATAACATCACAACAATCAAACCAACTCCCAACTATCGTAAACTTGGCTCTGATACCACCAAATGTAACACCCTCGACCCAGCCTAGTTGCAAGACTGAACCGAGAGAGCTACATTAGGTTTACAGAAGTAAACTGAGAAGATAAAACCCAAAACACGTCCATTTTTTTCCTTTTATCTTTTCTAGATGCACAATTATTAACCTACATGTACATACTGATCTCTGGTGAAAACCCAAGTCAATTGGGCGTCGAATTGACATCCAATTAATCACATTTGCGATTTAGGGACCATATTGCAATTTCAAAAAATTGTAGGGTCTTAGCTCACTTTTATAATACCAAAACTAAACAATTTTCTTTCTCACATGTTAAAAATCAAGTCAAAAAGATCATCCAATCTTATTTAATTACATCCACAATATTTAGGGACCAAAATGTAAGAAAATAGAACTTTATAATATTCCAAATAACCAAATTAACTACCACCGTACTGGTATGGATAAGGGTGTTTCAATATGCCTTCATTATTTTAAAACCCCAGAATTCCAATAGCCAAAACTTATTCTGATACGCCCCGTGTATCGAAACGCCCTTTATAAAAACATTGTACTGTATCGAAACGTCTCCCTGAGTACCAAAACACTGGCCAAATTTGCCTAGACCCATACCGAAATAGTTTCCCATGTACTGGTACGCTAATCCTGGAATGGTTTACTCGTACCGAAACTGGAACACCCGTACCGGTACGCTTGGACCTGAAATGTCCAATTTTGCTGGTTTTAACATGCTTTTAAACATTCCAAAACATCTTAATATGCCCCTAACACACATCCGAAATATTTAAAGATCAAACCACACCAAGACAACCTAACTTCAAC
Organism: Hibiscus mutabilis; assembly: GCA_019671005.1. NCBI lineage: Eukaryota > Viridiplantae > Streptophyta > Magnoliopsida > Malvales > Malvaceae > Hibiscus > Hibiscus mutabilis. The sequence continues at coordinate 12,492,019 of CM033752.1, read as the reverse complement.
ATCCATTCAAGGCATTATATGTAACATCTCGACCCGGCCTAGAAGCCCAACTGAACCGAGAGTGCTACATTAGGTTTGCCGAAGCAAATCGGAGAAAGGTTATGAAATGTCGGTCCATTTTTTCTTTTATCTTTCTAAATGCAAATTAATGTTCCTACATGATCAAACTCACAATGGGTAAGTACTCAAATGAATCGAGCCACAAAAGAACAATCAATCGCATTCTAGATAGAATTTGGGACTAAAACGTAAATAATTAAAATTACAAAACCAAAATTAAATTTAAGGTTACAAATCCTCAATTAGTCCATTTACATGCCGATATGATAAATTCCAGATCAAATTAATCATTCCAACTCATACAATTGCATTCCCAAGACTCAAGGACCAAAATGAAAGAACCAAAAACTTTCAAGATTCCAAATTAACCAACTTAACGGTACCCGTACCGGTACGCGTACTTGTGTTTCGATACACCTATACATTCTCAAAAACTCAGATTCCAATAGCTAAAATCTGTATCGAAACGCTTGTTCGCGTATCGATACGCGTACCAAAAATGCCTATGACCGTATCGAGACACTTGCTCGAGTACCGAAACATCAAGCCTAAAACGGCAGGACCATATCGAAACACCCTCCTGCGTATCGAAACGCTGTGCCTGAAATGGCGTAGTCGTACCGGTACGAGGACACCTGTTTCGATACGTCTGGACCTATAATGACATTTTTAGTTGTTTTTCACACAAACCAAGATGCATTTAGGTCATATTTTGTCTCCCCCTCTTAAGATATTTCATCCCCGAAATTTACCTAAAGGGAAAATATGAGGAAATTGTTTATTCATGTCCTATTTTGTCTCCCATGTGGCTTCCTCGATTCCTAGATGTTGCCACGAAACCTTGACCAACTCTGTGGTCTAACCACGAATAACCTTTGTACTAGAATCTAGTACCCTTACAAGCTCCTAATCATAAGACAAATCTAGACATAGCTCAATTTCCTCAAATGGCATAACATCCGAAGGATCTAACCTATACCTCTGAAGCATTGACACATGGAACACATCATGTATCCTCTCCAACTTAGCCGGTAATATCAATCTATAAGTAACCAGATCAATGCGATCAAGCACCTCATATGGTCCAATGAATCTAGGGCGTAACTTACAATTACGCCCAAATCTCATAACCTTTTTCCAAGGGGAAACCTTTAGGAACACTTTATCCCCGTCAGCATACTCAATCTCCCTTCGCTTCAAATCCGCGTATGACTTTTTCCGATACGAAGTTGTCCTCAACCGATCACTAATAAGCTTTACCTTAGCATTCGTACCTCTAAGAAAATCAGGTCTAGTGACATGTTATTCACCCGCCTCCACCCAAGAAAGTGAGTCTGACATCTACGTCCATAAAGAACATCATAGGGAGCCATCTATATACTCGACTAAGAACTATTATTTTAAGCAAACTCCCCTAATGGAGGTTGCTTCTCCCATGTCCCTTGAAACTCAATATTACAACAATGCAACATATCCTCCAAAATTTGAATAACATTGTAGCGATGTCCGTTTCGCTAAAAAATACCAAGTTTTCGAAGTGTTGTTGGTCTTTCGAGTATTAAAATATTTATTCTGTGGGGTTTTAAAAATATCGTATTTTGTTTTAGAAATCGGAGTCGCCACCGGCCACTTAGGTAGGCCGGACACCATAAAAACCAGGGATTTTGAAAACTTTGGTTTCGGGAGTCGGTTACGGATGGGGAAGGATTAGCACCCCCACACCGCCCAAAATTGGTACTTTAGTAATTACCGCTTTATTAATATTAAACTTTCCGGATTAAAGTGGCGATCAATTTAAGATTCGGTTATAAGTGCGAGTAGATTTTAAAGGCCCCGTTATCTGAGAGTAAACGTCCAACCACCATCATTACGCCTGATACTAGCCCCGTTTACGCTCGGATAAAAGGGCACCGCCTTGACAATAATATATCCGAAATGCAACTTAAAAACAAAAATAAAGCATAAAATTTACATTGACGTGATACTAAAAAGATAAAAAAAACAATAATTTCGTAATATTAAACAAAAAGTAACAAAATACATTAACATAGATATAAATGACATATTCAAGGATTAAGACTAAACATAAATAAAACATATACACATAAACATGGTAAAAGATATGCTTCAAGGTTAAATTAACTAAATATAATATCCTTAAGTACCTAAAAACACAAATGCAAAATGCATGACATGATATAGGACATGTTACTAAAATAACAAAACCATATTATCAACGTGACACAAATTACATACATATGCCAAAACACGTCATGATATTTATATGTAACAAAAATCACTCATTTTTAATATGTAACCTAAAATACAAATGAGGCCATATGTTTGAGATGGATGTTCCGAACACTTCCAAGTTTGCGCTCGACCGAGGAATTTTCCTTGATGTCCTCGAGGTGTCAGTATGTCTTCTTCTTTTACGGCCACGCGAACCCTGGAGATGACACTCATTTACCTCTTCGTCTTTATCTATCTTATCTTCGATTCGGTCCTTAGACTTAGACCCCAATTTTCCTCCTTTGATTGCATTTTCTATCCTTTCTCCAATCGTCATGAAATCTTCGAATTCGTTTCTCGATTTCTCCAACATCACATCGAAGAAAGGATAGGGAAGCATTGCATGGAACATGGGAGTCAACTCTTCTTTCATTATAGGAGGCTGGACTTGGGTCACCAAACATCGCCACCTTAGTGCATATTCCCTGAAGCTTTCACTTGGTCTCATTTTCTCATTCTGAAGAAACTGACGACAGGGTGCTAAATCTAAAGCATATTTGTATTGACCTAAGAAGGCATTAGCGAGGTCACTCCATGACCTAACTTGGTTTCTGTTCAAATGGTTATACCACGCTACTGCAGGTCCAGTCAGGCTATCATGGAAGTGGTGGATTAACAACTCTTCATTCTTTATGTATCCTTCCATTTTTCTACAGAACATGGTCAAGTGAATCTCGGGCAGCTGGTTCCGCCATACTGCGCAAATCTGGGAACCTTGAAATCTGGAGGAATGACCAAATCAGGGACTAGGCAGAGTTCCCTCGTATTGAAAACATTTATCTTTTCTTTCTTCTTCAGCTCTTTCTCGATTCTTTCTTCTAGCTGGTCAAGCCTCGACTCTTTAGTTCGTTCCATTTTCCAACTAATTCTGCCATCGAACCCCAAGTATTAAATGATGAAGTGCCATGCGATGACAAAACTATTAAACAATGCAAAAGACGTGCCTCAACCGAATCATACCAGTTTTGCATTTCTACTTCCAGCGTTCTAAATTGTTCCTCAACCGAATCATACCATTAATCCACTCTTCAGTGGTGTCACCTAGACCGACATTCTTGAATTCAAAATGCTCTTCAATTTCATACTCAGAACGTGCCTCTCATGCTCGAGCTGGCTGTACTTGCATGCAAGTTCATCTTCTATTATGGGAGAAACCACTCGGGAATCAATACCTATGTAATGCGAATGCGATGATATATGCAAAAGCAAAACAAAAAAGGAAACAAGTCAGTACCGGACAAAAACAATAAGTACACAATAAAAAGGGCAAATTAAATGCGATAAACAAACAAAGCATTCCTATTTATATCCCGTCTAAGACACCTAGGTTATCCGTATGGCTCTAACAGGGTAGGTTTCTATGTGTTCTCTACATGCAATTTTGGTTCTAGGAGGTACCCGAATTGTCCTCGCTATCCTCTACTAAGAGGAGCAAGGCCCCCGATCATTACCCATTATAGGCTCCTTTCAACCGGGTTCAATTCAGGGTGACCCATTCGCTTATGCCTGCACGAAGGAACGATATCCTTACGAAAGCATAAGGTACTCGAGCCCCGAAGGTACTTGCTAGGCCTACACGGGAGAACGATATCTCCACGAAAGCATTAGCATTTTTCCCCACTTAAAAATGCGTTTATATGCCATATTTTAAATGCGTTAAAATAAACGCGCACTTACAACCGAATATTAATTTAATAGTTACTTTAATCTGAAACTTCTAATATTATTAAAGCGGTAATTATTTGCAAAAGCTTGACTCTCTTTTTTATTTTTGAAAAACAAATAATAGTGTCCCCTGCGGAGTCGCCATCTATAGCAATGTCCCTTTTTTATTAGGTTCGCTAAAAAACGAGTTTTAAAATTTGTTTTGTTTTGAAAATAATGTCTTCCGCGGGGTTTTAAAAACCGTATTTTATTTTGAAGATGGAGTCGCCACCGGCCACTTAGGTAGGCCGGACACCTTAAAACCAGATATTTAAAAATTGTTGGGTTCGGGAGTCGGTTACGGATGGGGGAGGATTAGCACCCCCACACTGCCTAAAATTGGTACTTTAATAATTACCGCTTTATTAATATTAGACTTTCTGGATTAAAATGACGATTGAATTAAATTTGGTTATAAGTACGAGTAAATTTTAAAGGCCCCGTTATCCGAGAGTAAAGGCCCAACCACCATCACTACGCCTGATACTGGCCCCGTTTACGCTCGGATAAAAGGACACCGCATTGACAATTTTTATATCTCTTATGCAATCTTAGTAAATAATTTTAAAACATACGTATACATCAACATGGTTTTAAAACATACAAGGAACATCACAAAGTTAAATAATACTAATAAAATACGTGAGCAAGAAAAAATAAATAAAGCTTTTAAAAAATAAAATAACTGTATCATGCTTAAACATATCACATACATGACATGGATAATGTACAATGTTAAACTAACGGAATAAGGCAACAAACCTAGACATGATACTAGAATCAAAAACATCAAATAAAAACTAAAATCTATACACCATAATTTTAACCGAAACTAAATCAAACATGTAATAAGGTACTTAATTTCCTACCATGCTTCAAGATCAAACAAACACATAAATGACAAACTTACATACATAAAAACATGGCATAGGTATGACATAATAACCAAACTAAAACAAAATATTTAAAACGAACATACATGTATCATATGGATGAACAAATTAAAACATAAAAAACAACACCTCTAAAAACAAAAACAAAGATGATATAAAAACGTACATTAAGGTGATGAACAAAATAAATATATCAAGGACATAAAACAATAAAATAACAAAAACAAGAGACATAAATGACTACAATAGAGGACTAAAATGAAATAAAATGAAGCATAAATGACATAAATTGGAGCAATAAAGACATGATTTAGGGACGAAATTACAAATCAGACGAAACTTAAAAGGACTAAACATGTAATTGAACCAAGGGGCGAGCTTGGAGTGAAAATTTCAAAAACGCGGTGAGACAGGGGAGGTAATTTCACCATTTAAAACCTGAATTTGGTTTATTTGAGGGCTAAATTGAAATGTTTTAAAAAAAGAGGGGGAGTGCGGTTGCAAATATCCGTGCAGCAAGAAAGAAATGAAAAAAATGAGAACGTGGAGGGATTTATTACAGGATTTTACCATTTTCTTTTTAATTCCCCTTTATAAAACCAATAGCCGGCCCTTTTTATCCATTTTCCCTTCATTTTTTTTACCTAAAGAGAGAGAGCTATATCCTTTAGCTTATTTTTCTCAACCGAGCTCTCCCTCAAATGCTCAACCTCTCAAATGGCCACCTCTATTCCCAAAAATCACCGAGTCTCCACCGTATGCGCCATCGCCGGCTGCCGCTCGCTAGCGCAGGCGACTAATAAAAAAAACCCCAAACGATTCCTCCCCTTCAACTAAGCCCGAATCCAACCTTGGATTTAAGGTATCAACCTCTTAACAACCTAGATCTAGGGAAAGCCGAAGCAGAAAAACATTTAAAAAAAACACCGACCAAAGACACCCCTTTTTCGATCGGCTCACCCCATAAGGGCTTATCGTCGGCAAGAGGAGATTCACCGATGGTTGGGTGAGATCTGACTCTCAGTATCCTTTATCTTTTTTGTTTTTTATTATCATTTTTTTGAAGCATGCATGCGAGTATGAGAGGAAAGAAAAAAAGATTACCCTGAAACTTTTGGTTTTTTGTATTTTTGAGAAACTCTGATGATGTTACACTTTTTGTTGGTTTACATATATCTTGCCCTGATCTGTGTTTTTTGGTAGAAAATAAGATAGGGAAAATACACTTGATTTGATTTTGGGTACTGACATAGCATTTTTTCGTGTTTTTGGTGGTGCTCGGCTATGTTTGGTTGTTGGTATGGCGGCGTGGGGGAGATGACCGCTCGGCTACGTGGACTGGCATCTTGGAAGACGAAAAGATTATCACTGCCATAATTATACCTAGCCGTTGGATCAGATATGTTCCAACGGTTAGGATTGCTTGATGATCAGACGACTGAGATTAGATCTTGGAAATGATGTAGCGGTCTGGGATCATGCCACGTGGCCTGGAGAAGATGACCGGCCTTGCACGTGTCTCACACACGCGAGTGGAGAATCCAACAGCCCGCGCGAGGACTTCACGCGGCAGATGAGAGGCCTTCATGCTTCAAGCGTGGCCGTTGGATCCAGATCTGATCCAACGACCCTTCTTGGAGGACCGTTTTTCTTCCTCCATAGCCAAACGTCAGCTTTCTATCTTTTTCTCGATCGTTCTCTTCTTGATTTCTCGTTCTTCTTCCACCAAACGGATGACATTCATTTTTTCTCTTTCCACAGCTATGAATTGACTCCGGCCGGCCTTCTGTATTTTTGCTTGTAATAGAAGGGCATCTTTTTGATAAAGAGTGTTCTTGTCGCTCAAATCTGCATTTAATTTCTTCAACTGCCTAATGATCCCGTCCCGCTCGTCAATCTCTAAGCTTGCCTTATAGAGCTCACTCGTATGTTGAGTTTGTTGGATGTCCATTTTTTTTTAATTTCTTCGAGTTCATTCCGTAAGATATCAGCTTCAGACGGTACCACCCTTGTAAGCTCTTCGAGGGACACTGCTGGTCCTTGATCAGATTCGGGAATCATATCGTTTACCCTCAAACGTCTCCAAAGATTGTAGTCTGGGGTGGTCATGTACTCGGTGTCTCCTTCCACCCTAATCCGGTAACAATGGCCCCAAGCCCTCATGATAGACTGAACTTTCTCTTTGAACTCCCCTTTAAAAAGAAATTCAGTTCGGTTTAACCCGACGGTGTTGGGAATGAACTGTCGCGATCCGAATTGTCGGGACACCAGAAGTGGGGCACAAGCAATTCCTCCATGTAGTCCTAACATCATCAGCCAATTGAAATCACCACAACTATATAAAAAGTAATTAACTCTACCGAGCCACGGGACCCTCCATACTATGTCCTCACCTTGGATATTCCTGAAGAAACCGACCCATTTTCTTGTTTTCAAGTCCTCTCGCCACTCTTTTGTTAAGTATTCCTGTAAAGGTGAAAAATCTCGGAAGGATATTCCCGGCAGAACCCTCGTCGGTGTCTTCCACATGTGGCTCTAAATCCATACCTGTAACAGTTGTGCGCACCCTCGAAAATGCCCTTCTTCGTGCTTCCGACTGGCATTTAGAGAAATAAAGGTCTCGGCCAAAATAGCTGGTACTGGGTTTGCTCGTCGTTTTATCTGCTCAAACAAATTTAGAATGGCCGCATCAATGTTTCCCAGAATTCTTGGGAACATCACCAATCCATATATTCCCAAGGCAAGCATGTCTAACCTTTTCTCCTCATCCGGATGTGCAGGTAGGATGTCTCGAATGTTTTCCCATGCAAATACTATACTATCTCCTCGAAGTCGGATCAAGCCATTGACCCAATCGTCGCTCATTCCGGTAAAGGTTTTGAGCTTGGAAGTGTAATTCTGATTCCTCGGAGGTTTTGCGTAAATCCAATCTTCCTGAACATTTTTATGACTAAGAAGAGCGGTGTATTCTTCTACTGTGGGCATCATGTCATGTCCATTGAAGGTGAAGCAGCAAAAGGCTGGATTCCAGAACTGAAAAATGGCTCAGAGTAGGGGCTGGTTGACCCGGATGTACATCAACTGTGCAATGTCACCATAACTATCACGGAATCTATCTTGTAATTTCTGGTCCCATTCTTCCCAGATACTTTGAAGATCCACTAAGTTGTTCTGTTGAATACTCACATAGGTGTACCCGGCTATCACGCATTCACTTGGTAAACTGTCCCCTTGGGCCTTCTGGCTGACTTCTGACCAATGTCTAACAGACAAGTTGAGTTCCTCTTTTCTAAGACACCTTTTTTCCATGGTGAAAGACTTTCTGATCGGGTAAACCACTTGATCCAGTACCTTTATGTAATGCGAATGTAATAATGCATGAAAAAAATAGCCAAAAAAAGGAAACAAGTCAGTACTGGATAGAATTAATAAATACACAAATAAAAGGACAAATTAAATAAGGTAAACAAACAAAAACAAAGAAACCTATTTATCCCGTCTAAAACACCTAAGGTTATCCGCATGGCTCTAAAGGGGTGGGTTTCTCTATGTTCTCTACATGCAGTGTTGGTGCTAAGAGGTACCCGAATTGTCCTTGTTGTCCTCTACTAAGAGTAGCAAGGCCCCCGATCATCACACATTATAGGCTCCTTTCAACCGGGTTCAATTCAGGAGGACCCATTCGCTTATGCCTGCACGAAGGAACGATATCCTTATGAAAGCATAAGGTACTCGAGCCCCGAAGGTACTTGCTAGGCCTACACGGGAGTACGATATCTCCACGAAAGCATTAGCGTTTTCCCCCCACTTTAAAAAACGGGTTTATATGCCAAATTTTAAATGCGTTAAAATAAACGCGCAATTATAACCAAATGTTAATTTAATAGTCACTTTAACCCGGAATTTCTAATATTAATAAAGTGGTAATTATTTAAAAAGCTTGACTCTCTTCTTGTTTTTGAAAAACAAAAAATTTTCCCCAGCGGAGTCGCCATCTGTAGCGATGTCCCCTTTTTTATCGCTAAAAAAATGAATTTTCGAAGGTGTTTATGAATTTTTCAGATATGAAATGTTTATTCCGTGAGGGTTTTTTTAAACCGGATTTTATTAAAAATTGGAGTCGCCACCGGCCACTTAGGTAGGCCGGACACCATAAAGCCAAAGATTTAAAAATTGTTGGGTTCGGGAGTCGGTTACGGATGGGGAAGGATTAGCTCCCCCACACCGCCCAAAATTGGTACTTTAATAATTACCGCTTTATTAATATTGAATTTTCCGGGTTAATGTGATGATTATTTTAAAATTCGGTCATAATTGCGAATAAATTTTAAGGGCCCCGTTATCCGAGAGTAAACGCCCAACCACTATCACTACGCCTGATACTGGCCCCGTTTACGCTCGGATAAAAGGGCACCGCATTAACAATTTATATATCATACGCAATCTTAGTGGCAAAAATATAAAACATGGCAGATAATTTGAAGACAGTAAATATTCACATAACAGAATACTAATCTAACATAAATAAAATACGTAATTAAAACACACATATACATATCAAGCTTAATAGTAGATAAAAACAAATTTAACATGTCATAATAACAAGGCATGAATAAATACATGTATAGACAAAAACATATATTTCAAGAAGACACACATATTAGAAATAAAACACATTTCAACACATATAGAGCAATATATTATACATAAAGGAAAATACACTAACATGTAACCTAAAAAGCCAAGAGAACATACAATACATACAAAATGCAAAACATGTCATGTACGAGCCAACTAGAACATAACATGCTTAATACGAATAACCGAACAAAAAGATACGTAACCATCATAAACTTAACACACATATACATGTAAACATGAAAATACAAGGCATATACGAGGGATTTATAATAAGGCAAAAGACTACACCAACATATACGATTATAATACAAACATGAATATTTACATGGAAACAGGACTAAAATGAAAAGAAACAAAAATCAGTGGCATAAATTAAAGGACAATAATATGCAATTTAAGGACGAAAATGCAAACAGGACTGAAACTGTAATTAGACCAAGGGGCAGACTCGAAATGAAAAATTCAAAAATGCGGGATGGTTAAAGGGGTAATTTTACCATTTAAAAACTGATTCGGTGTAATTTAGGGACTAGATTGTAAGCTTTTGAAATATCAGGGGGACTGGAATTGTAATTATACCATGCGGCAAGACAGAAGCGAAAATATTGAAAACGCGGGGGGATTTATTACGTAATTTCCCCATTTCACGAAATAATAACACCTATAAATCCCCCCTTTTTTGGCCGGAACCAAATTTTCCCCCATTTCATTCATTTTTTCAGTTTTTATAACAAGCTTCGTTCTTATTTTCTCTCAACCTTATCCCATGAACCTAGAATCCGGCGGCTGGCCGCCGTATTCTCTGTCGCCGGCCGGCCACCGTATTCTCCGCCGCCGGCCATCGCTAATCGGCACCGGTGAGCCCCAAAAAACACACCAAAATGAACCCTTCCTTACCCTCGACACGAATCTGAACTTGGATTCGGAGAAAAAGCTTTCATTTGTCCTAGATCTAAGAAATACGAAACGAAAAAACCCCCTCTTTTTTGTTTTCAACCCAAAACGAAGCCACAAAGGGGTCTCCCACTCCTTTCAGTTCACCACGTTCGGCTTGGGAAAGCCAAAAAGGCTTATCACTGGTGAGGGGAGATCCACCGACGGCGATGGTAACGACTTCTAACCCTCTTTTTTCTTTTATTTTACTACGTATCTTTTTGTGTATGCATGCAACAAAGTGAAAAAAAGAGAAGAGTATTACCACTGAAGACTGACTTTTTTGTATTTTTTTCTTTCAATTACAACTTTGCTTTTTCGATTACCACTCCTTGTTTTGATTACAACTTGTTGTTCATACATATATTTGTCTTTTGGTTTGGTACAAGTAATATAATATTTTCTTTCAGATCTGGACTGATTACTGACATAATATTTCTTTTCTTATGTTTTGACATGTCTGAGCGCGGTGGTTGAAGATCGGCATGGTGAAGCATGGTGGCAGTGTGGGGGCTCTGTCTTCGGCCAGAAGCATTTTCGGCCATTAGATCAGATCTAATCTAACGGTCGGGTTGACTTGAAGGATTAACGGCTCAGATGAAGCCTCGATCGGTGAAACGGCTCCAGGTCGTGCCACGTGGGGCTCAGCAGTCGAGGGGTTATAGCGCGTGGGATATCGAAGAGTCCGCGCGTGGACCGCACGCGCGCGTGGCACTCGAAGCGTCCAGACGTGTAGTAACACTCATGCACACACCACACATTTTATATATATTAGTAACACTCATGCACGTAATAAACATATAATATAATATAATACAACGTATACATGCAACACTAATATACTAATAATTATACTAATATGTATTTACAGACCAGATAAAAATGAGTGATTACAGTACCAGTACGTAAAGCTTAAATTGCTTATCCGTACCAGTACTCGAATAACCGTACCAATGCTGAAAGCCCTGGTTTGCCTAGCCGTACCGATACGATCCCTTGCGTATCGGTACGCATAGACCTGTAATGTCATTTTCTACGGATTTTTCACTCAAATCTAGACGCATTAAAATCCTAGCAACTTGCATACATGAATATAAACGTTCAACGATACATATATCAACACTCGCAGTAAGGTTTAGCTGCAAAACAAGTACTCTTTCTCTAGACCTCGATACATCTTGGTACTACTGAGATGTATAGCAAAAGGGCTAACATGATTCTTGCTCAAAATAGTGCTCATCAACTCATCATCACTAGGCACCAATATCCGATCTTTGAAACATAACACCTCATCATCATTAAAGTGAAATTCGTCGAATTTCCATCCATGATATCGCTAGCATGTGCTACCAATGCCTCATCATAAGGTTGCTTCTCCTTAATCAACCGTGACAAAGATGGTTTCACCTGCAACTCGGCCACCATCCATCCATCCCTCATCACACTCAACCTTGCAAACATAGCCTTCAACTCTATAATCACTTTTCTACTCAAAGCATCAGCCACAATATTCGCCTTGCTCGAGTGATACTCAATTGTCAAATCATAATTATTGAGCAACTCTAACCATCTACATTGCCTAAAATTCAACTCCTTTTGCGACATCAAATACTTTAAACTCTTATGATCCGTGTACATAATACACTTCTCACCATACAGATAATGCCTCCAAATCTTCAACGCAAACACCACCGCAGCAAACTCTAAATCATGTGTAAGATAATTACGCTCGTGCACCTTCAAATGCCTAGTTTCATAAGCTACAACCTTCCCGTTTTGCATCAACACACGCCCTAAACCAACATGAGATGCATTGCTATAAAGCACAAACTCTTTTCCTGACTCAAGTTGAATCAAGATCGGAGCTTCCGTCAAAGCTTCCTCTAACTTCCCAAAAGCTTGTTGTCTACCCTCTGCCCATTCGAAACACACATCCTTTTGTAACGACTTAGTCAATGGAGTAGAAACCTTTGAAAACCCATCTACAAAGTGACGATAATAACCTGCCAACCCCAAGAAACTATGAACCTCACGGATACCTTCAGACGAAACAACATGACCAAGAAAGACCATTTCTTTAATCAAAAACTCACACTTGCTCAACTTAGCATAAAGTTGATTATCCAACAAGGCTTGCAACAAGATTGGCAAGTCTCGATCATGATCCTCCTCGATACGAGAATACATGAGAATATCATTAATGAACACTACCACGAATTGATCCAAAAATTCATAGAACACTCGATTCATCATGTCCATGAAAGTTGTAGGTCATTCGTCAACCCGAACAACATCACTAAGAACTCATAATGCCCGTAATGTGTGCAAAAAGTTGTCTTCAGCACGTCCCCATTCTTAACCTTCAACTGATAGTATCCAGATCTCAAAATGTTCTTAAAAACACCATAGCACCCCAAAATTGATCAAACAAGTTGTTAATTCACGACAAAGGATACTTATTCTTAATCGTCAACTTGTTCAATTGCGGATAGTTAATGTACATCCTCACTGTGTCGTCTTTCTTTTTCATGAACAACACTGGTGCTCTCCACGGTGACACACTAGGTCGGATGAAACCATTCCCCAACAACTCCTGAAGTTATGTCTTCAACTCCTTCGGTGCTATTCAATACGGTGCAATCTACACAAAAGCCGTGTCTACATATGTCTCAATACAAGACTCCACCTCCCTATCTGGCAGCAACCCAAACAACTTCTCTAGAAACACCCCCGGGAAATCACAAACGGTACGGATATCCTTAGTCCGCACTACTCTCATATTTGGGTTCATAACATAAGCCATATATGCTTGACACCCAAACTCCAACAAATTATGCGCTTCCAATATGACACCTCTTTCCCCTAATTGTTCACCAGATACGAGTCAGATATGTCACGGCTTTTTGAAATAGTCCTTTAATTAAAACTGAGATAATTTAAAAATTTTAAAAAAACTCCCAGTGGTCACCCACTCTGTCCAAGTACGCTTAACTTTATCTAATTTAGAAATAAAATATTAACTTAATACCCAATAGTAAAACTTTTTACGTAAATAATATAATCATATCAAATTATGTAATAATAAGCAGTAAACATAATTAATGTCTATAAAAGGTTTATAAAACTATTACATATCTGATTAAAGTATTTTAGCAAAATGGACAGGTTTATCTAGTACATGCCACTACTAAATACACAAAACATAGATGTCATAGGTACTGAAAATAGCATATCGATTATTATTCTCATGAGAGAAGATGATGCAAAAGTTGTCCGTTCCTAGTCTCGATCACCTACGTGTATATCAGAAATACACGCCGAGTACAATTCAGTGAGGCATAAAGTAAATATATAAAATACTATACAATGTATAATAACTTCGAAAGCATGATATTCATTTAAATCATATAATCAGAATTGCAGGAGTAGTTAAGAAAGAAACTATACAGTAATTATTTTGTACTATAAAGACATGTAATTTATGTTGTAAATGCATAGAGCTCAAGGCAAATATCAAGAGGCGAGTAAACGAGCCCATAATAACCCTTAGGTGCATACAATAGACATAATTAAGTGCCTAATAAACTGTGGACACAGTTAAGTGCCAGATAAACTGTGGAAACAATTAAGTGCCAGATAAACTATTAGACTCTTATGGTATACCACAATACTATCATTCTTAATATTATACTACCAACGACAAACATTAAAAACAATTCCTGCAAAATGGCAAGAAATCCCAATAACAGTTTATATCATGTAGAACATGTTCATACTGGAGCAGTTCATACTCAAATATGTTATATACAATTCAAAATATGCGTGCCATTTAAAAACTGCATAAAAGAACTTGTTATTTGTATCATGCAATAATCCATTTATGAGCATAAAAATAAGCCATAGTCTTTAGATCAATAAAATAATTTATCATGCAAAAACATGTTATATTATAAAAAATATTTACCTCTTTAGTTGACTTATTACAAATCCCCATATCAAAATGTATGCACTCACCTTAGTCTTGTTTTGAGGTCGACTTTATTACTTGATATCACTCCCAACCTTTTCTTTCCCTTCTATGCTAGTACGATCTCGGTTTGTATCAAAAACTACATTAAGAATAATATATACCGTTTCAAGTATATGTTAGTACATATCCTTTCTAAATATAATAATGGAAAATAAATAAAATAACTATCCATTAAATATAAAATTGATCCAATAAAGCTTTCTATATTCGAATCACAATTTCTCACATTTTTCCTTAAATCTTAAATTTTTACCAAAATACTTATTTAGTTCCTAAGGAGTTTTTCAAGCTTCCAATAGTAGATTTTAAACTTAAACCTTACATTTTTCACCCTTTGCGCATTAGGACCCCAAACTTCACAATTTATTCATTTTGGTCCCTAATGCAATCTAATTAGGGATTTTCATTCCAATCACCTTAATTCAACACATAATACCATTCATCCTTCAATCATGTTCTAAATTTCCAAACCTTAACATAAAACCTAATTCTTCTCTTTAAGAACATAAACAATTATTCACCCAAATAACATAATCAAGCATGTAAAACATCAATCATATCATTTCCATCATCAAAATAATTTTTGTAATATTTCCCCTAATTTTTCTCCACTTAGCCGAATGGTCCCTATACCATATACCATAGGATTTTCACAACCTTAGCATAGAAACAACATCACAACCTTATTTCCAACATGAATAAACCTTAAAACATGAGATTTTAATATGTTCTTCATCCACCCTAATCATCAATACCAACTTAGAAGCATGGAAATTATGTAAAACTTATACCAAATGAAAGAGAATTCCATGAATAACAAATCTTTATTTCATATCTAAGCCTCAAATCCAATCATATCAGCTCAAAAATTGAAAATAAAATTTCCTACCCTTACCTTGATGACTCACGGCTATGGAGAGAAAGATGAGAAAATTTTCCACACTTTTCTATTTATTTATTTCATGCCAAATGGCATTTTAATTTACCTTATTTAATATAAAAATCCTTTTAGTAGTCAAGTGACTACTTTACCCCTTAATCTCATCCAATAATATGTTTCCACTTATATTCTTCACTTTTCCATACCCAAAATATTCATAAAATATATGCAAAATGACCATTTTGTCATTAATGAATGAACTTATCTTCAAAATTGTCATTTTCCTATACTACACCAAATACTGCATAAAATCGAATTTAAATCAAATAAAAACGATTCAAAAACCATCATATCATTTTCTTCAGGTCTTCCTAAGATTTTCATAAAAATTCCATAATATTCTGAATTCAAATAATCATCCGAACTAAATACCAAACTTATCCTCTTTGTAGCTTTTCACACAAATCTCGTACTAAAAATCTGATTCCCTCCAAAATTCATATACTGGGATAAACTATTCATTTTTGAGGTATAAAATAATTTTTGGGAAAATTACCATTTTTGACCGTGAACTTTTCTCAACTTTTCACTTTAGTCTCCCAACTTTAAAAGTTTACGTTTTAGTCACTAAACTAAAACCACTAACTTTTAATTCTTTATGTTTTAGTCACTAAACAATTTTTGGGTATTACAATTCTCTCCCCCTTAAGAAAATTCATCCTCGAATTTTCAAAACATACTTGTTCCAAATAAATGTGGGTACTATTTTTCCATTGTATCTTTAGTTTCCCATGTTGCCTCTTCAACTTTGTGATTACGCCAAAGAACCTTCACCAATGGTATTTGTTTTTTTCTTATTTCCTTGACACCATAAGCTAATATCTTCAATGGTTCCTCTTCATAAGTCAAATCTAATTGCAACTCAATTTCTCTGGTATAATTACATGTGATGGACCTGATTGGTATCCTCGGATCATCGAGACATGGAAAACATCATGGATCTTACCCATCTCTGGTGGAAGAGCTAGTTGATACGCCACAAAGCCAACTTTCTTTAGAATTTCATAAGGCCTTATATACCTGGGACTTAGTTTTCCTTTGCGTCCAAAACACATTATTTTCTTCTAAGGGGAAACCTTCAAGAATACTTTTTCTCCAACCTTAAATTTGATATCTTTTCTTTTTAAGTCTACGTAAGACTTCTGTCGATCATCGGCCTTTTTAAGATTGTCTTGTACAATCTTAACTTTTTCTTCCATTGCTAGCAACAAATATGGCTTAATCAGCTTGCGGTCATGTAATTCAAACCAATTTAATGGCGATCTGCACTTCCGACCATAGAGGGCTTCATAGGGTGCCATCTGTATACTTGCCTGATAACTGTTATTGTAAGCAAATTCTGCTAATGGTAAATATTTTTCCCATGATCCTTCAAATTCAATTACACAAGCTCTTAGCATATCTTCTAGTATTTGAATTGTCATTTCAGATTGACCATCTATTTGAGGATGAAACATAGTACTGAAGTTCAATCGTGTCCCCAGAGCTCGGTGTAGTGCATTCCAAAATCTTGATGTGAACTTTGGATCTCGATCTGACACTACAGATATGGGCACTCCATGCAGTCGAACTATTTCCCTTATATATAGTTCAGCATATTGGCTTATCTGATAGTCAATTATAACTGGAATAAAGTGGGCAGATTTGGTTAACCTGCCACTATTACCCATATAGAATCTTTCTTGCTGGGGGTCAATAGTATTCCTGTCACAAAATCTATAGTAATTCTATCCTACTTCCATTGCAGAATAGAAATAGGTTGTAACTTTCCTGACGGTACTTGATGTTCATCTTTTACCTATTGGCAAGTCAGACACTTGGTAACAAATTTTGTTATCATTCTCTTTATACCAGGCCACCAGTATCGACTCTTCAAATCTTTATACATTTTATTTCCCCTGGGATGCAAAGTCAAGGGACTGTGGTGCACTTCGGAAAGAAAATCCCGCTTCAACTCAACTTCTTCAGGAATATACACTCTATTTTTGTAATAGAGGCACCCATCAGGTTTAATCTCAAAATCTTTAATTTCACCCGACTCCACTTGTTTAATCTTTTCTATACACTCCTCATCTTGTTGTTGACTTTCTTTAATCTGACTTAGCAATGATGGTCTTAATTGCAGCTCTACTAACAACGAACTGTTTGGTTTTCCTTTTAACTGTACATTTAAAGCTCGTAATGTAGCGAATGTCTTTCGACTTAAGGTATCAGCTACAACATTTGCTCGACCTGGATGATAATCGATGATCAAATCATAATCTTTTATTAGTTCCAACCATCTTCGTTGCCGTAGATTCAACTCTTTTTGCATCATCAAATATTTTAAACTCTTATGATCAATATATATGTGGCAACGCTCACCGTAGAGATAATGTCGCCACACCTTCAGAGCAAAAATTATAGCTACCAGCTCTAAATTATGAGTCGGTTAGTTCTTTTCATGCGGCTTTAACTGTTGGGAAGAATATGAAATCACCTTTCCATCTTCCATTAACACGCACCCCAATCCATTATAAGATGCATCACTGTACAGAGTAAACTCTTTTCCTGACTCTGGTTGTACCAAAACTGGAGCTTCTGTTAAAATTTTCTTTAACTGATCATACAAATGGAACATTCTTTCTTAATAACTTTTTAAGTGGAGCAGCTATCATCGAAAAGTTTTTCACAAATCTTCGATAATATCCAGCAAGTCCCAAGAAACTGCGAACCTCGGTAATATTGTTGGGAACCTTCCACTCCACAATAGATTGTATCTTTTTAGGATCCACTCTGATTCCTTAGCTGAAACAATATGACCCAAGAAAGCCACTTCGGATAACCAAAACTCACGTTTTGAAAACTTAGCATATAATTTCTTCTCTCTTAAGATCTATAACACTATTCTTAAGTGTGCATCATGATCCTCTTTAGTCTTCGAGTATACTAGTATGTCATCAATGGAGACTACAACAAACTGATCAAGATACGGTTGAAATACTTGGTTCATTAAATCCATAAATGTTGCTGGAGCATTTGTAAGGCCAAATGGCATCACTACAAATTTATAATGCCCATACCTTGTTTGGAATGCTATCTTTAGAATGTCTTCCTCCTTAACTTTCAGCTGATAATAACCAGACTGAAGATCAATCTTAGAGAATACAGCTGCTCCTTTCAGTTGGTCGAACAAATCTTCTATTCTCGGTAATGGATACTTGTTCTTTATTGTTACTTTGTTCAACTGTCGGTAATCAATGCACAGTTGCAGTGAACCATCTTTCTTTTTGACAAATAATACTAGAGCTCTATACGGTGATATACTAGGATGTATAAATCCTCTATCTAACAATTCTTGCAATTGTGATTTTAACTCTCTCAACTCTGCAGGTGCCATTCTATATGAAGTCATAGATATTGGCTTAGTACCGGGAATAACCTCAATCCTAAACTGTACTTCTCTCCCTGGAGGTAGTCTTGGTAACTCTTTCCAAAATACATCAGGAAAATCTCGAACTGTCGGTATGATACTGAGGTCATTACTAAACTTCTTAGTGTCCACTACATGGGATAGAAAAGTCTCACAACCCCGCTCCAGAAGTTTCTTGACTTTAAATGTCGAAATTACATTCTTTATACATTTAGACCCTTCTCCCAACACTATAATCTTTGTACCATCCGTAGCCTTTAAAATCAATCATTGTAAGTGACACTTTATAGTGGCATCATAAGCATGAAGCCAATCCATGCCCAATATGATCTCAATATCACTAAGCGGTAGTTCTAACAAGTCAGCTGGAAATTCAATTCCTTGAACTACGAGTGGGCAGTTTCTACTTACTTTAGTTATTTGAGCACTTTTACCTAAGGGGTTTACGGCTATCGCATCACTCTGAGTTGGTTCTAAAGGAATTCCTCTTTCACGTATTAAGTTCGAACTAATATATGAGTGTGTAGATCCAGTGTCTATCAAAACAAGTATAGGTTTGCCATATAGTTGGAATGTGCTGTAACAATATCAGGTTATTCTCTATCATCTCTTTCATCCTGTGTTCGAATATGATATACCCTTGCTAAAGCTCTATCATCTCGGCCTATAACAGCTTCAATCTCATTTCAAGAACCCATTCTAGATGATCCTGCATATTCATGACCTCTGCCTCTTTGCATTCCAACTGATCTTTCGGTCTGAACTAATCTATCGTCTCAATTTAGCCAGTTGCGCACAAAATGTCCAATTTTACCACAATGAAAACAGGCTCTTGTGATAATCTAACACTCACCATGATGATTTCGATTGCAATACTTGCATCGAGAAAGTCCTTGTCTCCTTTCAGAGCCTTTTACTAATGTCAATGTGTTTTTGGACTTCTCGAGTTGACTTGTTTGTCCCCGTGGTGCTGAAAATCTAGATTGTCCTTATTGTGAATATCATTTGCCTTGCTTTGAAGATTGCGATGAAAAAGATATTTTAGCATTTCTTTTCTGGCTCTGGGATTCTTTTTCAGCTTTCTCTCGGGCATTCTCCATTGCTTTAGCTCTGTTAACTGCGTCTTGGAAATCCCTGGGAGTAATTGCCATCAGCACCTCTTGATATCGGACATTTAGTCCACTTATAAAGCTGTCAGTGATGGCTCTCTCATTCGGAACCAATTCAGAGGCAAACCTACACAATCTGTTGAACTCGCACTCGTACTCATACACCGAGCATTCTCTTTATTTAAGGTCCAGGAACTATTTTCTCATCTCCCGAATGAATGCATCTCCAACATATTTCCTCCTAAACTCAAGGAGGAAAAACTGCCAGTTCACTTCTTCTCGTACACGAGCAATAATATTGCTCCACCATACCAGTGCTTGCTCTCTTAACAAGGAAACAACTCCTTCCAACTTTCCTCGATCATCACATTCAATTCGAGCTAACATTGGCTGTATGTCATTTAGCCAAAATTCAGCCGACATAGGATCTCCATAATATCACCTCGAAAGTCAGAAGCGTGCAGCTTCTTTAACTCCTTAGGAATAGAAACTCGAGGAGGTTTATTAATTATAGCATCTAGGGCTTGTAGAAATGTACCCCGGTCTTGTGCTGGCATTTCCTGTGCAGGTGCACCAGCCTCTTGTTGCATAGGCTGTTGTACTTCCTCCCCGACCTCTAGGGCATTCTCAGGCCCCACTTGTTGAGTAGTATGTTGAGATCTGATTCTCTCCAACATTTGTACTTACAATATTTAATTAAACTAATAAGCAATTGCATCAAACAAACAAACATTACTTTCAAGTAAATGCGACATCCTAGTGGCATGTATACATTTTAATACTTTTATCGAGTTCAGTTTAATTCCATAATTGACTAAACTTGCAGCTCTAGTACCAATAAATGTGACACCCATTTCCCGTAATCGTTCACCAGAAACGAGTCAGATATGTCACGTCTTTTTAAAACTGTCTTTTAATTAAAACCGGGATAATTTAAAAATTTTAAAATAACTTCCCAGTGGTCACCCATCCTGGCCAAGCACGCTTAACTTTATCTAATTTAGAAATAAAATATTAACTTAATACTCAATATTAAAACTTTTTACGTAAATAATATAATCATATCAAATTATGTAATAATAAGTAGTAAACATATTTAATGTCTATAAAAGGTTTATAAAACTATTACATATCTGGTTAAAGTATTTTAGCAAAATGGACAGGTTTATCTAGTACATGCCACTACTAAATACACAAAACATGGATGTCATGAGTACTGAAATTAACCTGTCGATTATTATTCTCGGGAGAGAAGATGATGCAAAAGCCGTCCGTTCCTAGTCTCGATCACCTACGTATATATCAGAAATACACGTCGAGTATAATTCAGTGAGGCATAAAGTGAATATATATAAAATATTGTACAATGTGTAATATCCCAAATTTTGGCTAGTGACCAAAATGGAAATTTTGAAAGTTTTGTGGTCAAAATGTAAACTTTGGAAAAGTTTAGGGACCAAAGTGTAATTTTCAAAAGTTATGTATTTTGATCTCGTAAATGAATAGTTTACCCCCAAGAGTGACATTTTAGTGTTACTCGGATTTTTTGTACGGAGTTTGTATTAATGGCTATAAAGCGATAAAGTTCAAAAAAATATTCGGATAATTGGATCGAATCGAATATCTAGGATATTTTGAAGGATGATAAGACAAGGTTGATTATGTCATTTTAAACGTCTAAGATATTTTCTTTTTGTTGGAAGAATATGAACCCTTGGATTTAAGTTGATTTTCCATGCTAAATATGAGCCGTTAGATGAAAAATGGCAAGATCGTAATTTTGGAAAATCACAAGGGCAAAGTTGGTAAACTACTAACTCAAGATTAAACCTAGGTCATTTTATGAAGGATGATGATATGAGTAACATTATGGAAATATAGAATTTTTGGAATAGATCCGAAGCTCGGTAAAGGTAAAATTTTAGTAGAAGTTTTTTGTGAATATCAGGAAATCGGATTGAATTGGATTTCAGAGGCTATTCCATAAGCCATGGAAAATCATAAAATGATATTTATGGAATAGTGGCCGGTTGAGAAGGAACTAATTTAGTTAGATTATAATGGAATGGCAACATTAAAACAAACTAGTGAATAAAGACTAGTTGGAGGGCAAATTAGTCATTTGGCAGGGATGGCAATTTTGAAATATTTGCAGTTACAAAGGCCATTTTTGGAAGAAGAAAATTAAAGATTAAATCTTGGCCCTTAATTGATGATAAAATCAATCTCAGTTGTTGGATAAAAGGGCAATTTTGTAATTTCCCTATTTGAATGAATTTAAAATTCAATTATATAATACAAGTGACATAATTGGAGAGATTTAAAATTAAAAGGCCAAAAGATGAAGCCTTCTTCATCTTTCACATTTTTGAAAATATGGAAAAAAAGAAAGAAAAATTTTCAAGTTCGATTCAAGCCCCAAAACTCGATTTTTAGGTAATCTTTCGAACTGCAAAGTTGTTCTACTCTTCAAGCTCTATCGTTTGATATTATTAATTCATGGAATACATGCTTGATTGATGAAAATTTTACATGAGAAGGAAATTAGGGTTTATGAACAAAATTTGGGGCTTTTGAAATTTTATGATTCCATGGTTGAATTTAAGTTGGAATCAAGCTTATATGATGTTAAAATCATGTTATTGAGTTAGGATTTAAACCTACATATTTTGGTTTGTATGGAGAAGATTGGGGTTTATGGATTTAAGTCTAACGTAGGGTTTGTGATGTTGTATTAATGATCTAGTAAGCTTGATTTGTTGATTGGAAGCAAAACCCTAAGTTAAATATATATAGGGACCAATTCAGCAAGCTTCAAAGTTAAGGGACCGAATATGCATTTTATGAATTTGGGGTGTATTTGTGTAATTAATGATGTTGGAGATGTGAAATTGATGTTTGAATGCTAAATCGATGTTGAATCGAATTAGTGACCATTTTGACAATTTGTCAAAATCAAGCGACTAAATAGGAAATGAATTCTTGGATGGGGATTAAATCTGATTTTTTTTTCAAAATAATATGATTAAGGTAGTAGTGTTGATTTGAGGACTAAATTGCAAAGTTAAGAAGTTTGAATCCATACCTTTGCATTTTAGTGACTATTTTGGGCAAAGAAAGAAAATTAGAGGGAATTATTTTGAATAATTATTTGATGAAGAAAATGATGAATTGGTGGTTTAAAGCAAGTGATGGGACTAAATTGATAAGTAGAAAAATAAGAAGTTAGTATAAATTGAAGTTTATTATGGAAAGCTATGAATAAGATTTAATTTTGACGGTGACTTCGAAAATTCACCATAAATTCTACAAAAATGGTTAGATGATGAATTTTATACCGTTGTAAAGATTTGTTCGTCTAGTTTAGTTTCCAATAAACAGAAACTGATTTCGAGTTCCGAGTTAAAAGATATGAATTTTTAATCGAATGAAGGTCAGCAAATTTACAGAGCTGTTTCTGTCAAAACAGCACTGTGACGGGAGTTTGATGAATTTTCATAATTTTTGTAGATTTTATTAATTTATTTGGATTATACTGTTAGAACCGTTATCGAATCTAGTTTCTCCAGTATAAAGGAAATTAAGATCTGTGTGTATTCTGCCATGTACAAGTAAATCTTGGAAGGTAGCACAAGCTGTCAGAAAATGGAAGTTGAAACATTTTGCATTTAAATGTTAGTTAGCAAGCTCATAAGAGTTAATAGAAGTTCATATTGGTCACTAAGGACCATAATGAGTTTCTAAAAAGTACAAGGAAGAAAGGAAAAATATTTAGAAAATTTATATTCGAATGATTTTATTAGCAGCATGTTTAAAGGTATTGTTAGATTTGAATCTAACAAATATTTTATTTTATTCATGTGATTAATGAAGTCAAGTCCGAATCAAAGAAGGTTCGAGGTACTATAAAAGAAAGGATCGATCTAGGACTTAGTGAGGCATTGTGTTAAGTGGCCTAGGTGAGTGCAATGCATACATAACATGATACATGGATGTTTTATATATTATAAGGAAGACTTGCGATGAATCTACCTTGTTATGTATTGGCATGATATTTATGTCATTGATCATATGACTAACATATTTTAAATATGTCAGAAGTTGAATATAAATGCATGGATCACTAGTTATATATGATATTATATTATGATTTTTATTCGGGTATGAAATGCCCAATGTTAAATTATACGGATATACATTGCCATGGATGGAATAAATATGGAAATTATGCCCAAATAAGGCATTGAGGGACAGGGTATAGTTGGCATGCCATAGAGTCCAGCAACACGCTGCATATTCGGGTATCCGAGATAGCACTATTGTGTATATAAAGGACACTTAGTGCATGGTTAGCACGACCTTATAAACGTGCGGAAATTGGGAGGTTAGCACAGCCTTATAAGTGTGCGGATTGTGGGCACGACCTTATGTGCATTAGCACTTCGGTGCATATTTGATTCGCGTACCCAGGGTCCTCAAGGTTTAATTTGGGCTATAAATTAATGAATAATAAAGGGAAAAACATGTTAGGGAGTATCTGAACTCTCGGTTTAAATGGCAAGTATATCGTTAAGAAATTTATATTCGGTTTATATTATATTGATATATGATTAATATGAAGGTATATTTATCTAGTGATCATGATGCATTTATGCATATAAGGCATATTATGATAAACGAACAAGCATGAAAAATCTTATGACATTGGCATATAGTAAATAATTACTAATGCAATGTGAAAGTTGATGCATTGGCATATATCATGCTATATAAATGTAGCCATGAAATTGAATAAAGTTTAAATAATTGTTATTACTTCCTTTATTGCCTCACTAGGTTCGTACTTAGCGTGTGCTTAATTTTACACACGTAGGTAAATCAAAATGAGAGTGAGAAAAGCATTGCATCAATATTGGAAAGCTCAACAGCTAATCACAATAATGACATCCTAATTAAGGTTTAATTATTATAGTGGCATGTATACTTGCTAAATCTATTTGAGTTGTGATTGACCTTTAAAGTTCGTTATGGTTTCAAGATAATTGGCATTTCTAGAAAGATTCAAGGTTAAGAATAACCTTTGGTGATGATTTGCATACTGAGATAATTGATTTATGATTGGAACTCGAATAAATAATTTATGTCAGTTTTAAATAAAGTTAAGCGTGCTTGGGTTAGAGAAATTTGAGGATGGGTGACATTGAGAAGTTTTTCTAAAAATTTTAAATTACCCTGATTTTTTATTAAAGAAGTCTTAACATTTCCTACTCGTACCCGGTCTAGAATACTGGAAAGGGGTGTTACACAATGTATAATAACTTTGAAAGCATGATATTCATTTAAATCATATAATCGAAATTGCAGGGGTAGTTAAGAAAGAAACTATACAGTAATTATTATGTACTGTAAAGACATGTAATTTATGCTGTAAATTCATATAGCCCAAGGCAAATATCAAGAGGCAAGTAAACGAGCCCATATAACCCTTAGGTGCATGCAATAGACATAATTAAGTGCTTGATAAATTGTGGACACAATTAAGTGCCAGATAAACTGTGGACACAATTAAGTGCCAGATAAACTGTGTACACAATTAAATGCTAGGCAAACTGTGGACACAATTAAGTGCCATATAAACTATGGATACAATTAAGTGCCAGATAAACTGTTAGACTCTTATGGTATAACACAATACTTTCATTCTTAATATTATACTACCAAGGGCAAACATTAAAAAAATTCCTGCAAAATGGCAAGAAATCCCAATAACAGTTTATATCATGTAGAACATGTTCATACTGGAGCAGTTCATTCTCAAATATGTTCTATACAATTCACAATATGCGTGTCATTTAAAAACTGTATAAAAGAACTTGTCATTTGTATCATGCTATAATCCATTTATGAGCATAAAAATATGCCATAGTCTTTAGATCAATAAAATAATTTATCATGCAAAAACATGTTATATTATAAAAATATTTACCTCTTTAGTTGACTTATTACAAATCTCCCTATAAAAATGTATGCATTCACCTTAGTCTTTTTTGGAGGTCTACTTTATTACTTGATATCACTCCCGACCTTTTCTGCTAGTACGATCTCGGTTTATATTAGAAAGTACATTAAGAATAACATATACAATTTCAAGTATATGTTAGTGCATATTCTTTCTAAGTATAATAATGGAAAGTAAATAAAATAACTATCCAATAAATATAAAATTGATCCTATAAAGCTTCCTATATTCAAACCACAACTTCTCACATTTTTCATTAAATCTTAAATTTTTACCATAATACTTATTTAGTTCCTAAGGACTCTTTCAAGCTTCCAATAGTAGATTTTAAACTTGATCCTTACATTTTTCACCCTTTGCGCATTAGGACCCCAAACTTCACAATTTATTCATTTTGGTCCCTAATGCAATCTAATTAGGGATTTTCATTCCAATCACCTTAATTCAACACATAATACCATTCATCCTTCAATCATGTTATAAATTTCCAAACCTTAACATAAACCCTAATTCTTCTCTTCAAGAACATGAACAATTCTTCACCCAAATAACATAATCAAGCATGTAAAACAACATTCATATCATTTCCATCATCAAAATAATTTTTGTAATATTTCCCCTAATTTTTCTCCACTTAGCCGAATGGTTCCTATACCATATACCGTAGGATTTTCATCACCTTAAGCATAGAAACAACATCACAACCTTATTTTCAACATGAATAAGCCTTAAAACATGAGGTTTTAATATTTTCTTCATCCACCCTAATCATCAATACCAACTCAGAAGCATGGAAACTATGTAAAACTTATACCAAATGAAAGAGAATTCCATGAAGAACAAATCTTTATTTCACATCTAAGCCTCAAATCCAATCATACAAGTTCAAAAATTGAAAAGAAAATTTCCTACCCTTAAAATTTCCTACCCTTACCTTGATAACTCACGGCTATAGAGAGAAAGATGAGAAAAATTTCCACACTTTTCTATTTCTTTATTTCATGCCAAATGGCATTTTAATTCACCTTATTTAATATAAAAATCCTTTTAATAGTCAAATGACTATTTTACCCCTTAATATCGTCCCATAATATGTTGCCACTAATATTCTTCACTTTTCCATACACGAAATATTCATAAAATATATGCAAAATGACCATTTTGCCATTAATGAATGAACTTATCTTCAAAATTGCCATTTTCCTCTACTACACCAAATACTGCATAAAATCGAATTTAAATCAAATAAAAATGATTCAAAAACCATCATATCATTTTCTTTAGGTCTTCCTAAGATTTTCATAAAATTTCCATAATATTCTGAGTTCAAATAATCGTCCGAACTAAATACCGAACTTATCCTCTTTATAGCTCTTCACACAAATCTCGTACTAAAAATCTTATATTGGGATACACTATTCATTTATGTGGTATAAAATAATTTTTGGGAAAATTACCATTTTTGCCCCTAAACTTTTCTCAACTTTTCACTTTAGTCTCCCAACTTCAAAAGTTTATGTTTTAGTCACTAAACTAAAACCACTAACTTTTAATTCTTTATGTTTTAGTCACTAGATAATTACTGGGGTATTACATCCAAAGTCGAAACCACATTGGATAAGAACTTAACATTCTCTCCCACAACCACCACTTTGTAATCATCGGCAAGTTTCAACGAAACTCGCTTCGTTACGAATTCAACCACACCCCTATGCTCAGTTAACCAATCCAACCCCAAGATCACATCAAACCATGAAAACGACAACTCCATCAAATCAGCTGCAAACATGTGACCTTGAACTAACAAAGAACATCTCTTATACAACCTCCTAATAATAGCTGCCTCTCTAAAAGAGCTAGTTACTTGTATAGCCATATTTAACACTTCTATTGGTATGTTAAGCAAATGTGCATGCTCATGCAAAATATATGAATGCGTAGAACAAGAATCTATCAAAGAAAGTGATGGCATAGACTGCAAGGTAAAAGTACCTGCAATCACATCAGTGTCATTCCTCCCCTCGCGATGCGCATAAATCCTCGCTAGTCCACTACCCTCAAGTTGAACCGCCACTGTATGAGTAACAATCCTTTGACCTTTCTCCCTTCACTGAAAATTACCTCGACCACGCCCACGACCTCTTTGTGGTGTAACATCAAGTGCAGATGCCTGTCTACCCCTAGCCAACAACGGACAATCACGTCTCAAATGATCCTTAGATCCACAACTCCAATAGGAATTAGCAACAATAGACGAAGGAGCTTGCCCCTCACTGGCCAAACATGGACAGTATCACCTCATATAATCTTTCGATCCACATACCCAACAGGTATTATGTAATTCTCTAACCTGGGTACTCTGACCCTATGACCCTCACCTAGCATTACTTCTACCTCGTCTCTGTTCAGGGCGATACCTCTTATCGCAGTGTCTCTTAAACTAACCACCACTGAAACCAAAATTTGCATATCTCTTTCTAGAGCCAGAACCTCCCGAACGAGAGAGTAAACCTAGGTTTTGCTCAATGTCCTTCACCCGTATAACCAACACATTGAAATCCTTATAGCCAGAAGACAACATATACGTCTTAACATCATGTACCAATCCGTAACAGAATCGATCACAGCGATGCCCTTCATCCAGCACCAATTTAGGAGCATACTGACTCAACCTGACGAAATGTAACTCATACTCAAACATAGACATACTGCCCTGAACCAAGGCCATGAACTCACGCTTCTTTCATCCAAGTATCTATCTCCTAGATACTTTTTTTAAGCAAACTTGAAAGAATTCCTATGTAACATCATCGGGTTCCATGCCCACAATCACGGCAGTCCACCGACTATAGGCATCCCCCTACAGCAGAGACACAACACATCCCAACTTACAAGCATCATTGCACCCCATCTGATCCAAATCTGATCTATAATGGCAAACCACTCTTCGGTTGCCAATACTCTAAACTCAACTCCTTTCAGACTGTGTAAATGCTCTAACGACAAACCCAAATTAGCAGCGACAATAGGTGTCGGTGTAGGTACATGCACTCCAACCACTGTAGCTTGAAATGCTCTAGTTATTTCCTGTACCAAAGGAGTCAGATCACCGTACACAGGACTAGGTGGTGCATGTGGTACTTGCTCCACTCCCTCAGGCGGATTAGGTAAAGGAGGTGGCAAACCTCCAGGAGGTATGACATTCTCCTCATTTCCCTGCCCCACAACAATAATACTCATGCTCAATCTCAATTCTCTCCTTGGTGGCATCACATAAAAATGTATCTAAGGCATGATAATTGCACAAAAACAAAAGCAATCAGGATAGCTTCAAGCAAGGATCCAAGACTTTTATTTCAAATCAAAACCATTTCATACTTGTAGTAATAAGGCAATGTGTCCAAAAAATACCCTGACATAGCATATACCAATCACCGTGCATACCAAACAGTAATGAACAATCATCAACAACATTCTAACTTTTTGTAACCTGGCTATGATACCAACAAATGTAACCCCTTTAACCTAGTCTAGCCAAAATTGAGTTAAAAGGGTTATATTAGGTTTGCCGAAGCAAACCCAAACTAATAACCTAAAATGAGTCTTTTTTTATTTTATCTTATCTAAAAGCATAGATTTAAATCCTAAGGTGAACATAAAAAAGCAGACACGATAACAATGTGACCAGATTACAAATGCAGTTCAATTTCTCAAACATGCGCTTTGAGGACCAAAATGTAATTTCCACAAATTACAAGAACTTAACCAAATTCCATGTTACCAATTCTTCATGAATCAGGTTTCATGCTCACATGTCAATTTCCAGCTTAAAACGAACATCCAAACTCATATAATTGCATACATAACATTTAGGGACTAAAATGCACAATTTCAAACTTCAACAGGCAAGAACCTAAAGAAAACCACTACGTATCGATACAGACATGACCGTATCGATATAGCCTAACTAACAAATTGGCTCTGCTTATCGATACTTGCAACCCCGTATCGATACGGTGTGTAGGACAAACTTGTACTAATATAGTACTACCCACGTACTAATCCCTTAAGAAATATTTTCAAAACCTAAATTCCAGTGGCAAAAGAGCATATCGATATGGCAGCTAGGTGGACTAATACCCTTTGTATATTTTCACAGCTCTAAGCCTCACCAGACCCCTCGTATCGAAACCAAGGTACCCGTACCGGTACGCGAAGGCCTATAATGACCTCTAGGTCCAACATATGACACTTTTGCTCACTCTAAACAAGTCCAAACCTTATATAGACATCATACATCATCAATGGAATACTTATCACAATTATACAAGCATTTAAAGCAACTCCATCAAGCTTGACTCAAATCTGCACAACATCTATAGCCATGCTTCCTACTCAACATGTAAAACATAAATCCAAAGCAAAATCAATCATATAAAGCCTTAGACAAATCCCAAACAACAAATAAAACTTGTACAAATAGGGAGTTTTCCAAAACAACCCTCCCAAACATCAATTAACCATGTTGCCTTTATTACTACAAGTCTATTCCAAAACCATACTTGAAAATGAGTAAGTCCTTAGAATCCCCCTTTGCTTGCTCGTTGCCTCAAACGCTTAATTCCCTGCATTGATGGAAAAAGAGAGCGTAAGCACACAAGGCTTAGTGAGGAGTGCTTTAAAACAAACCACCATCAATGTATTTAAAACCAGTTATTCAAACCACTTTCAAAACCTTATTTAAAACATCTTTCAAAACATCATGCCTTACAAAACTATGCATTTAACATTTCCAAAATATGTATTCAACTTGTATCATGGATTAACAGCAAAATCCTTTTTACAACACTCAATTTAAGCTTTCCCATTCATAACAACCCATATGCAAGGCTTAAAGAGTAAACATGTATTAACCAACATAATACAACATAACCCATCAACATGATACATTATTAAACATATTGGCTTTCAAGTGATCATAACCCAAGTTCCACTTTACAAAATACTACATCGGATACATAGATTCAACAAGTGTCCTTGCAACACATCATACAATCTTAACCGAAAATCATGGTACGATCATAACCCACTCATCGGTTAGATGTATAATCCACTAACGGGATTTTTTCGTACCATA
Source organism: Hibiscus mutabilis (assembly GCA_019671005.1). Classification (NCBI taxonomy): domain Eukaryota; kingdom Viridiplantae; phylum Streptophyta; class Magnoliopsida; order Malvales; family Malvaceae; genus Hibiscus; species Hibiscus mutabilis. The sequence goes on along the minus strand of CM033752.1, from coordinate 12,460,849 downwards.
TAACCCCTCAACACCTGAGGCAACTTTTTATAGTGCACTATTAATCCTATGGCTGGTCAACTATATCTGATAACTGTTGGGATGATCAATCAATAGAGAAAGTATCCAAGAGGGGGTGAATTGGCAATTTAAAAAGTTGGAAGTAATTTGGAAAAATATAGACAATGGAACACAAGGATTTATAGTGGTTCAACCTTCTAACAAGGTTTACGTCCACTACCTTAGCTTCCTCCTAAGGATTTCAACAAATTCACTAAAGAATTCTTCCCTTTTTCTAGGCATAGGAGGCAACCGTTACAATATCAAAGCTTCCTACCCAAAGCTTTGATAGACTCACTCTTTTACAAAGAAAGAATATGGCAAGTGAATAAAATCCTCACAAGGTAGAAATTTGCCCAATTACAAGATCACTTAACCTGATTCTTGAAAATGAAAATCACAATAAAGCCCACTCAAGAGGGCTACAAATATTTGACTCTAATAGGCTCAAGAATGTTAGATTTTTGCTTGAATGCTTCAGAGTTGATCAATTGTTGTTGTATTAGTTTTGGAGACTTCAATTTATACCCTTTCATTGATTTCTAACCGTTTGGGTGGTTGGTGAATTGAATATAGCCGTTGGAGAGCAAATTTCCCACAATAAATGATGTCTGCCAACCCTAGGTATCAGTAAGAGAATTAGAGTATCCGTACCTGCCCAATATAGAAATAGCCATTAGAAAGCAAAACGTATCGGTGCTCGAAGTCAAGTATCGGTACAGAGACAGGGGTACCAAAACGCAAAGGCCATACCAGTACGTGAAATGCTCACTGGAATTTCATAAGGCAATAGGGTATCGGTACGCGCACAGTAGTACCGGTACTCGTTTGAAAAAAATAATTTTGCCTTAAGGAGTATCGGTACGAGAAAGGTGTACCAGTACTCAATTTACATTCGATGTTTGAATAAAAGCTTTCAAGTATCGGTACACAATATGGTGTATCGGTACTCGATTTACATTCAATCGTTCAAAATCCAAACTGCGTATTGGTACGCTTGTAACTGTACTGGTACTGTTTTATATTCAATGTATTGAGATTGTAAAGGGTGTATCGGTACTCATAGTACCGTTCGGTACGCTAAGGCAGTTTTGGCCTATTTCATTTGGAAAAACTCATTGAATGTGTTTTTAAAATATTTCAAATGTTTGATTCAGTTTAAGACAAAAATTAACTTTTGTTTGAATGCATAGTAAGTAATTCATATTGGTTAAAAAATTAATTTAAAAGGATTTATTATTTTAAAACTATTTGTTATATCAAAATCAATTTAATATAAGTTTAACAATAACATTTTAAACCACATCACTTGCCAATATAATTCAATAATAACCATGCACCTAACTATTTTTATATGCATCATTTAAAATCATATTTTTACAATGCATAAAACCATGCATTAACAAGTATAACACATACTTCCATGAACCATGTTCCAAATGCATTCATCATCAATATATGATCGAGATCAGTATAAATCATAGTCAAAACATGCATAAACAGTAGGTACCATGTAATTCAAAAACAAGTGCATAAAACCAATTTCGCCAACCGAAAACGAGGGATAATTCTCTTCATACTTACTTCTGAGTTTAAACCAACATTTCAAGCTTAATTTAAACTCCCATAAAAACCTTTAAACCAATTCAAATCTAAATTCCACATTCTCACTCAGCAACAACGCAAAGCTTTATTTGCCTATGGGAATTGCTCCTCCAAATCTTCTGAAACCCTTCCACAAGCTTAAGGATCAACTTCCCCTATTTTAGCCACAACATAACATAGGATTTAATGCATCTAAATGCATACAGAAACCCAACAACATCAATTCACACTAATCCTCATCTATCTCTAACCAATTTCCCTCCAAAACAACCAAAAACAACATCAAACACCTTCCAAACATAACCCAGCCAAAACCAAAAAGTTTAATCCAACAATTATCATCAATTAATACCCAAAAACACATTTACAACATCCTTATATCTCCATCATTCATTAAACATCCATAACTCCTTAAAAACTCATAACTAACAACCTAAGAAATTAGAGATTCACTTAGTTTCGGGATTCTAATGTTAAAACCAACTTATTAACATTATAAACTATGAAAATTATGATAAAAAACAATCAAGAACTCAACAAAATAGAATCATTACGAGATTCTTTCAATTTCTTAAGTAAATTTCAATTAAATAAAGAATCCTTAATTAATCAAACACTTGAGAATTTCAGTAAAGAACCATATATTAGAGGAGAAGAACGAAACTCACCTCTAATGGTTAGCTTTCCCCATAATTGGACGAATTAATTGAGAAAACAAAATGAAAACAATAAGGTTTTGATAGGAAACTCATTATAAATCAAAAGATTAAAGAAATCAAAATGTTACCGAAGATTTTGAAGAAGAAAAGAGAGTTTGTCTAGAGAGAATTTGAGAAAAATCTTTTAGATAAAAGTTAGTTACGTAGGAAAAATATTAGACTTAATTATCTAATTAATTATCCAACCCTATTTATACTCTTTTAAAACCGTTTAAAACAGCCAATTAAAGAGGAAAGTCTGATATTAGACTTTGGGAAAATAGCTCCTTAAAGATTCTAAGTTTTGATCCTTTTCCAATTTAGTCACCAAAACAGTTTTAAAACTTTACATTTTGGTCACCGAACCAAAATGTCACTTTTCAAAACCTCTTTTTGTAAAATTGATTCCACCAAAATATTTTATATATAAAATAAATATTTTACCATATTTTCCATACTTTTGTCCTTTTTAAAATTGTTTATTTCAAATTAATCTAGAAACTAACTTGAATCCTCTAATTCGGTCTACCGGACCGTCTATCCGACCTAGCTAACACCTAGGCCCAAAACCACTCAAAATTATTTATTTCAGATTAATCCTAAAACTGACTTGAATCTTCTAATATGTTCCACCAGATCGTCTATCTGCTGATCCCCGAGTATGAGATCACACCGATGTTTGTGAACACTTCGAGGGGCATGTTGTTTGACCGATTGATGAACAACACCACTCAAAATTTTGCCGACATGGTAAGAATCAGAGAATCAATTGAGGTGGCTATAAAGAGTGGAAGAATTGATAGTGGAGAGAATTCTTTAATGAACTACAAAAGAAAGGACAATGAGGTGAATACCATGAGCATCTATACTGCCCCAAAGAATTTCACTATTTCTCAACCACAAGTCAAAACCAGAGGTAGGAAATACTCGAACAAGAGATAAGATCCCCAAAGAAGGGAAATGAGAAGATATACTTCACTCCTCTGTCGGTGTAGTACGTTGAGTTATACTCACAGTTACACAAGGCCAATTTAGTTCGACCATATTATGTTACTCCATTCGAGCCACCTTACCCCACATGGTATGATGCCAAGGCATATTGTGATTATCATGCTGGTGTCCCATGGTACTCAATTGAAAATTGCTTCTCATTCAAAAAGTTTGTTCAAAATATGATCAAGAACAGGGTGTTGCAATGAGATAAACCAAATGTTGCTGACAACTTGCTACCGAATCACGGGGATCATGGTGTAAATGCTATCGAAGAGTAGCATACTAGAATGGCAAAGTGGAGTGTGTATCACCTTTGAGATGGTTATTCTAACAATTATGCATGGATCGCTTAATTGATTGAGATATGGAAATTGTGCAAGAAGGATGTGGACCTTATGGTGAGTATCACCAAGAGGGGGACATGAAATTCAGCATTGTAAAGATTTCAAGCAAGTGATTCAATTCATGATGGACAATAAAGAGATTGATTTTTTTTGAGAAGGACAAAGGAAGAAGGAATTAGATTTGTGCACATCGGATAGCCATAAGGTCCAGTACGGGGTAGATAGGCCATTAATGATCATGCTCAAGCTGAAGGAAGAGGGTTCGTCCCCAAAGAGAGAGTTCTAAGATGGCCCCTAAGCTTGTCATCGCAGCTCTGGCTCCTTTTCCTTTCAAGGACACTGGAAAGGTTCTATGGAGCTACACCGCTCACATCTCAGTACCAAAGGGTTAAAAACTGCAAGAAAGCAAGAAGTCGTCCGATTAAGTAAAACCCATACTAGAGGAGGAATTAGTAGATCTAAAGGCTGAGATAGTGAATGAGGTAGGACACTTCACAAGAAGTGCTAGCTGCTATTTTTAGAGACGTCAAAAGTGGAAGAAGCACAAAAAGATAATGTTAAGGCCATAATGACCGAGTCTGAGAAGATATTTGTGGAAGAACCTCTTCCAAAGATCAATGAGTCAGTAACGGAGACACAAGCGCAAGAGTTTTTGAGGTTTTTGAAGAATAGCGAGTATAGAATTGTCGAGTAACTCTGAAAGCAACAAGCACAAATTTTGGTGCTCGAGTTGTTGTTAAGCTTCAAAAAACACCAAAGTGCACTGTTAAAGGTTTTGTATCAGACCTTCATCTTGAATGACATTTTTTTGGGAAAGTTAGATCAGTTAGTGGGTCACTTTGGCACATGTAACTATATAACCTTCAGAGATTATGAGATTCCAAATAAAGGTATAGGGTCAACTATGGCATTGAAAATTACTACCATTGCAAAGGATATATTCTATCGGGGGTACTCATTAACAACGGGTCTGCCTTGAATGTGTTATCGATGGTGACTCTACAAAGGTTGCCCATTGATAATTCACACATAAAGTTGTGCCAAAACTCTGTTAGAGCATTTGATGGGACCCAAAGGGATATGATTGGAAGATTGAAATACATTTGTTAATTGGGCCTACTGAGGACACCATTGATTTTGTAGTGATGGATATTCGGCCAACTTATAATTGTTTCTTAGGAAGGCCTTGGATTCATTCGGCCGACACTGTGCCTTCTTCGTTGCGTCAAAAATTAAAGTTTGTTATCAAGGGGAAGTTGGTAAGTGTGAGGGCCGAGCAAGATGTCATTGCCTCTGTGATGACCGATTCCCTTTACATCCAAACCGACAACGAGGCTATGGAGTGTTCTTTTAGAGCTTTGAAATTTTTGAATACTACCTTTGTGGCAGAAGGAAACAATATCTCATGCCCTAGACTATCTAATTATACTAAGATATGATTTAAGAGACTTTGGGACGAGGAGCCAAGAAAGGAAAGGGTCTCAAAAAGAACCTAAAAGAGTGTTTGTTTGCCAAAAGTGTCATCAATAAGAATAACCGGTTTGGGCTCGGCTACAAGCCCAATTTTCAGCAAAGGAAACTAGAGTGGAAGAAGAGGGAAGAGGAAAAGAAGTCCATGTTAGGGGAAAAGATATCCCATGGGAACCAATGACTTTTTCTAAAATAAAAGAAATTTTTGTGTTTGGCAGGATAGTCAATGCCAAACAAAAAGTGCACGAAGCAATCCAAGAGAGTGACAAGCTCAATGGTGAAGAAATGTTCAGTGAAGAACTAGAGGGGATGCATGTAAACATAATAGCCGAAGATTAAAAAAGCGGCTAGTTTTTTTCCAAAATTCGCCCTTGCATCAGGGAGAGATGCTTAGCAATTGGGCCAGTGTTGACCTACCCGTAGTTTTTAGGTATAAAACAGAGTAATGCTCAGAACCAACCCTATTCGCTTTTGCCCGCGAGCAGTAGGGATCTTTTGTAAAAGGCTTCTATGTTAACTTGCTTGCTTTCAATTCAATGAAAAGGATGATTTCCATATTTTCTCAAATGGAAAACATCATATTTGTTGCATTCATTTATTACATTTATTATTTCATTCATTTCATAATAATATTCATTTATCTTCCCAATAGATATTTATTTCCAAACTGTTTTAGGGTCCCTATTATTAACTATATGAATGATTCTAAATCTAATCCTAAGATAGATTTTCAATGTAATGCCCTAAAATTGGGCCTAGATGTTAATTAGATCGATTAGACGGTTTGGGAGAACCGGATTATGCAATTCGAGTTAGTTTCAGGAATTAAATCTTAATAAATTGTTTTTGGCTAAAATAAAATGTGGAAAATCCTAGAAAATAATTCATTAATATTTTAAGTATTTGGTAAATCAATTTGAAGTAATTAAATTTGATTTTGGTACATTTTGGTTTGGTGACTAAAATGAAAAGCTTTCAGAACTGTTTTGGTGACTAAATCGTAAAATGGTCAAATCTTAGAATCTTTAAGGACTATATGACCAAACTTTTCCATCAGATTTTTCCCTTAATTTAGGCTATTTTTAAAGCATTTTAATTGGCTTTAATAATAAAATAAATGGGATTAATAGAAGGATTTTTATTTTCACAAATCACTTTCTCACGTAACTAACTTTGGTATCGCTTTTCTCTCAACTTTCTCAGTAGCCAAACTATCAAAATCTTTCGAAAATTTTCAGGAATCAATCTCTTTTGATTTCCTTTTGATTTACTACTTGATTATTTAGATTCTACTACAAAATCTACTTGGATTTCAACCAATATTTGCCAATTAAGGGAGAAATCAACAATTAGAGGTGATTTTCGTTTCTCTCCTCTAATTGAAGGTTCTTTATTGAAATTCCCAAGTTCTTGATCCTTTACAAATGATTTATGTTATGGAATTATGATTAAAACATGTATATGATAATTAAATTGAGTTTTTATATGGAATTTTGTTAAATACTGTTTTGGATCTATTTTGTGTTGAATCTAATTGATTTAGATCCCTATTAAGATGTGTTTTAATGTTTAAAAAAGGGATTAATTAAAAAATTCCAAAACTATGTGAATTGCTAATTTTCTAGGTTGTATATAGTTAATTTTTGAAGTGATCTTGATGCTATATAGTTGATGGAGTTATAAGGATGTTATTAAGATTTTTTTGGATGTCATTTCATGTTGTTAAGATGTTAGAATCAATAGGTTTTGGCTGGGATTTGCTTAGTTGAGGTTTGATGATGATTTTGGTTGTTTTAGAGGGGCGTTTGATGGTTTCTTGTTAGGCGAAGTTGTGTTTGTTGGTTGCTGGAGATTAGAGATGCATGGAAGTGCATTAATCCTCTATTTTTATTGGGTAAAGCATTGGAGTTGAATCCTATAGCTTTTGGAGAGGTTGAGGAAGCTTTGAAAGCTTGATTCTCGCAACGACAAGAGAACTTTGGATTGTTGGTGAGTGGAAACGAGTTTTACTGGTTTTAAAAGGTTTGAAGATGGTTGTTGGGAGTTTAGAATAAGTTTGAAACACTTATTTAAGCTCAGAAGTAAGTATTGGTCTAGCTCTCTCTCATTTTCACTTTTGCAAAATACAATCCCATGCACATGTTTATAGATTTGATTACTTGCTGTTATTGCATGTTTTAGAAATGAAGGATGTTGCAAATGATTATACATGATGAGATTTGAGCATTGCAAATGATTTATGAAAGTATTTTGTGAATGCTAGAATACATGATCTAATGTATTGGAAAATGGTTTAAATTGATGCATATATAAAACAATAAGTTAATGAGACTATTATTGAGTATATTGGCAAGTGGCTGAGGTAAAATGTTATGGGATGTAGTTGGCTAGCCATAGGGTTTAAAGTGCACTATTATAAGTCACCTCATGTGTGTCGAGGAGTTAGAGTGTACCATGCTCCACCATGAGAACCGCAGTGGTCGAGGGGTCAAGAGTGTGCCAATTCTCCCACTGGTGGATTTATATGTTATAACCGTTGAGGGTTGCTCCAGTTCGAGGACGTATGTGAAGTGGTTGAAGAAACCAATTGCAAAATCCGTGTATCCGATGTGGTTTTGATAAAATAGAATGAAAGTTGTTTTGAGTCACTTGAATACCAATATATGAGATGATATATCGTGAGAAATGGATTATGTATTGTATAATGGGATTTATACACGAGATGCTCTTTAAGCTTGCTATTTAGTGATTTTGGCATATGAAGCTTAAATTGAGGTTTATGATAGAAATCCTTGATACATGTGTTGCAAATGCTTTAAATGTGCATATTTGAAGAGATTATAGAAGCATGAGATGATTTTGCCATGAGATTTATACATTTGGTTTGAATTAAAATGATTTTAAATGCATTGATGAGTGTTTTTGAGATTCCCTCACTAAGCTTATAGCTTATGCTCTCCTTTCTCATCAATCCAGAGAAATAGACTCTTTCGGATAGCAAGTAAGCGAGGAAGCATTCAAGGACTGAAGCATTTCCATGTATGGTTTTGCAAATGCATAGTAGTAATAAGAGTGAAAGGCCTTGTAGCACTCTCGAATCGATCTCCGATAACCGTCAAGAGGGTTATTTTTGATGCTTGGTTGAATTGGCTAAAAGCGATAAAAGATTGGACAAAATGCACAATGATTTTAGATTGATTCAGCCTTCTAACCAAAGCCTACATCCACTACCTTAGCACACCACTAAGGATTTCCTAATTCACTATGAATTCTTCCCCCTTTTCAAGGCTTAGGAGGAAACCTTTACAACCCTATCTTTTACTGGCTAAGATAGAACCAACTCTAGTTTTTCACCAAGGCTAAGCTAGAACCTCTCATTTTACAAGGGATAAGAAGTAAACAAATTACCTTACAAAGGTGGATGTTTACAGAGATTAAGCTCACTAGAAAGTGTACAAAAATATACAAATAAGCACTCTTTAGAATATGTACAAGAGAAATGAAGAAATAAGAATTTGACTCAAATTCTCTTGATCAACATGCTTGGATATATTCTCTCTACTTCTTCTTTAGGTGTCTTTGGCTTGTATTTATAATGTGGAATGAAAAACTAGCCGTTAAAAACTAGCCGTCCGTTGGAAAACTAACCGTTAGAAAACTAGCCGTTAAAAACTAGTTGTTGGAAAACTAGCCGTTGGGGACTTTTAAATTACTTGAAAATATATATTTGAGTCAAAAACACTTTTAAAAGCTTTCAAACATATTTTTCAAATTAAATGGACTTTAAATTGTTTTTGCAATATTTGTTCAAGTCCAAAAATATTTTTCACTTTGTTATATCAAAATAAATATCTCAACAAAGAGGCAATGTGACCAAGTTGTATTTGGAAGGTTTATTTTGGGTACTTCCTGTTTGTACAAGTTATATTTGATGTTTTGGACTTGTATGATGCTTAATGTCTAGTTTTGAGAGGTTGGGAAGCATTATGCATGCTTGGGTAGAAATCATGCCTATAGGGGTTTGTTCAGAATATGGCATGTTGTGAATGATCTTCTACCATGATGCTATGTTTGAGGATTTGATGTTTGTGAAGTTACATGATGTTTAGATGTTGATTGGAGTATGTTAGATTGAGCCAAAGTGTCATATGTTGGACCAAGAGGTCATTACAGGTCTGTTCATACCAGTACGGGTCCTTAGGGATCGGTACGCGGGGACCTGTCTCAGCTCAATCTGGGTAAAATCACCTTGGCATACCGATACACCTAGGGACTATATCGGTACGCGTTGCTGATAATTTGGCTTGGTGTCGGTACACGGGAGCCGTACCAGTACGCCTCTTGGCTACTAGAATTCCAATTTTCAAAAATAGCATGCCCATACTGATACGCTTGAGGACCATATCGGTATGCCTTTTTATTTTGCACTCGTTGCAAAACTGGAAGTGTCGTACCGGTACGCCAGTCGTTATTTCAGTTAAGATGCTTTCTGAAGTCTGATTCTTTGTAGTTTAGTACCCATTTCTTAATTATACAATTAAATGAGTTTGGAAGGTTATTTTAAGTTGCGATTTAACATGAGTGTATGAAATATGACTAATTAAGGATTGGTAACTTTAATTTCATGAATGTCCTCTTAACTATCAGAAATTATGTTTTAGTCATCGAAATGCGAATTCGTACAATTGGATGTCCAATCGACGCCCGATTGAGTTGTAATTTTCACCATAACTAGCATGATCACCTTGGGACTTAAATATGCATTTAGATAAGATAAAATAAAAAATGGACCATTTTTAATGTAAATCTTCTAAGTTTGTCTCGACAAGCCCAAATGTAGCTCTCTCGGTTCGGTATTGCGACCAGACCAGGTCAAGGAGGTTACATTCAGCAACCATTGTATTTGGTATAAATCAATGATGAGATAGAATGTGAGGTCTCTGATGAATAAACTTAGATTAATGGCAAGCGAGGAAAAACAGATCCTACCCCACTGAGAAGAGGTGGAGACTCTCAATTTGGGAACTAATGAAGAGAGAAGAGAGGTTAAGATTGGAACCACTTTCTCATCCAAGACTAGGCATGAGTTGATAGAATTGCTTATAGAGTTTAAAGACGTCTTTGCTTTGATTTACCAAGATGTGTCGGGGTTACATACGAATATTGTAGTACACAAGCTACCGAAAAGGTCAGAATGCAAGCCGATTAAAAAAACTAAGAATAATGAGGACAAATATGTTGTCGAAAATTAGGAAAGAGGTGAAAAATAGTAGGAGGTCAGCTTCTTAAAGGTCGCCAAGTACCTTGAGTGGATGGTAAATATAGTCTCGGTACCTAAGAAAGATAGGAAGGTTCACATGTGTGTAGCTTATAGAGATCTCAATAAACAAGCCCTAAAGACAATTTTCCCTTGCCTCATAATGATACTTTGGTTGACAACACCGCGGGGCATTCATGGTTCTCTTTCATGGATGGTTTATTGGGGTACAATCAAATAAAGTTGCATCCCAAGGAAATGGAAAAGACCACATTTGTGACCATGTAGGGCATATTTTGTTACAAAGTGATATTGTTTGGACGAAAGAATGCTGGGGTAACCTATCGAAGAGGCCTGATGGCTCTCTTCCATCACATGATGCACAAAGAGATCGAGGTATATGTTGATGACATGATTACCAAGTCTCGAACTGAAGATGAGCATATTCAGAACTTGAGGAAGCTTTTCCAAAGATTGAGAAAATACTAGTTAAAGCTCAACACGGCTAAGTGACCCTTTATAGTTACGTTTGGCAAGCTCTTAGGTTTTGTGGTTAAGCGAAAAGGGATCTACATTGACCCAACAATGTGAAAGCCATTCAAAATCTTTCACCACCTCAGACATAAAAAAGAAGTTCGAGGTTTCTTGGGAAGAATAAATTACATATCTCGGTTCATTCTCAATTAACCGACAAGTGTGACCCTATCTTTAGATTGCTTCGGAAGAATAACCAGTAGTATGGGATGAAGAGTGCCAAGAGACTCTAGACAATATCAATAAGTATTTGACTAATGCTTCAATCCTAGTGGCATTGGAGCCGGATAGACCATTGATCCCGTACTTAACGATCTTTGAGAATTCGATGGGTTATGTGTTGGGGTAACATGATGAGTCTAAAAGGAAAGAGCAAGCTATCTACTATTTGAGCATGAAGTTGATTGATTGTGAAACACAGTACCCACCGATTCAAAAGTTATGTTGTGCTCTAGTGTGGGCTACTAAAAGGCTCAGACAATACATGTTGTACCATACCACTTGGTTGATATCCAAGTTGAACTCGTTAAACTTCTTGATGGAAGTTGTAACACCCTAAAAATAGGGCTAGAAGTTTAGAGGTTTGATCGGGTTGGGTTTGACTCAGTCGAACTGGATTAATTGATAAAATAAGTTTCGATAATTAATATTTAAAAAATAGAAATGGTCAAGATAAAAATTGGCCTGACGTACAAAAAATGTTTAATTATATTATCAAGTGTTTTGGTAATTAAATTGGGAATTATTTAAATTAATCAACGTGACATTGTGATTTAGTGACTAAATTGTAAAGATTGCAAAATTGTTTTAAGTACCTATTTTGTAAATGGGCCAATACTAAGAATCCTTAGAGAGCTATTATTTTATAATGTTTTTAATCAAAAATCACCACCTTAATTGAGTAAGTAGTTGACGGTTAATTGGTTTCTAAATCATTTTCCTATTCTTTCTAATTTTCTCTTCTTATTTTCTCCCATATTCTATTTCAATTTCCAAACAAGATTTTTAGAATTCCTTGCTGATTTTTAATGGAGAAATTATCATTTGATTCTATTTTTTATTCATAACAAAACCTTGCAAAGATTTCTCAAAGATTTCATCCATTTCGCAAGTTGGATTTCAAGAAAATACTTACATCAATTTTGGTGGGAGTTTCTTCAAGGGTGAACTTCTTCTTCTCTCTTAAAACTAAGGTTATTTATTGATATTACCTAGTAGTTGGCTGATATTGGATTGTTTTTAACTTAGTTTTGCAGTAGATTTCAAGAATTGATTGATTAATTGAGATTTCGATGATTTGCTTAAAGCTTTGTTTATGTTGATGAAACTTGGAGATTTTGATTGGGTAAATTCACATTTTGATAAGGTAAACATAATGTGAAATGAGGATTGAATGTTAGAATCGTAAGGTTGATGATAGCTATTAGTTGTTTGAATATCGTTGTAGTTTTTGGTAGTTTTAGCTATTTTGGAAGGATATTGTTAAGGATGTAAGAGATTATTGTTTGGCAGTGAGTAGAATGCATAATGATGCATTTTCCCTTTGGTTTATGTTGTTAGAATAGGGGATGATCAAAGCAAGGTTGCCTAGTTGCGTACATCACTTTTTGGTTGCTCAATTCGCGTTGGTGAGCAAAGCGAAGTGTATCGGTGAGTGTGTAAACACATTAAAGCTCTTTAAAGGTTTCATCGATGATCATGTGGGTTTAGTTATTGCCTAAAAAGTTTAACTCAGCTCAAGCGTAAGTTTTCCCTATTTTGCCTTTGAGTATCGGTTTGATATGAGTTTGCGAATTTCATGTTTTGGTTTTAAAAGCATGATTTGATTTACTTACTGTAATTGCATCATTTTGGATTAATATGCAATGTTTATCAAAGATTATGAATGCATAGAGCTTTGAGATTTATTCCTAGAAGGATTGTATTGTTGCCTTTGGCAATGTGGTTTTGCATATGAAACGGTTTTGTGAAATGCATTGGAAAACAATAAGTAAATGCATTTGAAAATGACATATTGGCTATGTGACATAATGAGAAAGTATTAGATATAGTTGGCATGCCATAAGGTTTAAAGTGCACTATAATATAAAGTCGATCACTCTGTAGCTCTTGAGGTGTAGTGGTATGGCTACTTGAGCTTATAGTTTTCTTCGGTTTCATGCATAGGGGTAAGCCTATTGTTATGTGGTAGAGGTAAGTCATCACGAAGGGTAGGGGTAAGCGTATCACAGACCGAAGTGAGATTAGGTGGAGGAGTCCACTAGGGAAATATGTGTATTCGATGTGGTTTAAATAAACATTATGTTTTTGAATGAAAGGATAGAGGTAAGTCTTTCCGGGGTTACAATACTTGTCAATGTATGAGATATATGAAAAGTATTTTGATGCATATCGTTGTTATGCATGGTACATTTTGGAAACAAACGGGAAAATGCTTAGGTTTGACTAAGCATGTATTTCATTCCAAACATTATTAGGTTTTCAAAAGAGTTTTGAAATGCATCAATGTTTTTATCTATGGGAAACCTCACTAAACACCGTGTTCTTATGTTGTCTTTTCCAATTGATGCAAAGAAATAGTACTGAGGAGCAGCATTCTCTCGACAAGGAAGGTCCAAGAACATGACAAGCATTTGAGTATGAAAGACTTAGTTTTAATTCGGTTAATAAGGCAATGTGTTACCATGTTTTTTGGGGTTTGTAAACTAGGATTTTATTGTGTTTTGGAGGTTTATGTGATGTGGTTTGATGGTTTATTTTGTTGATGGATTGAAGCATTATTGATGGTTGTTTGCTTATGTTGATACCTGGAGGCTTACCTAGTTTGAATATAGGTTGTGAATGTTTATGTTTATGCTTAAATGGTTCGAGCATGCTTAAAATAGTTATAATAATCAATTGATGTGATGCCAATGTTGAAATGTGCCTTGGGTCTCTTTTTGAATGTTGAATTGAATTGAGTTTAGGAAGAATGCCTCTAGTGTTATGATATAAACCAAATCATCCTTGATTGCTTCTGATATTGATGGCTTTTAGCTTGCTTTAGTCCCTAGTTTTATGGTGTTTATGTTTGTATTTGGTCTAAGCATGTTTGGAATGTCAAATGAATGTTAAACCAGCAAAGTTGTACATTTCAGGTCTAGGGGTATCGATAATCGATCCTTAGTATCAGTACGCCCCTTCGAAAAATGGCCTAGGTATCGATACTCGATGAGGTGTATCGGTATGAGTTTTAGCCAATAGAATCTGGGAATTTTATATTTTGGCCTTAGTATCGATACTCGGGGAGGAATATCGATACACCCCTTTGGAAATTGGCTTGGTATCAATACCCTAGCCCGAGTACCGATACCCAAGGCGTTATTTTCAGTTAAAGTGATGGCAAGGTTTTAGATTCTTCCAATTTGGTCCCTATTTCGTGTGTATGCAAATTGAATGTGTTTAGTTGATCAGTTTAAGCTAAAATTTGTCAAGTATGCATGTAACTCGATTAATTGAAGATTTGTAACTTCAAATTTAAGTAAGTCCTCGTAATTTTCCAGATTTATGTTTTGGTCCCTATTTTGCAATTTTGTACGTTTGGATGTTGTTCTAACATTGTTTCGGTCGAGTCTTGTAACTGTTGTCAGCATGTACACTGTAGGTCATAATGTTGCATCTAAACAAGATAAAAAGAAAAGATGGACATATTTCAAGTTAAAAAGAAAAGATGGTCATAATGCTTTGCCGAGAAGATGGCTTATTGGCAAATGCCTTTATACCAAATTCGACATTGTGTATGTTAGTGACAAAGTAATAAAAGAAGGTGCTATAGCCTATTCCTAACAAGTCGCGCTTCGGATGATTATGAGTCCTTGAATGTTAAATTTCCTGATGAAGACTTGATGTGCGTCATAGTTGAAGAAAAGGCCTCTTCGAAGGATGAGTCATGGAAACTCTATTTTGATGGAGCATTCAATGTCGTAGATCATGGAATAGGGAGGTGTTAATTTCTTTGAAAAACATCTATTATCCCTTCACAAGTAGATTATAATTCTTTTGTGAAAACAACATAGTTGAGTATGAGGCCTGTGTCGTGGGATTGTGTGCGTCCATTGAAAGAAAAGTTAAGGTGCTTCAGGTTTGCAGAGATTTATTCTTGGTAATTTATCAACTCCGAAAAGAATGGGAAACAAGAGACTCAAAGTTGGTAATGTATTATGATTTTGTCTAAGATCTAGTCAAAAAAATTGAGAATATCAGCTTTGCTTACCTTCCAAGGGAAAACAATCAGATGGTAGATGCTTTGGAAACTTTGGCCGTAATGTTTGAGGCAAGCATCAAAGCAAAAATGAAGCCAATTGAGATGAAATTTTTTGAAATACTGGCTCATTCCTATAGTTTGGAAGAAGAGGTGGATGGCAACCCATGGTACTATGATATTCTTCAATATATCAAGTTCCAAACATACCCCAATGAGGCCAATAAAAATGATAAGAGAACCATTCGGATAACGGCAACGAGATATGTTCTAGATGGGGAAGTCCTATACAAAAGGGGAAATGACCAAATACTATTAAGATGTTCCGGCGCTCGAGAAGCTAAAAATATCTTAGCCGAGGTAAACGATGGATTATGTGTGACACATACCAACTTTTTCTCAATGGCCTAGAAAATTATGAGATAGGTACTTTTGGTTAACCATGGAATGGGATTGTATCGACTATGAAAACAAATTCCACAAATTTCAGATATATGCCAATAAGATCCATTCTCCACCACTGCTTTTGTACACCATGAATTCATCATGGCTGTTCACTGTATGAGGCATGGATGCCATTGGTAAGATTCACCCAAAGCCTTCCAATGGGCAACGCTTTATTCTAGTGGTTATCAACTACTTCACTAAGTAGATAGAAGCAGCTTCCTATGCCAAGATCATAAGAGCAACGGTTTGCAAGTTCTTGAAGAAATATGTCATATATTGGTATGGTTTGCTAGAAAGAATCATTACCGACAATGCTTCCAACTTGAACAACAAGATGATAGCCGAAGTGTGCGAGCAATTCAAAATAATGAACCATAATTCCACCACTTACCATCCCAAGATAAACGCTGCGGTAGAGGTGGCTAACAAAAACATCAAAAATATCATATCGAAAACGACCAATACCTTTAAAGATTGGCATGAGAAGTTGCCATTTGCTCTGTTGGCTTACCGAATTTTTTTGCGTACTTTAACAGAGGAAATGTTGTACTGTTTGGTTTACGGCGCATAGCCAGTTCTACCTATTGAAGTGGAGATTCTGTCACTTCGAATTTTGAATGAATTAAAGTTGGAAGAAGCCGAATGGGTGCAAGCATGATTTGATCAATTAAATCTCATTGAAGAGAAGAGATTGAAAGCTATTTGCCATGGCCAGACGTACCAGAAAAGGATGATGCGAGCTTTCGATAAGAAGGTTCACCTGAGAGAATTTTGAGAGGAGGATATAGTGCTTAAAAGGATCTTGCCATCATCTAAAAGAGATTTCATGGGGAAATGGATGCCTAATTAGGGAGGGCATTATGTCGTTAAAAATTCCTTTTTCGGAGGAGCTTTGATCTTAACAGAGATAGATAGGGATGAGTTAATCAAACCAGTGAACTCAGACTCGGTCAAGAAATACTACGCATGAAGAAAAAAGATAATGAAAAAATAAATAATAAGAAGAAAAAACATAGTGAAAACCCGAAAGGGCGCTTCACAAAATGAAAATACCTATGGTGAAAACCCAAAAGGGCACCTTAGGTATCGAAAAAGAAAAAAAATGAGGGTTTGAGATGAAAACCCGAAAATGGCATCTTAAAACCAAAGAAGGATCTGAGTTAAAACCTCGAAAAGGGTAACTTAGATGAGTTTTCAAGATTAGGCATTCGGCAAACAAGACCTTTTTAGATATCGAAAACTTCAATGAAGAACTTCAAGCGAGGGATCTACTTCGGTCGATGGGCTTTCGCAACTTTCATACAGTCGTTGTCAGGGATATTGCATCATGTTTTATTTTCCTTTTCTTTTATGTTTGCCATGACTTGTAAATCATTATGAACTTTCGAAAATATTAATGAAGTATTATTTTGTGCCTTAACTTATCTCTTCAACAAGCATCCTACAAGTAGGTTAATATAGATTCATGATAAACAAAAGATTTCTTGGTATTGCTATGTTCTAACCTTTTAAGTGCAGTTGATCCAAAAATAGAAAATGACCTCTAAGTTTTTCTGTATACCAAAGTCCAAGCAAATAGAATATCCTAAGCAAAATGACTTTTGTCATCTATATCAAAATTTAGACATGTCAAAGAGAAGCAAGAGGCTTGCGACGGCGAAGTGATGTCAAGGTGAAAACTCGAAAGGGCACCCCAAACAAAAAAGCAAAAAAAAGAAGAAAAAGAAGAAAAGAGAAAAAAGAAAAGGAAAAAAGAGAAAAAGAGAAAAAAAAGAAAAGAAAAGAAAAAGAAAAGAAGAAAGAAATAATGAATGAATGAATGAAGAAACCAAGGTAAAAACCCGAAAGGGCACTTTGAGAAAAGCAAATATAGTGAAAGCGCCTGAGCAACAATGAGATGCAACTATTCATACATCATGTGTAGTTAGGCATCCCTAAGTTAGGAGCATGATAATTCATATCATCAAACCATTATGTTTGTTTTGACAGGTACTCTTTATGCCAATTTGATAAGAAAGCAAGGCATTACTTTCTAATCTCCCAATATTCAGCTTTTTGGGAAGCAATGGAGAATCTTTTCGTACTGCACCATAAGAAAATAGAGTGCCATTTCAAATTTCAACATTGAAGAACTTGAAGATTCCAAAGTAAAGGGTTCTATGTAGGAGGGACTCGTGAGTAAAATGTTCTATATGTGAAGGAATTATAACTTTAGGATCTTAGGAGTGAAGGGTTCTTTATAAAAGGAACTTGTGGATCCAAAGCACTGAATAAAGAGAATAAGTTCTATATAGGAAGTACTTGCAACTCGAAGAATTTGCGAAAGAAGAATAAAGGTTCTATATAAAAAGAACTTATGGCTCCAAGGCTTCAAAAAAAGGGAGAACTAATTGTTCTATATAAGAAGAAATTGCAACTCCGAGTACTCAAATAGGAAATGCGATAAAATTTGCGCTTATAGTCTTTTCCCTATCCTTATTTTATCAAGAATAAGCAAAGAGGGGCAGCTGTAATCGCCAATTTTATCTGGGTTCCAAACTCAATTTTTATTTCTTTGTTTATCACCACTATTATTTTTCTAGTGTTATTATTAGTATATATTATTATTACTATTGTTTACTATTAATATTGTTGTTGTTGTTATGATTATTATTATGTTATAAAACAAAACTAAAAAAAGTAAATGGATAAAAGCCCCATATTATTTATCAGTCTAATATATTCTTAATCCATATACATATCTCGTTAAAAGCCTAAAAATATTACATGTTAACATCTGGCCCGCTAAGGCCCAAATAACACTAACCCTAATACAACTTTAAACCTCAAATATCTTATGACCCTTCTTCTCTACGTAGCCGCATCGTAACCCTAATACAACTTTAAATCATATCACCAGGCGATTCCCCTTGCGCGTGTGATCTATGCACGATTGTTCGATCATCCCACGTGCGTGTACAAGGATGATCCCCCGACCGTTCTACTTCTGATGCGTGCCCACGCGTTTGGCATTTTATAGGCCAGCCTCTCTCTGGTCTCCATCTCCCCGTTCGAACACACCAACACATGCAAGAAAAACTATGAGATGTCAGAGGGATCAAAAATGGAAAATTCAGAGACAAACTCATAGCGACAAGTGAATACAAACAAGAAAAACTGAGAGCAACTAATAAGCATTCCCTTTTTATTTTCAATTTCGAATTCATGTAATATCAAGGGGCTATAAAAGAGAGCCCTAAAACTGATGTAACCCCATTCTGGGATTTTCAAAAAAAAAGTAATAAAATAAATAACATTTTAAGGTATCTTTCGCATTATTTTCCAATGCATAGCATGTAAGAAGGTAAGGTTTAGGGTTTACCTTCATGGCCGCCCGGCCCTTTTCATGTCGCTTTGATCTCTGGCCATCCTAAGGTTTCCGGATGATGGGCGAGCCCTTTTTGGTGATAAACCATCGGTCTTAGGCCATGCATGGTGAACCCAAAGGAGATGGTAGGCTTTTTTTTCAAAAATGGGAGAAAATGTCTCGGCTTTCATGATTTAAACGAAAATGAGGGTTGTTTTAGAATATCTATGTTTGGATCTATTTTTAAAGATGAAAAATGAGGGTGTTTGGGCTTTCTTTTGAGGTTCATCGGTGCTAGAGAACGGCGGCCGGTGAGGATTTCATGGCGGCTAGAGTAGCTGAGCTCGGCGATTTCTAGGTTTAAACCTAGAATTTCAGAGAGTTTTGTTATTTAGGAAAGGTTTTTTTTAAAAATTATTAAAGGGATCATTCTTACCAAAATTAAAGAATTTATATCACCTTGGTTTCTTAAAAATGGTTTATTTCCCATTTAAACCCATTCGTGTCCCTTTATTCACACCCAAAAGGGGTTCTGCTTTTCAAAATAACCCTTACAGTCCTTTAAAATTTCCAAAATCTTTCAATTCCATCCTTTATCAGGGTTAATCAGGCTCTATAAAACGAGTTTATCACCCTTTTGTCCCTCCGCGTTTTCAAGATAACTTTTTGGACATTCCTCATTTCATAATCACAACCCTCGTCCTTGAAACTTTTGATCCGTTTTAAATTTCGTCATTGTTTAAGCTTTAAATCGAATCCTCAATGGTTAAGTCCTCTTTTCAGTCCCTTAAACTTCAAATATCATTTCAATTTGTTCTTGATTCCAGTGTGTTATTCTTTGTTTTAGTTCCCCTATTATCATGCATATTTAAGTTTTTGCCATGTTTTCATTTTCCGTTAATTTCAATCCTTGTCTAATGTTCATTTTGAGCGATGTGTATGCTTTGTGTATGATATTATGTATATATTATATTAATATAGTATATAGTTTATAATAGAATATAGCTTTTAAGCTTGTTACGTATATATATTATTTTGCTTTATGTATATATATACATATATGCGCATACTTTCATATATATATATATATATTCTGTTTTTCCATATATGTATCTACTATATCCTTTTTTCATACGTTATATGCATATATGTTATTATATCTTTATATATGTGGGGCTGTTCTTTATTTTATTTATATTTGCTTTGTGTTTATGTTAGCAACCTTAACTTGTTCGATATGAGGTGTGTTGTCATCTTTGCTAGCTTTTTAAGTTAGTTTAGGCTTAGTATAAAGTTTAATTTAATTAATTTAAAATATACCCTTGACTTAATGGGGTGTATGTTTAATTTAATTAAATTAAATTTAAGTTCAAACCCCAAAGTAGATTTGATACCCTAGTTAGAATTCAGGGCATGAACCAATTTAATTAAATTAAAATTTGTCTTTGGCTCAATGGCGCATATTTTAAATTAGTTAAATTTGTTTTATTTCTCTTAAATTACTTTAGGTTGTAAAATTAATATTTGACTTAGCATAATTAAAAATCATGGCTCTTAGTTTGATTTCTTTTAAATAATGTCTTGTCTTAATGGGATGTCATTTTAAGATTAATCAAATCAATGATTCAATAAATTCCATAAAATATTAGGTTTTATGGTTCTTTTTTGGTTTCAATGGATTAGGATCAATATTAGAATAATCTAGATAATAGTAGACCATTAACCATACTCATCATAATTTGGGTCTTTTAGGTTAGGACTTGAGTATGTCTTTTGTGTTTACTTTGAGCTTTTTCATGACATGCATTTATTTGTCATCCATGAGACCTCTAATTTTCCAATGGACATTGTTAATTGTGAAAAAGTACTGTATTTTATACCTTTTTTACTCATACTATTGTTTATACTTAGGCCCATTTAGTTGCATTTGTAGTTATTTATGCATAAATTTGTAGTCCTTCCGTTTATTAGGCCTGGCCTTGCATTTTGCTATTTTTGTGGATAAATCACTAGTGTTTTATTCTTTTTTTGTGCAGGACGAGTTGTCGAGTCACATGCCGAAGAATTCCCTGGAAAGTCAAGATAAATTTGATGAGTTGCCGAGTCACTTGCTGAAGGACGTCATGGAAAGCTGATGACTTGTCGAACCACTTGCCGAAGGATGCCCTGGTAAGTCGCGATAAAAACCATTATCTCCAGGAATTAATTCAAACACAATGGATAATTATCGGAGATTCAAATTCAAAATCTAAATCAGTTAGAGATCAAATCCCACGAATTCCACATGTACTCGAACTCTTTTTCCTCACCAATTTAAGGAGATCAAAACAACAACATCAAGATAGTCAATTGGGAGAGTGAGATCGGATTGAAAAGGGGGATTCACGCACAACCATTAGAGGAGTTCGTCTTCTTCATTTCTTTTTATCTTGTATTGTGCGACCCATATGTTTAGGTTTTATTCTCTATTGTTTCCTTTTTACCCAGCCATGAACTAGATTAATTGGCTTGGGTTATCGGGTTTTTATAGTGCGTGAAGACGAATGATTGTTTGGTTTTTAATTTTATAAAAGGCAGTATTTATTCATTCATGGTTCTTAATTTCACTTCAAGGAAACTTGAGAGAGGAACATGATTGCATTTATTTATCTATGCTCGAGAGAGCTAGATTCGCAAAACGATTGGATACGATTTGTATTTAAACAACCATTGGTAGGAATTAATTCGCCTTAGGAATAAGGAACAGATTTTAGCAGCTAAGAAGAGTGAAGAGATCGATGTTTTCTACCCAAGGTAACGCAGGGATGTATCACCAAGGCTTGCACAATAATCAGTTCTTCGGTTAGGGATAACTCAAATGCATTGAAGAACACTCTGTCGAACATTAAAACGCAATCACTTGCCACAACAATTCACTTGCCACAACAAATCACTTGCCACAGCAATTGCTTGCCATAACAATTACTAGCCACGACAACTTATCTGACAATCACACCATTACTCTCGATAACCCATCCTACTCTCTCATATTGATTACTCATTTTCTCTTTATTCTATTTACTAAGTTTATTTTACTTGTTATTTATTACCATCTATCATCATCAATTCTACTTTCTTTCAGTGCGAGAAGCTAAAAGTCAAAGCTTCACCAATCCTTCTGGAGACGATCTTAATCTATACTATTACTTGCGACGTGTTCACTTGCACATTTACGTTGCACTTAAATCACGCAACAAGTTTTTGGTGCCGCTGCTGGGGATTTGCAATAGCGACTTTGTTTTTAATTTCTTGCACCTTTTTTTATTTATTCTTTTGTTATTTGTTTGAAAGGGCTAACATATTTGGTTTTGTGTCTGTGCATGACCAAAGTGAGACTGACAACACAAGACTACCCCCTTGAATATGAGATTGACCAGCTTTTTCATTGAAGAATGAGAGAGCTAAGAGCAGTAATGGCAGATCCTGTTGATCCAGTCAGCAATTTTAATGCCCAAGGCTATCAGGATGTTACGGAAGGAGGCAACGCATCTCTAGCCGAACAACCTATTCGTGTATGGAATAGAACCATCTGAGATCACTTACTTCCAGATCTAGATGATCTCAATCCAGGAATTATCACTCTTTAGATTCAAGCCGCACACTTCGAATTGAAGCTAGTGACGTTTAATAAGCTCAATTTAATTAGCCACTTCAGTGGCTCAGCAATAGAAGATGCCAAAAAGCATCTTAAATCGTTCTTAGAAGTTTACGATTCATTCAGACAACAAGGAGTCCACGAGGATGTCCTGAGGCTAAAATTGTTCCCCTATTCACTAAGGGATAGGGCGAAGAATTCATGTACGAGGATTGGGATTGGTATAAAGAGCTTCTACACAAATGTCCTATGTACGAATTCAGAGATTAGACACAAGTAGTGATGATATACAATAGAGTAAATGCACTGACTAGGATGATGCTAGATGCCTCGGCAAATGGCATACTCCTAGACAAGTCACCTAAGAAAGCTTTGGATATTTTGGACAGACTTGCCAACAATGATTACCAGTTACCAACCACTAGGAGGGGAGCAGTGAGGCAAAATGCCTTGCCAATTGAGCTTGATTCATCGATGTTATCTCAGCACAATTGGCCACATTAACCAACATTGTTAAGAATTTGCTGTGACCTAGTAACACACAAGAAGTTAAGGTAGTAGATTCATTTTGTGATTCTTGTAATGATAACCATGATTAAAAGAGCCTGTAGAACCCAGAGTCCAGCTTTTAAGTTGGAAACTACAGCTAGAACGGCAACCCATATTCCAGCACATACAATCCAGCATGGTGGCAACACCCTAACTTTTCATGGAGTAACCATAACAACTCTAACAATTAGATCCACCAAAATGCAGAAGCGTCAGGATTCTGACAGAACATGCCACGACAACTATCACCGCAACAACAGTTACATCAACTAGTTCTTTGGAAACTATTTTAATTTTTTTTTGCTTAAGACTGAATCTTATATTGTTGAGACAAGTAATTTCAAGAAAAAGACTGACTCTTTTATTAATAGGACTAAGATGATGATGCAGAGCCAAACAGCAATGTTGAAATCATTGGAGACACAGGTTGGGAAATTTGCCCAACTCTTAAGCTGTAACGCCCCGATTTTGGATTAGAGATTCGAGTCAGTTTTGGGATTTAATTTGGATTAAATATTTTTATTGAAGATAAAAATATGGGAAAATAGTCTAAAATCATTATTAAATATATAAATGATTTTGGTAAAAACAATTTGGGAAAATGGAATTGGGAAATGGGAAATGGAATTAGGAAATATGGAAATGGGACATTTTTCTTAACTAAACACAATTATGGCTTTTAAAAAGAATTTCACATAACTAACTTTGTAACTCCATTCTCTCAAATTCTCTCCAACCAAACATATTTCCAGCTTCAATTTCTTCAAGTAAAATTAGGATTTCAAAGATTTTTTTATTTCCAATTGATTTCTAAAGCTTTTACATCAAATACTTATTATTTCTACCTTGATTTTCATGGTTTATAAAAGCAATTAAGGGGAGAAATCAGCATTGGAGTTAAGGATTCGTTCTTCTCCTCTAATGAAAGGTTCTTTATTGAAATTCTTAAGTACTTGATCCTTTTTATGTGAATTGTATTGGGTTTTGATAAATTAAACTCAGATTTATGGTTTAATTGATGATTTGTGATGAAAACCCGTGGAAATTCATAGTGATCCATTTTTGTTGAGTTAAGGATTGGTTTATAACTTGATTTTGATGTTTAAAATGATTATGAAGTGAGTTTTCATGATAGAATCCCAGAATCTAATGAATCTCTAATTTCGAGCGTATGGTTTAATATGCTGATTTCATACGAGATTATGTCGTGGAATCCATGTACATGTTGCATATGGTTTAATATGCTGATTTTGTAAAGACTAAGTGCATGTTTTGAAAGAATGGCATGATTGTTTTGGAATGGTTTTTAATTGCATTGGATGACGGTTTGTATTTCGAGCGTTCCTCGCTAAGAAATGATAGCTTACGCTCTCTTTTATCATCAATGTAGATTGATTGCGTGCAAGTGGCCTAGCAAGCAATAAGGGAATTATCAAGACTTGAATTACCAAAGTATGTTTGAGTTTTAAGTAGTAATAAAGGCAATGTGGCTTAAATGTTGTTGGGAGGGTTTGAGTGGTTATTTGTCTGATTGAGCAAGTTTATATTGTTGCTTTGGACTTGTGATAAACTTGGTTTGCTGGATTTTACATGTAGTTTATGTTTTGGGTTGCTTGAGTATTAGGAAGCATGCCTTTAGTTACCTTTGAAGCATGTCGATCATCTTTTGATAATTGATCTATGGTAGTTTGATGGTAAATGATCTATGATGATGTTACTTGAGTGTTAGAGGCATGTTAGAATATTTAGAATCCTTAAATGTATGTTAAAACAGCAAATTTTGACAATTAAGGTCAGGGCGTATTGATACGCTTGTGCCTGTATCAATACTGGTAAGTGTTTACAGGCAAAGCGTATCGATACACGAGTTACCGTACGATACGAGTCTTTGGTTTTAAGCATAGTGTATCGATACTCGAGGAGGTGTATCGATACGATTTTGAGCTACTATAATCCAGAATTTTGTAAAGGCTTAGGCGTATCGATACCTTGCCCGCGTATAGATACGGGTGCCAGTTAAAAATATGTTTTAAGGTTTCTGTTTTCTCTCGTTTTAGTTCCTGAGTGATATACATGCAATTAAATGAGTTTGAATGATCGTTTTGACTTGAAATTTCATAAGTATGCATGTAATTGGTTTAATTGAGGATTGGTAACTTTAATTATGAAATTGGTCCTTCGAAATAATGGAAATTACAGTTGGGTCCTTGGGTGTTATGTATGCAATTAGATGTGTTCAGATGATTGTATTAAATTGAAATTTGGCATGTATGCTTGTAACTTGACAAAATGAATTGGTAAAGCAAATTATAAGTAAACCTTTATAGATTTACATATTTGCACTTTGGTCCCTATTCTTGTACCGCAGTCAATTGGATATCGATTTGATGCCCGATTGAGTTAGGTTTTCTTTCATTGTATATATGTACATGTAGGGTAATAACCAGCATCGATATAAGATAAAAAGAAAAAAATAGACGTGTTTCTGGAGTTTTTCTTCACAGTTTACTTCGGTAAACCTAATATAGCTCGTGCGGTTTGGTCTTGTAACTAGACCGGGTTAAGGGTTACATTTGGTGGTATCAGAGCCAGGTTATGATTGTTGGGGGTAGGTTATGGTTGGTTATGTATGTTGGGAAGTTGTTTGAAATGTATGTTGATTGAATTGACTTGATTGCTATACACAGTGATGGATTGTATGTTATATGCTATGTTGGGGTATGATTTGGGACACATTGCCTTATTACTATCGATGGAAAATGTTTTGATTTGAAATGGAAGTCTTGGACCCTTGCTTGAAGATGGCCTAACCGTTTTTATTTTGGTGTTATCAAGCCATAAATTCTTTGTTTACAATACCACCAAAGAGAGAATTACGTTTTAATGCAAATGGGGGGAGGGAAGATAATGAGAATAATGTTGTGCCTGAGGGGTTGCCACCTCCTCCACCGAATCCATCTACGTGTGTGGAACAAGTACCACCTGTGCAAGCTGGGCCAACACTGGTGATATGACTCCTTTGATATAGGCAATGATGGCAGCGTTTCAGGCCGCGATGGCTGGAGTACAAGTGCCTGCACCAGCACCGGTTACTATTGCTAATTCAAGATTACCCTTAGAGAGTTTACGTAGCCTAGGAGGGGTCGAGTTTAGAGGGTTGTCACTTGAGGCTTTTGAGGAGTGGTTTACCAACACGAATCGTATTTTAGATCAGATGGGTAGTTCTGATGCTCGTAAGCTGGGATGTGTTCTATCTCTACTACAGGGAGATGCGTATAGCTGGTGGACTACAGTGATTACAAGTATGGAGGCCGACAATGTAACATGGGGAACCTCCTGTTCTACCTTTCGGAAAAAGTATCTCGGAGCTAGATACCAAGATAAAAAGAAACGCGAGTTCATAGCTTTGGTGCAAGGAGATATGTCGGTATTTGAGTATGAGATACAGTTTGTGAGGCCGAGTCAGTATGATTTTGAGCTGATGCCTGATGAGAGTAGCCGTTGTGACCGCTTTCATTACGGATTGACGCAAGAGGTTAAGACATATATGTTGGCTGCTGAGTATGTTGATTTTGATGTATTGGTTTCGAAAGCCAAGGATATTGAGCAGAGTTTAGGTTTGACACCTCGTGCTAGAGGATTTGATCTTGGTAAGAGAGCTGCTGATGCTAATGCTTGGGGTGGACAATATAAGAAGCACTGTGATCGGAGATATTGACCCGAGCTTGGGAGAAGAGGTCAGCTAGGGCAGAGTTCCAAAGGTAGGATACCGAGTGTGTTTAGTGTGGGAAGAAGCATTCAGGGGTTTGCAGGAGGTCGGATAGACTTTACTAGGGTTGTGGATCTCGAGACCATGTTAGATGCGATTGTCCTCAGATTGGACGAGTTGGGCCAGCTCTTGCGTCTGTTGCAGCTAATGCTTGCTGGAGTTGTGGTTCAGTTGATCATGTGAGGCGTGACTGCCCTGTGTTAGCTATAGGTGCGCATCTTCCTTCACATGTTGTGGTTGCCCCGAGAGATCGAAGGTGTGGACAAGGATATTTTCAGTTGAGAGATAGTGGGCGTATAACTGTGGCACACACCGTTTCTATTCAACCGGAGGGTAGTGGTCCCGCAAGGGTGTATGCACACCGTGAAGGACGCAATGATACCGATGTGATTGCAGGTACCTTTACTTTGCAATCTTTGCCGTTATTTTCTTTGGTTGATTCTGGTTCCACCCATTCGTATATTCTTAGTGAGCATGCGTAGTTGCTTGATATACATGTGGAGATTTTGAATGTTGGGTTTGAGTAACTAGTTCTTCGGGTGAGATGGTTGTGGCTAGGAAGTTATACCGAAGGTGTCCTTTGATGGTGCAAGACCATGTATTCACTGTGGATCTGATGGAATTGCCATTCCATGGTTTTGATGTAATATTGAGGATAGATTAGCTATCCGAGCATAGGGCAGTTGTGGATTTTGAAACCAAACTGATAACCTTGCGTCTTGCCGATGATTATGAAGTTGTGGTGGTTGGTGAGAACACAAAGTTCCTATCTAATGTTGTTTCGGCTTTGAAAACAGGTCTAATGTTGGAACACAGATGTCAGGCATATTTGGCCTATGTTATAAATCCTGGATCCAAGGATGTGTGTGTGCAGGACATCCGCACGGTTTTTGATTTTCTGGGAATTTTCCCTGAAGAGTTATCGGGGTTGCCACCAGATAGGGAGGTGGAGTTTAAAATCGATACATATGTTGATTCGGCACTGGTGTCCATTGCGTCGTATCGCATGGCACCTAAGGAGTTGAAAGAGTTAAAGACACAACTCCAGGAGTTGCTTGATCAGGGGTTTATTAGACCCAGTGTTTCACCCTGGGGTGCGCCGCTGTTATTCGTGAAGAAGAAAGATGGCACAATGAGGATCTGTATCGATTATCAGTAACTAAATAAGTTGACGATTAAGAACAAATATTCTTTACAGCGGATTGACGATTTGTTTGATCAATTCTGAGGTGCATCAGTATTTTCTAGGATCGACTTGAGATCGGGATATTATCAGTTGAAGGTGAAGGGTGAGGATGTGCCAAAGACTGCCTTTCGTACGAGGTATGGGCATTATGAGTTCTTAGTGATACCATTTGGGTTGATAATTTGTTTGATCAATTCTAAGGTGCATCAGTATTTTCTAAGATCGACTTGAGATCAGGATATTATCAGTTGAAGGTGAAGGGTGAGGATGTGCCAAAGACTGCCTTTCGTACGAGGTATGGGCATTATGAGTTCTTAGTGATACCGTTTGGGTTGACCAATGCACCAGTTGCATTTATGGATATGATGAATCGGGTGTTTCATGAGTACTTGGACCAATTTGTGGTAGTGTTTATTGATGATATTCTTGTGTACTCTCGTACTGAAAAAGACCATGATGAGGAATTACGGATTGTGCTTCAGAGATTTCTGGATAATCAATTATATGCTAAGTTGAGTAAATGTGAATTTGGCTTGAAGGAAGTAGTTTTTCTTGGACATATGGTGTTAGCTGAGGGAATCTGTGTGGATACATAAAAGATTGAGGTTGTGGTGAGTTGGAAGCCACCTAGGTCAGTGATGGAGGTGCGTAGTTTCCTTGGGTTGGCTAGATATTATTGCCGGTTTGTAGATGGATTTTTGAAGATTGCTGCACCTTTAACCAAGTTGTTGCAAAAGAACGTTCGTTTTGAGTGGATGGAGGATCGTCAGCAAGCTTTTGAAAAGTTAAAGGAAGCTTTGACGCAAGCTCCAATGTTGATTCAACCCGAGTCAGGAAAAGAGTTTGTGGTATATAGTGATGCATCATATGTTGGCTTAGGGTGCGTGTTGATGCAAGATGGGAAGGTTGTGGCTTATGCATCTAGGAAATTGAAGGTGCACGAGCATAACTATCCTATTCATGATCTTGAGCTTGCCGCGGTGGTGTTTGCGTTAAAGATTTGGAGGCATAATCTTTATGGTGAGAAGTGTTTAGTGTATATGGATCACAAAAGTTTAAAGTATTTGATGTCGTAGAAAGAGTTAAATCTTAGGCAACGACGATGGTTGGAGTTACTTAAAGATTATGACTTAACCATTGAGTATCATTCGGGTAAAGCAAATGTGGTAGAGGATGCTTTGAGTATAAAAGCTGTGGTTGAGTTGAGAGCTATGTTTGCTCGGTTGATTGTAACTCATGATGGAGGCTTGTTAGCCGAGTTGCAGGTGAAGCCATCGTTGTCGCAAATGATAAAGGAGAAACAATCGTATGATGATGAGTTGGTACCTCATGTTAGGGATATCATGGATGGAAAACCATCACATTTCCATTTTAATGATGATGGGGTGTTGTGTGTTAAGGAACGGGTAGTGGTGCCTTAAGATGAGGAGTTGAGACGTATCATCTTGACTGAGTCTCATTCTAGCCTTTTTGCTATGCATCCCAGTAGTACCAAGATGTATCGGGGTTTGAAGGAGGAGTATTATTGGGTTGGTTTAAAGAAGGATGTGGCTGATTTTGTTACTAGATGCACGGTGTGTCAGCGTGTTAAAGCTGAGCATCAATTTCCTTCCGGGTTGTTGCAACCGTTGAGGATACCATAATGGAAATGGGAGAGAATCCCATGGATATCATGTCGGGGCTACCTTTTACATCGACTAAAAAGGATTCCATTTGGGTGATCGTGGATCGGTTTATGAAGTGTGCACATTTTCTACCGGTGCATACGACGTATACTTTGGATAAATCGGTTGATCTTTACATCGCAGAGGTCGTTATGTTGCATGG
The DNA here is from genome assembly GCA_019671005.1 of Hibiscus mutabilis. Classification (NCBI taxonomy): domain Eukaryota; kingdom Viridiplantae; phylum Streptophyta; class Magnoliopsida; order Malvales; family Malvaceae; genus Hibiscus; species Hibiscus mutabilis. Next base: position 12,430,911 of record CM033752.1, on the reverse strand, counting down.
AGTGTCTAAGTCGATTGTTTTAGATAGAGATCTGAGGTTTACAGCAAGATTCTAGGAATGTTTGCATCGAGCCCTGGGTACCAGGTTGCATTTTAGCACTTTGTATCATCCTCAAACAGATGGACAGTCTGAGCGTGTGATCCAGGTCTTGGAGGATATGTTGAGGTGTTGTATTATCGAGTTCCAAGGAACCTGGGAAAAGCAGTTGCCAATGGTGGAGTTCGCTTATAATAATAGCTATCAAGCGAGTATTCAAATGGCACCGTATGAGGCCTTTGTGTTGGACGGAGGTTAGGGAGAAGTATATTTCTATGCCCCATGTGTTGAAAGACACTTGTGAGAAGGTGAAGCTTGTATCTGATCGCTTGAAAGCGGCATTCGATCGACAGAAATCCTATGCGGATTTGAAGCGTAGAGAAGTGGAGTACGTTGTTGGTGACAAAGCGTTTTTGAAGGTTTCACCTTGGAAGAAGGTGATGCGCTTTGGGCGTAAAAGGAAGTTGAGTCTGAGGTTTATCGGGCCGTATGAGATTTTGGATCGTGTGGGTCCCATAGCTTATCGGTTGAGGTTGCCTCCCGAGTTGGAAAAGATTTATAATGTGTTTCCCGTTTCGATATTGCGGAGGTATCGATCGGATCCCTCTCATGTTATGCCGATTGAGGATGTTGAGTTGAGGTCAGATCTGATTTATGAAGAGGAACCAGTAGAGATCCTTGATACCAACAGTAAGGTTCTTCCTGCGAAGGCGATAGAGCTCGTTAAAGAGTTGTGGCGGCATCGAGGAGTTGAGGAGGCTACTTGGGATAGTAAGTTGGACATGAAAAAGCAGTTCCCGCATTTTTTCCTCTAGGTAAATTTTGAGGACGAAATTTCTTAAGAGGGGGAGAGTTGTAATGCCCAGATTTTGGGATTAGGAGTTTTGGGGAATGGTTTAGTCGGTTCGTTGGACCGGGGTTAGAGATTTGAGCCAGATTCAGGATTTAAATTGGAGTAAATATTTTTATTAAAGATAAAAATGGAAAAAATATTCTAAAATCATTATTAAATATATAAATGATTTTGGTAAAAACAATTTTGGAAAATGGAATTGGGAAATGGGACATTTTGGGTTAGTGACCAAAATGCAAGTTTGCAAAACTGTTTTTAGTGACTGTTCTGAAAATGGGTCAAAACTTTTAATCTTTAAGGAGCTATTAATCCAAAAAGGGTTTCATCAGATTTCTCCCTTTAATTAATTATTTTTAATTAAGTTTTAGGAGGTATAAATAGGGGAGAGAATTAATTAAACACAATTAAGGCTTTTAAAAAGAATTTCACATAACTAACTTTGTAACTCCTTTCTCTCAAATTCTCTCCAGCCAAACATATTTCCAACTTCAATTTCTTCAGGTAAAATTAGGATTTCAAAGAGTTTTTGATTTCCAATTGATTTCTAAACCTTTTACATCAAATACTTATTATTTCTACCTTGATTTTCATGGTTTATAAAGCAATTAAGGGGAGAAATTAGCATTGGGGGTATGGATTCGTTCTTCTCCTCTAATGAAAGGTTCTTTATTGAAATTCCTAAGTTCTTGATCCATTTTATAGGAATTGTATTGGGTTTTGATAAATTAAACTCAGATTTATGGTTTAATTGATGATTTATGATGAAAAATTGCGGAAATTCGTAGTGATCTATTTTTGCTGAGTTAAGGATTTGTTTATAACTTGATTTTGATGTTTAAAATGATTATGAAGTGAGTTTTGATGATAGAATCCCGAAATCTAATGAATCTCTAATTTGTTAAGTTGATAGTTAAGAGATTTTTGCGATGTTGTGGTTGATTATTGGTTGTTGAAGGTATAAGACTGTTTTAGGCTGTTGATTAGATATTAATTGATGTTATTTGAAGGTTGAGATTCGTAGTTGTGGGCTGGGTTGAGGTTTTTGGTGAATCGATGATGTTTTCGGTTGTTAAGATAGAGTGTTGTGGAGGACTATAGTTGGGTGCCGTTAATTCTTGTATTGTTTTTAGTTTGGATGCATTGAAATCTCTGTTATTATGTGTTTAAGACAGGGGAAATAGTTTGGAAGCGAATCTTGGTGTTGAGGGGTTGTCGAAGGCTTGATTTGACATTGGCAAGGGAGGCGTTGCTTTTTCGGTGAGTGAAACGGCTAAGAATAGCTTTTCAAAGGTTTGAAAAGGTCTAATAGGAGTCTAGACTAAGCTCGATACGCTGCTCTAAGACTCAGAAGTAAGTAAAGTGGTTTTCTCTCTCGATTTTGGTTGGCAAATGATTTGTGAAATGCACTAGTTAAGTGAATGTTTACCTCCTATTTTATGCATGGAATGAGCATGTTTAATGCTGGAAATTGATATGAAATGATGATAAATGCGTTTGGAAAGTAATGCATGATTTTAAAGAATATTATGAACATGGTTTATGCATTGTTTAGTGCATGTTAAAGTGATTTGATTAATGCATAAGAAAACAGTGAGGTGTGTTTATAAAAGTGAATTATATTGGCAAGTGATGAAATGGAAATGTTATAGAAATTTTATCGGATATAATTGACCGGCCATAGGGTAAAGGGCACTATAATAAGTCGCTCGTGGTTTTAGAGGCAGTACGAGAGGTACTTACTATGACCATGTGAACCCCAATGTTGTTGAGGTGACATTTAGATGGCATTTACTCCAGCCAAGAGCTGTAGAGGTTGATACGTCGAATGTGTTTACTCCAAGTTGGAGGATTAGCCTTGGTAGTGTAGAGGTGGTGTATGTGTTGCACGACTCCATGCCATTGAGCTGCAAGAGATTGCGAGATCTCTTGGGAAATTCGTTTATCCGATGTTACCGATGTTAATGATGGTTTTATGGAAATGTTGTTGTTGAGATGGATCACTTGTAAGCCAATATAATGTTTTAAATGTATCATATTGATGGATTGATTTGGAATAAAGTGTTTACACATGTTTTACTCCTTAAGCTTTGCATATGTGATGTTATGCATGGGAAAGGCTTAAGTATAGGGAATTGCATATGAGATTATGTTGTGGAATCCGTGATACATGTTGCATATGGTTTAATATCATGATTTTGTAAACACTAGGTGCATCTTTTGAAATAATGGCATGATTGTTTTGGAATGGTTTTTAATTGCATTGGATGATGATTTGTATTTTGAGCGTTCCTCACTAAGCAATGATAGCTTACACCCTCTTTTATCATCAATGCAGATTGATTGCGTGCATGTGGCCTAGCAAGCAAGGAGGGAATTCTGAAGACTTGAATTACCAAAGTAAGTTTGAGTTCTAAGTATTAATAAAGGCAATGTGGCTTAAATGTTGTTGGGAGGGTTTGAGTGGTTATTTCTCCGATTGAGCAAGTTTATATTGTTGCTTTGGACTTCTGATAAACTTGGTTTGCTGGATTTTACATGTGGTTTATGTTTTGGGTTGCTTGAGTATTAGGACGCATGCCTTTAGTTACCTTTGAAGCATGTCGATCATCTTTTGATAATTGATCTATGGTAGTTTGATGGTAAATGATTTATGATGATGTTACTTGAGTGTTAGAGGCATGTTAGAATATTTTGAATCCTTAAATGTATGTTAAAACATCAAATTTTGACAATTTAGGTCAGGGCATATCGATACGCTTGTGCCCGTATCGATACTGGTAAGTGTTTCCAGGCAAAGTGTATTGATACACGGGTTACCGTATTGATACGGGTCTTCAGTTTTAAGCATAGTGTATCGATACAGTTTTGAGCTACTGGAATCTGGAATTTTTTAAAGGCTCAGGCGTATCGATACACTTGCTCGTGTATCGATACGGGTGGCAGTTAAGTTAGTTAAAAGTATGTTTTGAGGTTTCTATTTTCTCTCGTTTTAGTCCCTGAGTGATATACATGCAATTAAATGAGTTTGAATGATCGTTTTGACTTGAAATTTCATCAGTATGCATGTAATTGGTTTAATTGAGGATTGGTAACTTTAATTATGAAATTGGTCCTTCAAAATAATGGAAATTATAGTTGGGTCCCTGTGTGTTATGTATGCAATTGGATTGGTTCAGATAATTGTATTAAGTTGAAATTTGGCATGTATCCTTGTAACTAGAATAATTAAAGATTGGTAAAGCAAATTATAAGTAAACCTTTATAGATTTGCAGATTTGCGCTTTGGTCCCTATTCTTGTACCGCAGTCAATTGGATATCGATTAGATGTCTGATTGAGTTGGGTTTTCTTTCATTGTATACATGTACATGTAGGGTAATAACCAGCATCTAGATAAGATAAAAAGAAAAAAATGGATGTGTTTCCAGAGTTTTTCTTCACGGTTTACTTGTGTAAACCTAATGTAGCTCGTGAGGTTCGGTCTTGTGACTAGGCCAGGTCAAGGGGGTTACATAAGCTCAAGGCCACCAGACAGTCTGCCTAGCGAAAATAAGGTTGTACGAAGATCAAGCCATGAACAATGTAATGTGATCACCACCTGGACCAATGGTTAATGGTGGTCCTATTCAACCCAAGGAGAGTAGTCAGCCAGCAGAGTAGTCCCTTATTCAGAAAGATGTACCTCGCGATAATGCTACGGCAATGTAGATGATGAACCTTTAGCAGTTACCACGGCAAGTCCACTTGCCTCAGCAAGTTCATCCAACACTGCAAAATCGGATGAGATGAGTAAAGGCAAAGAGATCAGACTACCACCCACATTCCCACAGAGGCTGAAGAGGCAGAAGCATGAATACCACTTCAAGAAATCTCTTGACATATTAAAGCAAGTTCACATCAACTTGCCACTGGTTGAGGCAATAAAGTAGATGCCTAATTACGTTAGGTTCATTAAAGACATTGTCTCTAAGCGATAAAGGCTGGGCGATTTTGAGATAGTTTCCTTGATAGAGGGGTGTATGGTAATGTTGCATAACCGATTGCCACCCAAACTAAAAGATCTAGGTAGTTTTACAGTACCTTGTGACATCGGTAATAACTATGTCGGGAAAGAACTATGCGACCTTGGAGCAATCATAAATCTTATGCCAAAATTAGTTTTTCAACAGTTAGGCATAGTGAAGGCAAGACCCACTACGGTCAAGCTACAGCTTGCGAATAGGTCTTACGTTCATCTAGAGGGAAAATCGAAGTCATTTTGGTAAGAGAGGATAAATTTATTTTTCCTGCTGATTTTATTGTTTTGGATTATGAAGCAGAGGAGTTCACTATAACACCCTATTTTTGGGCCTAGGAGATTTCAAAGTGGTTTAGACGGTTCGCTAGATCGAATTAGAGGATTCAAGTCAGTTTTGGGATTTAATTTGGAATAAATATTTTTCGATGAGATAAAAATATGGAAAAATAATCAAAAATCATTATTTAATATGGAAATAAATTTGGTAAAGTTAATTTTGCAATAAAGGGGTCTCGAAATCGGACATTTTGGTTAGTGACCAAAATGTAAAGTTTTAAAACTATTTTTAGTGACTGTTTTGTAAAAGGGTCAAAACTTTGAATCTTTAAGGAGATATTTACCCTAAAGTCTAATACAAGACTTTTCCCTTAATTGGTTATTTTAAATGATTTTAAAATAATATAAAACGCTTGAGAATTAATTGGATAATTAAAAAGGCTTTAAATAATTTGACGTACCTAACTTTCCTCAAAAAGGATTTTCTCTCCAATTCTCTCCATCCAAACACTTATTTTCTCTTCAAAATTCTCAGGTAAAATCTTATTTTAATTGATCTTTTGATTTCTAGTGGAATTATGATGATTTCCTAACAAAATTTAAATGGTTTCTCATTGTTTTGTTGTGTAAAACTATCCAATTAAGGGGGAAAACAACCATTAGAGGCGAGGTTCTTTTTTCTCCTCTAACACAAAGTTATTTATAGAAATTCCCAAGTTATTGATCCTTTACATGTGTTTTCTAACTTGATTTGAGGGTTTAATTATGGAAAATTTGTTAAATCGAACATAAATTGATTGTTTTTTAAATAGACTATGTTTTGCTGAGTCATTGATTGATTCTAATCATGATTTTGATGCTTAATAATTTTAATAAGTGGGCTTTAACATTGGAATCCCGAAACTATGTGAATCTCTAATTTTCTAGGTTGTTAGCTATGAGCTTTTGGGGTGTTGTGGTGGTTTTATGAATGTTGGAGGTATAAGGATGTTGTTGTTGTGTTTTTAGATGTTAATTGATGGGTTAAAATGTTAGATTATGGCTGGGTTACGTTTGGAAGATTTTTATGTTGTGGAGTGAAATTGAGTAGTGAATGTTGAGGATTTATGTTTCTGTGTTGTTGAATGCATTTTGATGCAATGAATCCACTGTTTTGTGGGGGCAAAATAGGGGAAGTTGGTCATCAAGCTTGAGCGATCATTTTGTAAGCCTTGGAGGCAAGATTACCGTATCGGCAAGTGAGGCATTGCGTGTCGGTGAGTGAAAACATGTTTTACAGCTTTGCAAAGGTTTGAAAGTTGTGTTTGGGAGTTTAGATCAAGCTTGAAACGCTGGTCTAAGCTCGAAAGTAATTAAAGGATGAATTCTCTCTCGAGCTCGGTTTGGCAATTGGTTTTATGCACTTGTTTAAATAGTTTAATTACTCACTATATATGCATATTTTGAGCATGGTTTAATGCTGGAAAATGATTACATAATGATGTTGATGCATTTGGAAGTAATGCACGTTTTGTTAATGTTTATGAACATTGGTTAATGCAAGGTTTATTATATCGGTTAAATGGTTTTGATGATGCATATGAAAATAGTGAGTTGTTGTTAATGACACGAATTATATTGGCAAGTGATGGTATGAAAAGGCTTTGTAAATGTTATCAAATATAGTTGGCCAGCCATAGGATTGATAGTGCACTATAAAAAGTCACCTTGGATGTTGAGGGGTTTTGATCCGTAGTACCGAATACTTAATCCAAGTACCCTAATAGTTGAGAGGTTTAGATCTTTGTACCGAAGACTCCCGTTGGTGGGTTATACTCTAGCCGATGAGTGGTGTTGAGGGGTTTATACATACCGAAAACTCCACCACGGGTATCACAACGGTGGAGGGCTTTGTGTGTACCGAAAACTCTCGTTGGAGAACCTTGAGATACTGATAGATTGTATGTTAAGTGTTGAAGGAACACTTGTTGAATCCGATGTTACATTTTGAAAAGTGGAATTTGGTTAATGATCACTTGTAAGCCAACATAATTGATGATGTATCATAAGATGTATTGTGTTGTTTAATATGGTTTAAACATGTTTTACTCTTTAAGCCTTGCATTCGTAGTATGCATGGCAAAGCTTAAATTGAGGGTAGCAAATGGGATTTTGATGTTAATCCATGATACATGTTGCATATGGCTTAATATGTTGTTTTGGAAATGTTAAGTGCATAGTTTTGATAAGGCATGATGTGGAAATGATGATTGAAAAGTGTTTTGGAAAGTGGTTTTCAAAAGGACTGTTAAATGGTTTAAAATGCATTGATGGTGGTTGGTTTTTGAGCACTCCTCACTAAGCCTCATTTGCTTACGCTCTCTTTCTCCATCAATACAGAGAATTAAAGATCAAAGGCATTGAGGAAGCAAGGAAAGAATTCCAAGGACTTGTTTTCAAAGTATGATTTGGAACGTTATATAATAGTAATAAAGGCAATGTGTCAAATGTTGATTTGAGAGGGTTATTTGGTGAACTCCCTGTATGTGCAAGTTTTGATTGTTGGACATTCCGCATTTCATAATCAGGACCCTCGTCCTTGAAACTTTTGATTGGTTTTAAATTTCGTCATTATTTAAGCTTTAAATCGAATCCTCAATGGTTAAATCCTCATTTCAATCCCTTAAACTTGAAATATCATTTCAATTTGCTCTTGATTCCAATGGGTTATTCTTTGTTTTAGTTCCCCTGTTATCATGCATATTTAAGTTTTTGCCATGTTTTCATTTTCCATTAATTTCAATCCTTGTCTAATGTTCCTTTTGAGCGATGTGTATGTTTTGTGTATGATATTATGTATATATTATATTAATATAGTATATAGTTTATAATATATAGTATATATATAGCTTTTAAGCTTGTTACGTATATATATTATTTTGCTTTATGTATATATATACATATATGCGCATACTTTCATATATATATATATATATTCTGTTTTTCCACATATGTATTTACAATATCCTTTTTTCATACGTTATATGTATATATGTTATTATATCTTTATATACGTGGGGTTCTTCTTTATTCTATTTATATTTGCTTTGTGTTTATGTTAGCAACCTTAATTTGTTCTATATGATGTTTGTTGTCATCTTTGCTAGCTTTTAAAGTTAGTTTAGGCTAAGTATAAAGTTTAATTTAATTAATTTAAAATATACCCTTACATGTATATGTTTAATTTAATTAAATTAAATTTAAGTTTAAACCCCAAAGTAGATTTGAAACCCTAGTTAGAATTCAGGGCATGAACCAATTTAATTAAATTAAAATTTGTCTTTGGCTCAATGGGGCATATTTTAAATTAGTTAAATTTGTTTTATTTCGCTTAAATTACTTTAGGTTGTAAAATTAATATTTAACTTAGCATAATTAAAAATCATGGCTCTTAGTTTGTTTTCTTTTAAATAGTGTCCTTGTCTTAATGGGATGTCATTTTAAGATTAATCAAATCAATGATTCAATAAATTCCATAAAATATTAGGTTTTATGATTTTTTTTTTGGTTTCAATGGATTAGGATTAATATTAGAATAATCTAGATGATAATAGACCTTTAACCATACTCATCATAATTTGAGTCTTTTAGGTTAGGACTCTAGTATGTCTTTTGTGTTTATTTTGATTATTTTCATGACATGCATTTATTTGCCATCCGTGAGACCTCTAATTTTCAAAAGGACAGTGTTAAGTATGAAAAAGTACTATATTTTATAACTTTTTTACTCATACTATTGTTTAGACTTAGGCCCATTTAGTTGCATTTGTAGTTATTTATACATAAATTCGTAGTCCTTTCGTTTATTAGGCTTGGCCTTGCATTTTGCTTTTTTTGTGGAGAAATTGCTATTGTTTTACTCTTTTTCTGTGCAGGACGAGTTGTCGAGTCACTTGCCGAAGAATGCCCTGGAAAGTCGAGATAAATTTGAAGAGTTGCCGAGTTACTTGGCGAAGGACGTCGTGGCAAGCTGATGACTTGTCGAACCACTTTCCAAAGGATGCCCTGGTAAGTCGCGATAAAAGGCATTATCTCCAGGAATTAATTCAAACCCAGTGGATAATTATCCCAGATTAAAATTCAAAATCTAAATCAGTTAGAGATCAAATCCCACGAATTCCACAGGCACTCAAACTCCTTTTCCTCACCTATTTAAGGAGATCACAACAACAACATCAAGAGAGTCAATTGGGAGAGTGAGATCGGATTGAAAAGGGGGATTCACGCATAGCCATTAGAGGAGTTCATCTTCTCCATTTCTTTTTATCTTGTATTGTGCGATCCATATGTTTAGGTTTTATTCTCTGTTGTTTCCTTTTTCCTAGCCATGAACTAGATTAATTGGCTTGGGTTATGGAGCTTTTATAGTGTGTGAAGACGAATGATTGTTTGGTTTTTAATTTTATAAAATTCAGTATTTATTCATTCATGGTTCTTAATTTCACTTTAAGGAAACTTGAGAGAGGAACATGAATGCATTTATTTATCTATACTCGGGAGAGCTAGATTCGCAAAACGATTGGATACGGTTTGTATTTAAACAACCATTGGAAGGAACTAATTTGCCTTAGGAATAAGGAACATATTTTAGCAGCTAAGAAGAGTGAAGGGATCGATGTTTTCTACCCAAGGTTAACGCAGGGATGTATCACCAAGGCTTGCACAATCATCGGTTCTTCGGTTAAGGATAACTCGAAGGCATTGAAGAACACTCAGCCGAACATTAAAACGCAATCACTTGCCACAGCAATTCACTTGCCACAACAAATCACTTGCCACAACAATTGCTTGCCATAACAATTACTAGCCACGACAATTCATCCGACAATCACACCATTACTCTCGATTACCCATCCTACTCTCTCATATTGATTACTCATAAGTTCGGTTTGGCAACTGGTTTTATGCACTTGTTTAAATATTTTAATTACTCACTATATATGCATGGTTTAATGATTAAAAATGATTACATAATGATGTTGATGCATTTTGAAGTAATGCACGTTTTGTTAATTTTTATGAACATTGGTTAATGCAAGGTTTATTGCATTGGTTAAATGGTTTTGGTGATGCATATGAAAATAGTGAGTTGTTGTTAATGAAACGAATTATATTGGCAAGTGATGGTATGAAAAGGCTTTGTAAATGTTATCAGATGTAGTTGGTCAGCCATAGGATTGATAGTGCACTATAAAAAAGTCACCTTGGATGTTGAGGGCTTTTTATCCGTAGTACCGAATACTCCATCCAAGTACCCTAATGGTTGAGAGGTTTAGATCTTTGTACCAAAGACTCTAGTTAGTGGGTTATACTTCTAGCCGATGAGTGGTGTTGAGGGTTTTATGCGTACCGAAAACTCCACCACTAGAATCACAACGGTGGAGGGGTTTGTGTGTACCGAAAACTCCCTTTGGTGAACCTTGAGATACCGCTAGATTGTTTGTTAAGTGTTAAAGGAACACTTGTTGAATCCGTGTATCCGATGTTATATTTTGAAAAGTGGAATTTGGTTAATGATCACTTGTAAGCCAACATAATTGATGATGTATCATAAGATGGATTATGTTGTTTAATATGGTTTAAACATGTTTTACTCTTTAAGCCTTGCATTGGTAGTATGCATGGGAAAACTTAAATTGAGGGTAGCAAATGGGATTTTGATGTTAATCCATGATACATGTTGCATATGGCTTAATATGTTGTTTTGGAAATGTTAAGTGCATGGTATTGATAAGGCATGATGTGGAAATGATGATTGAAAAGTGTTTTGGAAAGTGGTTTTCAAAAGGACTGTTAAATGGTTTAAAATGCATTGATGGTGCTTGGTTTTTAAGTACTCCTCACTAAGCCTCGTTTGCTTACGCTCTCTTTTTCCATCAATACAGAGAATTAAAGGTCAAAAGCACCAAGGAAGCAAGGAAAGAATTCCAAGAACTTGTTTTCAAAGTATGGTTTGGAACGTTATATAGCAGTAATAAAGGCAATGTGTCAAATGTTGATTTGGGAAGGTTATTTGGTAAACTCCCTGTATGTGCAAGTTTTAATTGTTGGTTTGGATTTATAAGTGGTTTAAAGTGCTTAAGATGTGGATAGATTTATGTTTTGGATGTTGATTATGGAGCATGCCTATAGACTTTGTGGTTGATTGTGCTAGGTTCGCTAGGATTGCTTAAAATGCTAGATTGATGTTGTCATGCATGCTTCTATGTTATATGTTGTTTATACATGTGTTAAGGTTGTTTAGAGTGAGCCAAAGTGTAATATGTTAGACCTAGATGTCATTATATGCCTCTGCATATAGGTACGGGTACCCAAGGATCGGTACACGGGGTTTGGAAAGGCTAAAATCATCAAAATAAAGCATAGGGTATTAGTACGCCTAGCCACCGTATCGATACTCCTTAAGAAAACATTGTACAAGCTTCGGTACATGGATTTGAGTACCAGTATGATCCCTTCAATTTTAAAGAGTTGTACCAATACACAGGGTACTATATCGGTATGCAAATTGCTCATAGGAATCCTGAGTTTTTGAGAAACGCAAGGGATATTGGTATGAGTCAAGGTCTTATCGATATGGGTGGGTCAACACATCGTATTGATACGGTTGATTGTGTATCAGTACAAGTAGTCGTTAAGTTCGTTAAGCTGTATCGGTACAGGCTTGCTTGTATCGGTACGCATCGTTGATTTTGTGTATGTCAATATGCTGAAGTTTGGAAATCTTGCAATTTAGTCCCTGGTTGTTATATATGCAATCGAATGAGTTTGGATGATTGTTTTGAGTTAGAATTTAACATGTTAGCATGAAATTGAATTAATTAATGTTGGGTAATCTTCATTGTGATAAAGACCCTGTAATTTGCAAAAATTATGTTTTGGTCCCTAATGTGAATTGTTGAGCAATTGAACCTCGATTTGCAATATGATTACAAGGTGACATTTCCACTGAAGTATGTTCAATTAGGATAATAGTAATATGCATATAGACAAGATAAAAAGGAAAACAAATGAGCTCGATTTAGGTTATTAGTTCGGGTTTGATTCAGCAAACCTAATGTTACTCTTTTTATCCGGTTTCGACTAGGTCGGGCTAAGGGGTTACATTTGGTGGTATCAGAGCCATGTTTACGAAAAATTAAGATGTTGTTGATGTTTTCATAATGTTGATTGCTGTGCATAGTGATTGCTTATATGAATGGTGTTTGAAATATGGTATGTTGGGTATTTTTGGGACACATTGCTTTATTACTATAGTTATGAAATGATTTTGGTTTGAAATGAAAGTCTTGGATCCTTGCTTGAAGCTGGCCTGATTGGTTTTGCTTTGGTGTAATTATCATGCCTTAGATACATTTTTATACGATGCCAGGGAGGAGAGAATTATGATCTAGTAGAAACATTGTTGCCGGATGGCAGGGAGTAGAGGGTGAGATTGTACATCTTGAGGGATTACCGACACATCTGCCTAATCCTCCTAAGGGAGTAGAGCATGTACCACTTGCACCACCTGGTCCAGTATTTGGTGATATAACACCTTTGGATCAGGCAATGACGGGAGCGTTCTAGGCTATGATGGCTGGAGTTCATGTACCCTCACTGACACATGTTGCTGCTAATCTGAGATTGTCGTTAGAGCGTCTGTGCAGTCTTGGAGGAGTTGAGTTTAGAGGGTTGACACCTGAGGCATCCGAGGAGTGGTTTGCTAGTATGGATTAGATTTTAGATCAGATGAGGTGTAATGATGTGTGTAAGCTAGGATGTTTGTGTCCCTATTGTAGGGTGATGCCTACAGTTGGTGAACCATTGTGATCAGGTGTATGAAATTCGGTGATGTGACATGGGAATTCTTCTAAGTTGGCTTTAGGAAGAAGATTCTGGGAGTTAGATACTTGGATGAAAAGAAACGTGAGTTCATGGCCTTGGTTTAGGACAATATATTAGTATCCGAGTATGAGGTGCAGTTCGTGAGGCTGAGTTAGTATGCGTCTGAATTGGTGCCGAATGAGAGGCATCGTTGCGGTCAATTTTGCTATGGTTTGGAGCAGGATGTTAAGACCTAGATACTGGCCACTAATTATACAGATTTTGACGTGTTGGTTACACATGCGAAAGACATAAAGAAAAGCTTGGGCTTATCTTTCCAACCAAAGGGTCTTGGCTGTGATAAGAGAGTGGAAGACACTAGTGGTGGTGGTGGTCAGGCCAAAAGACACCGTGATAGGAGGTTTCGACTGGATGCGAGACGTTGTGGAGATGGTACTAGTCGAGGATCACATGGGCAAAGTACCCAGGTTCAGTCAGCTTACAATGTTTGTTGGGTTTATGGATTGAGAGATCATGTGAGGTGAGACTATCCGTGTTTGGCCAGAGAGGGGTAGGCTCCTACAGTTATGGCTACAAATTCTTGTTGGAGTTGTGGATCTTTGGAGCATATGAGACATGATTGTCCTTTGCTTGCTAGAGGTAGGTAGGCACATGCACCTGTTATTGCACCACCTAGAGGTTGTGGGCGCAGTCGAGGTAACTTTCAACGGAGGGAGGAGGGATAGAGGACTGTAGCGTATACAGTGGCAATTCAACCTAAGAAAGGTGGACCGACGAGGATCTATGGTCATTGCGAGGGGAGGAACGACACAGGTGTGATAGCAGGTACCATTACCTTGTAGTCTATGTCATTACTTTCTTTGATAGATTCTGGTTCTATGCGTTCATATGTTTTGCATGAGCATGCGTATTTGCTTGATATACCGATAGAAATGCTTGATGTGGGTATGCAAGTAACAAGTTCTTTTAGAGAGACGATCGTTACGAGAAAGTTGTATCGAAGATGTCCTCTGATGGTTCAAGGTCATGTGTTTGTGACTGATTTGATGGAGCTACCGTTTCATGGTATTGACGTGATCTTGGGTATGGATTGGTTGTCCAAGCATAAGGTTGTGGTTGATTTTGAGACAAAACGAGTTTCGTTGAAACTTGTTGATTATTATGAAGTGGTAGTTGTGGGTGAGAATGTTAAGTTCTTGTCTAATGTGGTTTTGACTTTGGAGGCACAAAAGTTGCTAGAATGTGAGTGTCAGGCATATATGGCTTATATTATGAATCTAAATGTGGAGGAGGTGCATAATAGAGATATTCGTACTATTTGTGACTTTTCAAGTGTGTTTTTTGAAGACTACCTAGTTTGCCACCCGACAGGGAGGTGGAGTTTTGCATTGAGATATATGCTAATTCGGCTCTGGTGTCGATTGCACCATATCGCATGACACCAACGGAGTTGAAAGAGTTGAAGATGCAACTCCAAGAGTTGTTTTATCTGGCCTAGTGTTTCACTATAGGGAGCAACAGTGCTGTTTGTGAAAAAGAATGAGGGCACTTTAAGGATGTACATCAATTATCGGCAACTAAATAAGTTGACAATTAAGAATAAGTATCCTTTACCGCAAATTGATGATATGTTCGATCAGTTTTGTGGTGCTACGGTGTTTTCCAAGATTGATTTGAGATCCGGGTATTATCAATTAAAGGTTAAAGAAAAAGATGTGCCAAATACTGCTTTTCGTATGAGGTACGGGCATTATGAGTTCTTGGTGATGCCGTTTGGGTTGACGAATACGCCTGCAGCATTTGTGGACATGATGAATTGGGTGTTCCATGAATTCTTGGATCAATTCGTAGAAGTGTTCATTGATGATATTATTGTGTACTCTCGTACCGGGTAGGATCATGATCGACACTTGCAGATTGTTTTGCAGACCCTATTGGATTACCAGTTTTACGCCAAGTTGAGCAAATATGAGTTTTGGATTAAGGAAGTGGTTTTTCTTGTTCATGTGGTTTCAGTTGAAGAAATCTAGATTGATCCTAAAAAGGTTGAGAATTGGAAGCAACCTAAGTCGGTGACGGAAGTTTGTAGTTTCTTGGGTTGGCCAGTTATTATTGACATTTTGTGGATGGGATTTCAAGGGTTGCTGCTCTGTTGGACCAAGTTGTTGCAAAAGGATGTACAGTTTGAGTGGATGGAAGCTAAACAATAAGCTTTCGAGAAGTTGAAGGAAGCTTTGACACAAGATCCAATCTTAATTCAACCTGAGTCGGGAAAAAGAGTTTGCGGTTTATAGCGACGCATCCTACGTTGGTTTGGGGTGTGTGTTGATGCAAGGTGGGAAATTTGTAGCTTATACATCGAGATAGTTGAAGGTGCATGAGCGTAACTATCCTACGCATGATCTCGAGCTTGTTGCGGTAGTGCTTGCATCGAAGATTTGGAGAAATTACCTTTATGGTGAAAAGTGTATTATATACACGGATCATAAGAGTTTGAAATATTTGATGTCGTAAAAGGAGTTGAATGTTAGGCAACGTAGGTGGTTGGAGTTGCTTAAGGATTATGATGTAAAACCCTTTTTCCCGTATCCATCACTAAATACGAGTCAGAGGTATCACAAAACATTCGTAAAACCCTCTACATTTGTAATTCGGTAAAATTTTGTTTCTTTAAAAATATTACAATTTTTTATTTACAAATCTAATTATTCGTGTAAAGTTTAAAAATAATATTTTCATCTTCCAATCGAGTTTATTTTCAGACAGCAACTTATCAATTTAATTTGTCTTTATATAATTAGTAAAACCGCCTAAAAACTACCTTATTTGAAATTCATCCAGATACCAAATAAAATACAATTTCTATCAGAGTAGGCATATCCTTTTAATATACATGCCAAGTAGTAAATATCAAACAGTATTAAAAGATATCTTACTGATACTGATGTACCTGTTATTGATTGATGATGTCCGTATATGCTCCTTACTCTAACCATTTCTTCTTTCCTACGTGTAAAACAGTTACACGCTAAGTATTTACTTAGTGAGGCAATAATTCGAATTCAAGTGCAATTGTCATAATATCAATATTAATGATTAACAATGCATATGATCACCTTACCATTACATGCTCGTTAACATAAATAAATATGTATATCAAAGTGATAAGATTATATCTTACCAATACCGTTGCCAGTTCAATCAGTAAGCTTTCAATGCTTACCAATACCTTTTTCCATTTCTATCTGGAAGCTTTCAAGCTTATCTTCCTGTTTCTTTTTTATTATTTTCAATTTATTTAGCCCAATGTATCAAATTAAGAGATTCTATGTACACGAGTCATCCCCCTTATACTTACTTGAGTATAGTGTATTATTCCACCCTACCGGGAGTGCCTAGCACCGAAGTGCTTCGGTATACTTACCGGAGTATATCATTAATGAAATTTACACTTTACTTGAAGTGCTTAGAATAAATTTTCACTTTACCTGAAGTGCTTAGAATATTTATACAGCTGTTTATGACTCTATGGATATCCAACTATACCTTCGAATCTCTATATCATACATTGGGCTTTACATCATCAATCTATTTCATCAATGGTAACATATATCAATATATATATCAACATTGGACAGTTCATACCTGAAATAACATTTCAATTTTATCAATGTAAGTAATCAAATGATCAATGCATTTTATTTCTCAAATCTTGACTATTCATATTATATCAATCATATATTCAATGACATAAATATCAATGTATTATGATATGCATGCAATTGCACTCACCTGGGCCATGTATTAGTATGCCTCACTAAGTCCTCTTTGATCCTTTCCTTCATTGTTCCTCAAACCTCCCTTGATTCGAATGTAACTTCATAATTCAAATAAGTAAAATATTTGTTAGATCCCAATCTAACAATATCCTAGACATATTGTCTAAGATAATCATTTGAATACAAAATATCCAAACATTTTCTTTTCTTCCTTGTATTGTTCAAAAACTCATTACGGTCCTTAGTGACCAATTTGAACTTCCATTAACCCCATTCAATCTTACTAATCAACCTTAGATACAAAGTGTATCAATTCTCATTTTCTTGCAGTTTGCAGTACATCTAAAGAGATATTTCTATAAAATAATCTACAACTCGAAATTTGATTCCGTTTGTTCTGAAAGAAACTATATTTGATAAGCTTTTCACCCATATAAACTAATATTCCAAATTCATCTTGTACGATTTATGGCAAATTTCAAAGTCAGCTATAGTGTTGAAATTCGGAACAGACTAACATATTGTTTTCTGACCTTTCACCACTTAAAAATTCATAACTTTTTACTCGAAACTCGAAATCAGTTTCTGTTTGTTGGAAACAAAACTAGACAAACAAATCTTTCCATCGGTATAAAATTTACCATCTAACCATTTTCGTAGAATTTATGGTGAATTTTCAAAGTTACTGCCATAAACCAGTTTTTCTACACAGCTTCCATAAACAACTTCAACTTTTGTACTAACTTCTTCTTATTTATCTACTTTTCAATTTAGTCCAATCACTATCTTTAAACCACCAACTCATCACGTTCTTCACCAAATAATTTTTCACAATAATTCTCCTTAATTTTCCTTATTTACCGAAATAGTCACTAAATTGTAAAGATAATGATTCAAGCTTCTTAACTTTGCAAATTAATCCTCCATTCAGCATTACAACCTTAATTCCATCATTACAACTAAAAATCAGATTTAGCCCCCATACAAAACTTTAATTTCGATTTGGTCACTTTGCTTTGACAAATTGTCAAAATGGTCACTAATTCAATTCAACGTCAATTTAGCATTCTAACTTCATTAATAACATAATTACACTCCAAATTCTAAAAATTCAAATTTGGACCTTTATCTTTTCAATTTGTCGAAATGGTCCCTACACAATTTAACTTAGGGTTTTGCTTCCAAACAACAAATCAAGCTTACTAGATCATTAATCAAACATCACCAACCCTAAATTAAACTTGAATCCATAAACCCTAATCTTCTCCATATAAACTAAAATATGTAGGGTTTAAATCCCAACTTAATAACATGATTTTAACATCATACAAGCTTAATTCCAACTTGAATTCAATCATGAAATCATAAATTCTTAAAACCCTCAATTGGTTCATAAACCCTAATTTCTTTCTCATGAAAATTGTCATCAATCAAGCATGTACTCTATGAATTATTTACATCAAAAATAGAGCTTGAAGAGAATAGCAACTTTGTAGTTCGAAAGATTACCTGAAAATCGAGTTTCAGAGCTTGAATCGAACTTGGAAAATTTTCTCTTCCCCCTTGTGTTTTTGAAAATATAAAGATGAAGAGTCTTCATATTTTTTTCTCCTTTGTTTTAATTTCATTCTATTATGCCACTTGTACCTTAAAAATGAATTTAAAATTCATTCAAATAGTTAAATTACCAAATTGCCCTTTTTATCCAACAGTTGAGATTGATTTTATCATCAATCAAGGGCCAAGATTAAATCTTCAATTTCCTTCTTCCGAAATTTCCCTTTATAACTTTCAAATATTTCAAAATTGCCATCCTTGCCAAATGACCAATTTGCCCTCCAACTAGTCTTTATTTACTAGTTTGTTTCCTAATTGTCATTCCATTAAAATCTAACTAAATCTAGTTAGAATACAACCAACCATAATAAAATATTCTTAAAATAACATTTTATAACTTTTCCATAACTTTTGGATCAATCTCTCAATTTTTCTATTCAATCTGATATACCGATAATTAATCTCTTTAATCAAGATTAAATTGTAGGATTCATATCGAATCAAACTAAAAATATTCTCAGCACTTGTAATAGACTTTTATAACCTTCATCAATCGTATGGTGAGATGTCAAAATAATAACCCAATTCGGATCAAACTAAAAATATTCTCAGCACTTGTAATAGACTGAAATTTCCCAATAATAGAAACATCAGATCAAACTACAATCTTCATATTCAATTCACACCTTTAGGTGATCTATTTATTTATGAAATAAAAACCCTCAACTTTTAGGGAATTACAACTTTAGTCCCAAACTTTTCCAAAGTTTATACTTTAGTCATGAAATTTCTAAAGTTTACATTTTGGTCACTAAACTTTTAAACTTCAATTTCCATTCCAACTTTCCTTGGAATTCAACCAAACTTTAAGAATACCTTATTCAATTCACTATCTATCACATGATACCATTAAACCTTAGAAATTTCCTTTCCAAAACCCATAATTAAAGAAATCCTAACTTTCGCATTTTTTTCATTTTAGTCACTAAGTTAGCTTTTAAGCTATTATCTTAGTACTAAATGACCCTTAATCAACTTAGTAAATTTTGGGGTATTACAATTCTATCCCCCTTAAGAAAATTCGTCCTTGAATTTTCAATACGTACTTGGTTCCAAAAGGTGAGGAAACTATTTTCTCATATTTTCTTCTTATTTCTCTCAAGTCGTTTCTTTAACGTTATGATTTTTTTTCAAATAACTTTAACAAACGATATTGTCTTGTTTTCTTAGTTCTTTGACTCCTTGTGCTAGGATCTTTACCAGTTCTTCCTCATATATTAAATCTAGCTGAATCTCTATTTTCATTGGAATAATGACATGCAAGAGATCCAATCAATACTTCTTGAGCATCGATACATTATAAATCTTGTTCTTTTCCAAAGATAAAACTAACTTATAAGCTATCAGAGCGACTCTTTTCCCAATTTCTTATGGTCCAATAAATCTTTGAGTTAACTTTCTTTTTGTCTAAACCATAACACCTTTTTCCAAGATGAAACTTTCAAGGAATACTTTATCCTTAACTTCATATTAAATATCTTTTCTTTCAAGGTCAACATATAGTTTCCATCATTGAGATAGAAATTCTTCCTTGATAATGCAAATATCTATCAAACCTAACTTCCAAGTTTTCAGTTTCACTCTTTTCCATGTGTTTGAACCTTGACAACATTTCTCATCCTTTCTTTAAAGGTATCTTATTTAATCCAATATGGTAAATTTTATTCTTAACTTGACCATCAAAACACCATCTTCTTTTAATGCCAATCTTGCATTCATAGCTCTTAAGGAAACAATTATCTTTCGACTGAGAGCGTCAGCTACCACATTAGCTTTTTTTGTATGATCGTCAATGACCATATCATAATTCTTAAAAAGCTCGATCTAAATTATTTGCGTCAAGTTCAACTCTTCTTTAGTAAGCATATACTTTAAACTTTTATAACCTATATAAATATAGTATCGTTCACTGTATAAAAAATGATGCTATATCTTTTAAAGCAAATACAACCCTTACTAGCTCCAAATCCTAATTAAGATAATTCCTCTCATATATCTTAAGTTATCTCAAGCATAGACCATTACTTTTCCTTCTTGCATAAGTACGCATCCCAAACCTTTACGAGAAGCATCGCTATACAACACATAATCTTTACCCAATTCTGGCTTTACTGGTACCGGGGCTTCTCTTAAGATCTCCTTTAATGTCTCAAAGATTTCTTAGCATTTAACTGTTCAACTGAATGGCATTTCTTTCCTCAATAGCTTGGTCAATGAGGAGGCAATCATCAAGAAATTATGAACCTCTAAAACATTCTTTAGAGGTTTACCTTCAACTATAATTTGTACTTTCTTAGGGTTTACTCTTATTCCCACTGCCAAATCCACATAACTAATAAAACAACTTTTGACAACCAAATTCATACTTTAACAATTTAACATATAACTTCTTTTCTCAAAAGGTCTGAAGAACAATGCAAAAATGGGCATTTTGTTCTTCCTTTTTCCTTCAAATAGACCAAAATATACTCAATGGACTCTACCAAAAATTGGTCCAAGCAAAATTAGAATACTTGGTTCATTAGGTTTATAAATGCGGTAGGAATCATCACGAACTTATAGTATTCATATCGAGTCCGAAAAGTTGTCTTTAGAATTATTTCTTCCTTGATTTTTAGTTGATAATATTCCGATCGAAGGTCAATTTTGGAAAACATAGTTGTGCCCTTTTTTTAACTGATCAAAAGATCATTAGTCTTCGAAAGAAGATATTTATTCTTTACTATTACCTTGTCGAGCTAATGGAAATCAGTCTTTCTCTTTCACAATTAACACTGATGCACCCCCAAGATGACACACTTGGCTTTATAAAACATCGACCTAACATTCCTTACAATTGTACCTTTAAATCCCGAAGTTCGGTTGAAGCCATTTTATACGGGGCCATTAATTTAGGCGCAATGCCTGGTAACATCTTTATTTTGAATTTCACCTCTCAATCTAGAGGTAATTCTGAGTACCCCATCTGGGAATACATTCGGATATTTTTGGACAGTCGAGTTATTTTCCAATTTACCTTCAATAGCCCGAGTGTCCCCTACATTTGCTAAGAAAACTTAACAACCATATAACAACAATTTCTTTAATAAAACAACTGAAATTACATTGGAGAAGGGATTTACTCTTTTATCAACTGCTACTATTTTTATACCTTTCGTGTTTTTTCAATACTAATCGCTTTATGCGACAATGCATCATGACCTGATAGGAAGGTAACCAATTCATGCCCAAAATCATCTTAAACTCCTCGAAAGATAATTCCATTAAGTTTATTGGGAACTCTATTTCTTATGTTTTTATCGAGCAATTCCACATGTTCAGCTCGCCCTTACATTACAACCCAACAAATTTGTGACCGTTGTATTACTTGAAATGGGTTCTAAAAGGATATCTCGTTCACCGCTCAACTTCGTACTTATATACGAATGTGTAAAGCCAAGACCCATCAACATCAATACAGGTTTATCCAAAAAGATGAGATATACCTTCTATGATTTTCGAATCATCCCAAACTTTATCAGTCCTGATGTTATAAACTAGGACTGATATGTGCAATGATAGCTATGAAACACATTCTGATGGTTTTCAAATCTAGCTTAAATCTCGGAGCAACAAGACAGCTCTATCCAATTTCTCGGCATCCAAACAGTGGACTCCGTACAGTGTAATCCTTAGGTTATTCAGTTATAAATCAACAATTACTGGACCTTAATCTGCTTTTCCTTTCAATCCAGGTGCTTCCGAACTTTTCAATTCATTAATCCGACACAGACACTCCTTGTTGTACTAGTGCCCCTTTTTTGTTCCGATTTATCCAAAGGGTTATCATTAACCTTATTGTTACTACTCTTGATTCCTTCCAAAGCTTCCAATTGACTAGTTCATCATGCTTTCTTGACTCAAATATTTCTTATAATTCCTCCCAATTTACACTAGTAAGGAGCGACATCAATTGGATCATAAAAACATCAGATCATTAATATTGGTATCCTAGTGGCATGTATACTCTTTTTAACATAAAATCATTTCTATTTAGGCTGAGAATCGGCTAAATCTGTAGCTCTGATACCAATAAGTGTAACACCCCTTTCCCGTATCCATCACTAAATATGAGTTAGGGGTATCACAAAACATTCGTAAAACCCTCTACATTTGTAATTTGGTAAAATTTTATTTCTTTAAAAATGTTACAATGTATTTAGTTTTTATTTACAAATCTAATTATTCGCGTAAAGTTTAAAAATATTATTTTCATCTTCAAATCGAGTTTATTTTCAAGCAACAACTTATCAATTTAATTTACCTTTATATAATTCCTAAAACTGCTTAAAAACTGTCTGATTTAACAATTTCTATCATAGCAGACACATCCTTTTAATATACATGCCAACTAGTAAATATCAAAAAATATTAAAAGATATCTTACTAATACTGATGTACCTGTAATTGATTGATGGTGTCTGTATATGTTCCTTACTCCAACCATTTCTTCTTTCTTACGTGTAAAACAGTTACACGCTAAGTATTTACTTAGATAGGCAATAATTCGAATTCAATTTCAATTGTCGCAATATCAATATTAATGATTAACAATGCAAATGATAACCTTACCATTACATGCTCGTTAACATAAATAAATATGTATATCAAAGTGATAAAATTATATCTTACCAATACCGTTGTCAGTTCCATCTGTAAGCTTTCAATGCTTACCAATACCTTTTTCCATTTCTATCTGCAAGCTTTCAAGCTTATCTTCCTGTTTCTTTTTTATTTTTTTCCAATTTATTTAGTCCAAGGTATTAAATTAAGAGATTCTATGTACACAAGTCATCCCCTATACTTACTTGAGTATTGTGTATTATTGCACTCTACCGGGAGTGCTTGGCACCGAAGTGCTTCTGTATACTTACCAGAGTATACCATTAATGAAATTTGCACTTTACCTGAAGTGCTTAGAATAAATTTGCACTTTACCTGAAGTGCTTCGAATATTTATACAGCTGTTTATGACTCTATGGATATCCAATTATACCTTCGAATCTCTATATCATACATTGGGCTTTACATCATCAATCTATTTCATCAATGGCAACATATATCAATATATATATCAACATTGGGTAGTTCATACCCGAAATAACATTTCAATTTTATCAATATAAGTAATCAAATGATCAATGCATTTTATTTCTCAAATCTTGACATATTCTTATTATATCAATCATATATTCAATGACATAAATATCAATGTATTATGATATGCATGCAATTGGACTCACCTAGGCCATGTATTAGTATGCCTCACTAATTCCTCTTTGATCTTTTCCTTCATTATTTCGTGAACCTCCCTTGATTCGAACTTAACTTCATAATTCAAATAAGTAAAATATTTGTTAGATCCCAATCTAACAATATCTTAGACATATTGTCCAATATAATCATTTGAATACAAAATCTCAAAACGTTTCCTTTTCTTCCTTATATTGTTCAAAAACTCATTATGGTCCTTAGTGACCAATTTGAACTTCCATTAACCCCTTTCAAGCTTACTAATCAACCTTAGATACAAAGTGTATCAATTCTCATTTTCTGGCAGTTTGCAGTACCTCTAAAGAAATATTTCTATAAAATAATCTACAACTCAAAATTCGATTCTGTTTTTTCTGAAAGAAACAATATTTGATAAGATTTTCACCCATATAAACTAATATTCCAAATTCATCTTGTACGATTTATGGCGAATTTTCAAAGTCAGATATAGTGCTGAAATTCGGAACAGACTGCCATACTATTTTCTGACCTTTCACCACTTAAAAATTCATATCTTTTTACTCGGAACTGGAAATCAGTTTCTATTTGTTGGTCACGAAACTAGACAAACAAATCTTTCCGTTGGTATAAATTTCACCATCTAACCATTTTTGTAGAATTTATTGTGAATTTTCAAAGTTACTGCCATAAACCAGTTTTTCTACACAGCTTCCATAAACAACTGCAACTTTTGTACTAACTTCTCCTTATTTTTCTACTTTTCAATTTATTCCAATCACTAGCTTTAAACCACCAACTCATCACGTTCTTCACCAAATAATTGTTCACAGTAATTCTCCTTAATTTTCCTTATTTACCAAAATAGTCACTAAATTGTAAAGATAAGGATTCAAGCTTCTTAACTTTTCAAATTAATCCTCCATTCAACATTACTACCTTAATTCCATCATTACAACTAAAAATCATATTTAGCCCCCATACAGAACTTCAATTTTGATTTGGTCACTTAGCTTTGACAAATTGTCAAAATGGTCACTAATTCAATTCAACATCAATTTAGCATTCTAACTTCATTTTCTTGTCTCTAACATCATTAATAACATAATTACACTCCAAATTATAAAAATTCAGATTTGGTCCTTTAACTTTTCAATTTGCCGAAATGGTCCCTACACAATTTAACTTAGGGTTTTGCTTCCAAACAACAAATCAAGCTTACTAGATCATTAATCCAACATCACCAACCCTAAATTAAACTTGAATCCATAAACCCTAATCTTCTCCATATAATCTAAAATATGTAGGGTTTAAGTCCCAACTTAATAACATGATTTTAACATCATACAAGCTTAATTCCAACTTGAATTCAATCATGAAATCATAAATTCTTAAAACCCCCAATTGGTTCATAAACCCTAATTTCTTTCTCATGAAAATTCTCATCAATCAAGCATCTGTTCCATGAATTATTTACATCAAACGATAGAGCTTGAAGAGAAGAACAACTTTGTAGTTCGAAAGATTACCTGAAAATTGAGTTTCGGGGCTTGAATCGAACTTGGAAAATTTTCTCTTCCTCCCCCTTTGTGTTTTTGAAAATATAAAGATGAAGAGCCTTCATCTTTTTTCTCCTTTATTTTAATTTCATTCTATTATGCCACTTGTACCTTAAAATGAATTTAAAATTCATTCAAATAGTGAAATTACCAAATTGCCCTTTTATCCAATGGTTGAGATTGATTTTATCATCAATCAAGAGCCAAGCTTAAATCTTTAATTTCCTTCTTCCAAAATTGCCCTTTATAACTTGTAAATATTTCAAAATTGCCATCCTTGCCAAATGACCAATTTGCCCTCCAACTAGTCTTTATTTACTAGTTTGTTTCCAAATTGCCATTCCATTAAAATCTAACTAAACCTAGTTAGAATTCAACCAACCATAATAAAATACTCTTAAAATAGCATTTTATGACTTTCCCATAACTTTTGGATTAGTCTCTCAATTTTTCCATTCGATCCAATATACCGATAATTAATCTCTTTACTCAGGATTAAATTGTAGGATTCATCTCAAATCGAACTAAAAATATTCTCAGCACTTGTAATAGACTTTTATAACCTGCATCTATCGTATGGTGAAATCTCAAAATAATTTGACCCAATTCGGGTCTCCGAATTCCATTTAAACTTTGACTAAAATTTCCCAATAATAGAAATATCAGATCAAACTAGAATCTTCACATTCGATTCACACCTTTAGGTGATCTGTTTATTTATGAAATAAAAACCCTTAACTTTTTGGGAATTACAACTTTAGTCCCCAAACTTTTCCAAAGTTTATACTTTAGTCATGAAATTTCCAAAGTTTACATTTTGGTCACTTCCTTTCCAAAACCCATAATTAAAGAAATCCTAACTTTCGTATTTGTGTCATTTTAGTCACTAAGTTAGCTTTTAAGCTATTATCTTAGTACTAAATGACCCTTAATCAACTTAGTAAATTTTGGGGTATTACATATAATTTGACAATTGAGTATCATTCGGGCAAAGCAAATGTTGTGGCTGATGCTTTGAGTAGAAAAGTTATTGTGGAGTTGAGGGCCATGTTTGCGAGGTTGAGTGTGACCCGTGATGGAGGTCTATTTGAAGAGTTGCAAGTGAAACCATCTTTGTTGCAATTGATTAAGGAAAAGCAACCTTATGATGAGGCATTGGTACCGCATGTCAAGGACATCATGGATGGAAATCCTACGGATAGAGTGTTGTGTTTTAAAATTGGATAGTGGTGCCTAGTGATGAGGAGTTAAGGCGGATGATTTTGACCGAGGCACATGCTAGTCCTTTTGCTATGCATCCCGGTAGTACTAAAATGTATCGAGATTTAAAGGAAGAGTACTATTGGGTGGGTTTGAAAAAGAGCATGGCCGATTTTGTTTCTAGATGTATGGTATGTCAGCGTGTGAAGGCTGAACACCAGTTTCCTTTTGGGTTGTTGCAACTGTTGAAAATTCTAGAGTGGAAATGGGAGAGGATCACCATGGATTTTGTGTCAGGGTTGCCTTTGACACCGACTAAAAAGGATTCCATTTGGGTGATTGTTGATCGGTTTACAGAATGTGCACATTTTCTGCAGTGCATACGACGTATACCTTGGATAGGTTGGCGGATTTGTATGTTGCTAAAATTGTGAAGTTGTATGGGGTACCTAAGTCAATTATTTTGAATAGGGATCCGAGGTTTATAGCTAGATTTTTGGGATGTTTGCATCGAGCTTTGGGTACTCGCTTAAATTTTAGTACATCGTATCATCCTCAAACGGATGGTCAGTCTAAATGTGTGATTCAGATTTTGGAGGATATGTTGAGATGTTGCATCACTGAGTTCCAAGGAACTTGGCAAAGGCAGTTTGCTTATGACATACAAGGTTGTTCTCCTTTAAACTCTCTTTCATTGGCATAAGAATTTTATAGAATAGTTGAAGACAACACTTGAATTTTGAGGAGAGATAATTTAGGGTTTAGGGATTCAAATGAATTAGGATTATTTTGTGATGTTTTATCATCTGCATGCTTGATTGAAGTTGAAATTGATCTATTCTTGATGGAATATCATTTGATTAATTGGGGTTTAATTTGGGGTTTAAGGATTCAAGTTGAGTTTGGAGTTTTCATGAAAGGAAAATGTTGGAACAATATAACTAAAGGTTAATTTGAGGTGCTGGAATGGTTAAGGATGCTAAAGATGTGAATTATGAAATCTGCCCAGAATTTTAGTCTTTGGCAGTGAGTTTGAAAATTCACCAAAAATTCCATAAAAAATAACTAGAAAGTTATTCATATATTTTTTTATCCGTAGTTCAGTCTAGTTTCTTTTAAAACAAACGACGATTGATTTCGATTTGTATATCAAATGATATGAATTTTTAAGTGACGAAAGGTCAGAAAACAAAGTAGCAGTCTGCTTCAAAATTTAGCACTGGAATTCGACTTTGAAAATTTGTCATAAATCATACGAGTTGAATTTGGGATATTAGTTTATATGGTTGAAAAGATTATCAAATCTAGTTTTTGTCAGAACAAACAGAATCAAAGGCTGAGTTGTAGATTATTTTATATAAATGTTTCTTTGAAGGTAGCGCAAACTGACAAATTATAAAATAGGTACCTTATTGGTGGTATTAATTTGTGCATGTAAGGGATGAATATGAAGCATTCAAGTAAACATGAGAAATTGGAAATTCAGTAGATAAAGCAATGACCAAGCTTGAAGTTCTCCTAATACACGCATTTTAGTTTGGGATAAGAAGTGTCAAGGTGAGTGCATTTATATGTTTTAAAAGTATTTAGGAAGACTTATGATAAGTCTACCTATATGATTTTATCAAATTGGTAATGTTGATTTTTATGTGAAATATAATATTTTCACAGGCAAAAAGAGATGGTTTTGTACATGATAGGGTATGAACTGCCTTATTATGTTTTGTTTACGATAATTTTATTATCGTATATTGATGATTGTTATAGAATGAATTAAGGTATAATGGAGTAAGAAATTCTCTATTATTTTGATTTATCAATGATGAGATTTTTGCCATCTATAAAATGATATCTTGCAAAGGTAATGATATTGTTTTATTGCCCAAGATTACCATGAAAGTTATTGTATAGTGGCATGCCATAAGAGACTAGCAGTCTGAGACTGCATTGTAGCTACACTTGCAACATAGTGGCTAGCATTATGGGAATACATTTATCTTCGAATCTAGTAGTCTGGGACTAAGGTCACTTCGGCGACTAGTGCTCTGGGAGCACAACGAGCTCGTATTAATGCAATGTTTGCCTTTCTCCTTAGGGGAAATGGCTAGTACTCTGGGTGTACACGATCTCGTATACTTAGTTTCTCTCTATATGTACTTCTTGGGCTATTGGTATAAAATAACTTTCATATAATGATTTTTATAAATATTTCATCTTTGCTTTAAAGCAATATTGATTTGAAATAGTTTTATAAGGGAATTGTTTATACTATGTTATACTTAAAGACTGATTTTTATTTAATTTTATAAGTACCTTATAATGCCTCACTAAGTTTGTACTTAGCGTGTGTTTTGCTTGTGCACACGTAGGTGGTTCGAGACATTGGGTGTAAGTAAGGCGTTGCATCAAGTTCAGAAAAATTTCATCAAGCTACTTCAGTAATGACATCATACTTGAGGTTTTTAATTAATTTTAGTGGCATGTATAAATAAGATAAATTTGTTTATTTTGGTTCAGTCTGTTATTTATGAATCAGTTAATTTTTTTTTTGTAAAGTAAATGAGCTCCGATTTTGTGTACAAGTTAATTCTAAATATTTTTAAAGGTTTTAAATTTATAGAATTTTTGAATAAAAAAATCATGTTACTGTTTTGTGACATCTTTGACTCATATTTAGTAATCGAATGCGGGAAATGAGGTGTTACATTTATTGGTATCAGAACAACAAGTTTGGCCGATTATAAATCCAAACTGAGCTTGTTATTAGTCAGTAAGTGTATACATGCCACTAGAATTTCATTATTACTGTATTGATGCTTGAGTGACTTGATGCAACTGCTTATTGAATTGATTGTATAAAGTTATAGATGTCCAAAGTTGAGAGATCGCATCGAGCGATCGAACAGTTGGGTAAAAAGAAATGAGGCCCATAAAAGCAGTAACAAGGTTAATTTTTAACTGCTTTCCGCTCAATATAGTGATAATGTGCTGGTGTAGCTGGAAATGCCTAGCTAAACCAAGGTTTATTATTTCGAACCTTGGATATGATTTTAAATGAAATTCAACCCCAAGTTCCTTAAACTTTTATTGTTAGAGAGCTGGGAAGTCTTGAAGTGTGAGACTTCAGGTGGGGTACTAATGGAAAACCAATGTCGCTAGACTATTGGTTTTATAAAAAATAGATACAAAAAGGGCTTCGTTGTGATGATTAGGGAAAGATTGATGTGATAGTAACTTATCTCTTGGGGCATAACACAAGAGTAAGTTAAATCTGTAAGAATTACTCGATAGTAATTTAAAGAAATCAAATTTTAGTAAGCTTAATGAAGTTACTTCTTATGAATTTTTCTTGAAACGAATAGTTCTGAAAGGAACTAGAAAGTTTGGAGATTGTATGATGAGGGAAAAATTAGATTTTTCTAATCAATGTGGTTCAGTAGAATTTTTTTGGAAACTGCTATCACAAGGATGTAAGAACTTTCTAGCTTATGTTGTGAACATATAAGTATTCAAAGATGAACTTGGAAAGTATCTCAACTATCAATGAATAATAGGATGTGTTCCCTCAGGAATTGCCAGGGTTACCATATGGTCGTGAAATGAAATTCAGGATTTAGGTTTTCTCTAGCACTGAACTTATATCGAAGGCACTGTAAAAAATGGCTCTTATAGAGATAAGCGAGTTAATGGTTCAGTTACATTAAATATGGGATTGAGGTTTTATACGACTTAATATATTACCTTGGGGATTTTTAGTAACGTTTATGAAAAAGAAAAACGGTTCGATGAGATTATGTATTGATTACCGTCAAGTAAATAAAGTGGTATTAAAGAATAGATAATTTATGTTGTAGATTGATGATCCCTTAAATCAATTGAATGGAGTAGAAGTGTTCTCCAAAATTAATCTTCATTCGAAGTATATCAATTGAAGGTCAAAAAGGAGAATATTCTTAAAAATTGTTTTCAAGACACGATTTGGGCACTATAAGTTCATAGTGGTACCTTATTGGCCATGCTAATGCTCCAGCAGCATTCATGGATTTGATAAATAGAGTGTTCTAATCGTATTCAGATCGGTTTTCCATGGTAATCAATAATGATATATTTTAAGTACCCAAAGACTAGGGAAGATTATGATTTATAGTTTCGGGTGGTATTACGAATTTTACAAGAAAAGAAATTGTATGCCAAGTTGTTCAACTATGGATTCGAGATATTTGAGGCTGTCTAAATATGAATTTTGGATATCTGAAGCTGCATTTTTATGCTATATTGTTGAGACCGATGGAATTTGATTGGATTAAAAAAATGGATTCTGACAGAAGCTCTAATGTTAGTATAGAGAGACTTTACACTCTGTAGTGATGTTTCCCATAATAGATTAGGATATGTATGGATAAAAAGGGGCAAATTAGTGGCATGTGCATCATGGCTACTCAAGATTCATGAGATAAATTATTCGACTCATGATCTGGAGTTAGATACAATAGTATATGATTTTAAAAAAATGTTGTCATCATTTATATGGTGAACGATGTTATGTCTTCGGGATTATAAAAGTTCAAAAATGCTTGACGAACCAAAAAGGATCAGAACCTACAGTAGAGGTGGTAGATAGAAGTCCTCAAGGATTATGATGTTGTGATTGGCTACTATCTTTGAAAGGTTAATATAGTAGCCAATGCACTTAGTTGGAAGATATTCTCTACTTTAAGAGTAATGAATGTGCAACTATAATTGAAAAAGAATGATATGTTAATTACAAAACTTTAGCTTAGACCTATTCATTTAGGTTGGATTAAAGATTTTCAGTTAAAATATGAAAAAAATGTTGTCAGGGTTAAAACAAATTGAAAATGGTGAAAACAAAGACTTCAAAGTTTAGTATGTAGGATGTTTGAGGAAAATATTATGTCTTGATGATGGTGAGTGGAAACAAGAACGTCTTAATAAAGAACACTTGAGTCCATTGTAAATGCATCCAAAAGGGAATAAGATGTATCTAGATCTAAAGAGAAAACATTGATGGTCAAATATATAAAGAATAGTAACTTAATTTATGGCTATATGCTGGACAAGCTAGCAACTGGAAGCAAAACATCAAGTACCATCGAAAATGTGGTAACATATTTACATTCCTCTAGTGGAAGTAGAAAAGAGTTACGATGGATTTCGTAACTAGGTTATCAATGATACCAAGTAAAAAGGATTTGATTTGGGTAATTGGGTCAGATTGAACAAATCTGTAATGAATAAATATGCTAAGCTCTAAATCTAAAATATTGTGAAGTTATGTGATGTGCCTATTTTCATTGTGTGTGATTAAGATCCAAGGTTACCTCTAGATTTTAGAGTTCCTTACATAAGGCATTAGGGACTCGGCATAAATTTTAACACTATTTTGCATCTATAGAATGACGAATAATCTGAAAGGTTAATTTAGATTTTGAATGATATGTATAGTTTTTATTTGATTGAGTTTGAATGCTCTTGGAAAAAGTATGTGCCACTAGATGAAATTTCTTATAATAACAGTTATCAATCGAGTATAAAGATGACTTCCTTAAAAGTGTAGTATGAAAGAATAAGTTGATAAACATTTACGAATGGTGCTACAAGCCTTCTGAGAAAGGTAGTTATATGCAAAGTTACCCAAATATGAATTTGATTAATTCATGTTGCATCTCCAGGTCACATTATCTCAACAAAAAGTATCCGAGTAGATCCTAAGAAAGTTAAGATGATAACACTAGTATTAATACAATATGAAGTTAATAAAGATTCCATGTTATTTAATGATATGCCCCATAATAGGTTGGGATGTGTATAAATGTAATAAGGCTAAAATAGTGGATGATGTATTTAGCCGAAAGTCTTTCTTTGCATTATAAGCATTAAATGCCCAATTATCGTTCGAAGAGAATAGTGTCTTGATTACACAACTTCATCTTAAGTCTAATTTGACAAATCAAATCAAAGATTTATAGATGAAAGAAAATATATTCTTGGAAAGAATTCAATAAGGTGAAAAGGAAAAATTAAAGACTTCGATGTTAAGTCGAAAGGATGTTCATATTATCAAGGATAATTTATGTTCTAGGTGATAATGAGTTAAAAAGAGAACTAAAAGGTGATTGGATCTAATTCAGTTCAGGATGTGGAGAATAAAGTAAGAATGGTTCGAAGCAATTTTAGAATTGATTTAGAATGATGGAAATTATATGTTGATCTTGAAATAAAATATATTTAATATGAAGTTAAGGATAAAGTATTCCTTAAAAGTTTCACCTTGGAAGAATGTATAGCCTAAGATTCATTGACCTTTATTAGGTTCTGAAGAAGAATTAAAATCCATGATGTCTTCCATACGTTGATGCTTTTGAAGTGTCAATTTGATTCTTCACATATCATAATACCAGAAAAAGGTTGAGATTCAATTAAATTTCACTTATGAAGAGGAACCGGAAAATATCATGGCTTATGGAGTCAAAGAATTGAGAAATAAAAGAGATTTCTATGGTAATGATTCATGAAAGAATCACAAAGTGGTAGAAGCCATATGGGAGATTGATTGAGAATTAGCATGTATGTGCTAAATTAATATTCCTATTCGATTTAATGGTATTGTCGTTCCAGGAGTTCAATTATATTTTGAGGATGGATTTGGTTGTTTAAGCACTGCGCGAGTTTGAGATGTAGAGCAAAATGTCTTAAACTTCGAGGATTGGATGGGGCTAGATTGATAGTGAGAGGTGAGAAGAACCATTCCCATCCTAATATAGTATCAGCGATGGCAGCACAAAAGATTATTTAGCAAGGTTGTGAGGAATTCTTGGATCATGAGGTTGATATGAGAATTGAGAGTTTGATGCTTGAGAGCATTCAAACTATGAGGGAATTCGATGATGTGTTTCTAGAGGAATTACCGGACTACCCTGAATTGTAAGTTAGAGTTTTAGATTGAGGTACTGTTGGGTACCGCACCTATGTCCATTGCTTCTTACCTCATGTCACTGATAGAATTGAGAGAATTAAAGAGTTATATCCAAGATTTGTTAGAGCATTGATTTATTCAACCAAGCATCTCACCTTGGGGGTGCACCATTCTTGTTCGTTAAAAAAAAGATGGTTCGATAAGATTATGTATTGATAATTGTAAGATCAATTGTAGAGACCCAATTTTTTGAGTCAACGTATAGGTATTGACC
This sequence comes from Hibiscus mutabilis, assembly GCA_019671005.1. Classification (NCBI taxonomy): domain Eukaryota; kingdom Viridiplantae; phylum Streptophyta; class Magnoliopsida; order Malvales; family Malvaceae; genus Hibiscus; species Hibiscus mutabilis. The sequence goes on along the minus strand of CM033752.1, from coordinate 12,397,226 downwards.
CGAGTCATAGACCATCATGATAGTTTGGATTTTGAAACCCTCAAGCCAAGTTTAGGGCCTCAATTGATGAGAAATGGAATGTTGGGATTAAAAAGTGGCTCTTTTGTAAAATGGAGGAAAGTTGGGGGTTGGGTGATGTGAATATACCCATTTTTACAAAAAGAGGCTGGCCGTCTCTTTACTTCCCTTGTCTCCACGTGATAAAGGGAGACAAGGTGAGATCACCCCATCATCTTCATATTTCTTATCCTACCATTCCTCCATTATTTAAGCTTGGTTTCCAATCTAAAAATCCCACCTTTGTGCATCTTTTCTTGAGATATGTTAATCCCTTTTTTTTGAGCTTCAAGAAAAAGTACAATTTCAAGGAAAAAAGTAAGTTCTTCATTTATGGGTTTTTGGAAGTTTAAGGCTTTATGGTTTTCTCCCTTGTATTTAAAGGTGTAAATTCGTAGCCTTCCCCTAAAAATTATTTGAGGTTTTGATTTGTTTTCCATGTTTGTATGGCAAGAAGAGGTGTTGGGGGTTTTTCTTCAATCTTGAGCCAATAGGAAAGGTTGATTGAGCTTAGGGTAAGACATCATTTCGAGATTTTATGCTACTAGGTCAGTACATCTCTAACTCCTACTCTTCTTGAATATCATAAAATGATTGCCTTGCTTGATATTGTTGCTAAGTTGGGTGTTTAGTAGCTCAGAGCCTTATTAATGGTGAAATCTGATTAGTTGTTAATAATGTGTAAAAATGGTAGTAAACCACCCTAAACAACTCCTATAAGATGTATGTAATACCCCGAAAATTTTACTAAGTTATATAAGGGTCATTTAGTACTAAGGTTTTGGCATAAGGTTAACTTAGTGACTAAAATGACAAAAGATAAGAGTTAGTGACCAAAATGAAAAGTTGGTAAAAGTTCAGGGACAAGTATCATAAATAAGATACTTGCAACTGAAGTGACATGGGTATTCTTCCAAGAAGCATTTAAGGCGAAATATATTGGTGATCAATATAGGAGTAGAATTTATAGCAAATTTGATAAGTTGCCAAGATTACCTTCAAATTGAGAGGTAGAATTTATAATAGAGGTATTACCAGACATTGTATCTATATCGATGGCTCCGACCGAGCTTTAGGAAAATAAGGCACAATTTCAAGAAATGTTGGATTAGGGTTTTATAAAACCAGGTGTGTCACCTTTGGGGCGCACCGGTATTATTTATGAAAAGAAGAATGGATTCGTGCGACTATGCATCCAGATGAAAACAAGATGTAGCAAGGTTAAAAAAAGAGTAGGACTAGTGGCTTACCAGTTAGCTTTACCACCAGAGATGAGAAAGATTATATGATATATTCCATATAGTTATGTTATGAAGGTATCGGTCAAATCCTTCACATGTCATCACTTCTGAGGAAATTGAACTACAACCAGATCTGATGTATGAAGGAGAACTTGTGAAAATTCTAACAATGAAGTTAAAGAGTTAAGGAACAATAAAATTCCTTTGGTCAAAATTCTTTGGAAGAACCACAAGATTGAGAAGGCCACTAGAGAAAGCTTAGAAGAAGATAAAAATATATATATTTGTAACTGTTCAAATTAGTTACGTTCTAAAATTCAAGGACGAATTTTATTTTAAGGGGGTAGAATTGTAATACCCCGAAAATTTTACTAAGTTATATAAGGTTCATTTAGTACTATGGTTTTGGCATAAGGCTAACTTAGTGACTAAAATGACAAAATATAAGAGTTAATAACCAAAATGAAAAGTTGGTAAAAGTTCAGGGAGCCAAGTGTAAATTTTCCCAAAGATAATTTTTATTCAGTATGAGGATAAATTCGATTAGAATAAGCATTTTGGTAATAGTTTTGGAGGTTATGATGTAGTAAAAAATATAAAATTTTGATCGAATAAAATTGTCAAGCGTGTTCAGATTAGAGAAAAGTTTTGTGTGACCTTTTGGGAAGTGTCACATAACAGTATTTTGATTAGTAAAAAGGACTCAGAAGAAGTGGGAAAGATTCGTATAAATGCTTAATGAAGGATTTTCAAAAAAGATGCTACCCAATAAAGATTTCGGGTAATTATCGGTATTTTTGGATCGAGTCAAATTTCTAAGTTTGACTTTATTAAATGGAGAATTTTATATGAAAATATGAATTTATTCATGGAATTAGAGAAATATGTGATTCCCGAATTGGAGTTGATAGTTCGATAGAAGAAAAACCGTAGAAGGTGAAAATAGGATAATTGGATTGTACAAAAATCATAAAATGATATTTTATGATCTAAGATAGTTATGGCCGGTTGGAATGGAATTAAACTAGTTCAAATGTAATGGGATGGCATAATTTTGAACTAGTTGTAATTTTTATTTAGTTAAGGGGGCAAATTTGGAAAAGGTAAAAAATGAATAAAAAATTTATTTTTATCTTTACAAGTGGAAAATTATTATTAAACATGGATAATTATAATAGTAAAAAACATGAACAATTTGTTCATCTTCTTCATGCCATTTGAAAATAAGGAAAAAGAAGGGGAAAATAGGAAAAAACTTTTCCTAGGCATTTTCAAGGCATTTGATCAAGAATTCAAGCAAGGTTCTTTGAGGTAAAGTGATCTACTCCTCATTCTTTACATTTTGATAGTAAAATTGCATGGGATTATGAAGTTTTGGATTAGGGTTTGAAGAGAGAGAAATTAGGGTTTCATGGAAAATTTATGGAATTCAAGTAGTAGGTGATGAATTAAGCTTAGTTGTGATGAAAACAAGCTTGAAATCAAGTTAATTTCATGTTGGAAGTTATAAACCCTAATTTTGAATTTAGGGATTTGTTAGGGTTTTGAGAATTAAGGATGAAAATGGTTAGATTATGATGTTTGAAGCATTATATTGATGATGGAAGTTCAATTTTGATGTTGGAAGGTCAATTCCCTTTAGGGATTAATTCGAAAATTTGAAGAAAATTTGGGACTAAATTGTCAAAATTTAATTGATGATGGAAATCAATAGAAAATGGTGTTTCAAGCTTGAATTGACAATTTAGGAGCAATTTGTAAATTTTAAAAGTTAAGGATCTTTTCGGCATTTCAAAGAAATTAAGGATTAATTTGTCAAAAATTATTTTGGTGATGAAAATAGTGGAATTGCGATATTAGAAGCATATTTTAGCATTTTGGGACCAAATTGAATATTTGAAAAAGTTTAGGGACCTATTCGGCTATTTGAAGATTTAAGTGTATGGTTTTGGAAAATTTGTTTTTGAAGGGAGACTGGATTGTAAATTGTTGAAATTATGATCAAATTAGCTTGAATTGATGAAAAATGGCCATTTTGGCAAGAAAGAGAAAGTAAAGGATTAAAATGGAAGAATTGAAAATTAAGGCATGAATAGTTGCCAAATGTTCAAAATGGTCACTAAGTACCCAAAATGAGATATATGGCAAACATTAGTATTTTATTTGGCATCGTTAGAATCGAATTAAGTAAGTGTATAGTAATAAGTATATTCGATTGATTTCTACAGTTGCAAGAAATACCAGGGAAGGTACAAGTATTCAAGGAAATGAAAAAATTAATGAGTAAGCTTAGTGAGGCAAGATAATAAATGGCCCAGCTGAGTGCATTTATATGTTTTGAAATGTATTTTAGTAAACTTTTATAAATTCTATTTATTTGATTTTATTAAAATGATAACATGGTTTTCTATAAGTTATATGATGATTCATAGGCAAAGGAAAAAGGTTAGTACATGTTAGGGTATGAATTGCCCTATTATGTTTTATTTTGATAAATTATTAATGAATAATGGTGATATATGAATCATTTATCAAATGATAATTTACAAGTCAATTATATAAATTATTTGCCGAAGTTCATGATAGACAGTTACAGTATAGTGGCATGCCATTAGAGGTCTAGCAGTCAAGGACTGCAGTATAGCTATACACTGATCTTTGGATCTATATGTTTTTGGCACTTATGTGTCTATATGTTTCCGGCACTTTATGTGTCTATATGTTATCATCACTTCGGTGACTAGTACTCAAGGAGTACCGACCTTGTATACTTTAGTTTCTCTTTATACAAATTCTTGGGCTAATTATAAAGTAAATGTATATGAAATTCACCATTTCTTATATGTGATTGTTTATAAGTATATGAAAGATTTGATATGATTTTGCTTAACCATATTTTCATTTATTTCGATACTTATTTTAAGATTATTTATAATGCCTCACTAAGTTGTACTTAGCGTGTGATTGTTTCACACGTATGAAAAAGAGAAGCTTTGGGAGTAAGGAGCATTAGGGAACATCATCAATCAAAAACAGGTACATCAGTATCAGTAATAAATTTTTTATGTTGTTTGATATTTACTAGTCGACATGTATAGTAAAATGTGAAGCTTGCTCTAATATGAATCGTATTTTATTCAGAATCTGAATGATTTTAAATTAGGTAGTTTTCAGGCAGTTTTATTAGTGATATGCTAATGGATCAAACTATTAAGTTGCTACTAGAATCTAGGTTCAAAATTAAATGGGAAAATATTAAGTTTAAATTGTGATTAACTATTTTTTTACAGTCAAAGATAAAATTTTCTTAATATTAAAGAATTATTTTACAAGTATAATGTGACATCCTTAACTCTTATTCAGCAATGATTACAAGAAAGGGGTGTTACAATGTAGGTTTGAGTTAAAGAGTTAAAGGTTATGTTTTGGGGGCTTGGGAAGTGATTTCCCGAGCCTTAGAAGCCATTTTTGGGCTTCGATATTGGTACACGGGGAGCCAGTTCCGATACCCTGTGTTCTAAATGATGAACACATGCAAAAGTTAAAGGGAGTATCAGTACAGGCTGGAGCCGTATCGGTACCCCCTGTTCCATTGAAATTCCAGTAGCTAAAATGTATACCGATACGTTTCGGGTATATGGGTATCGTTGGGTTATCGGTACATGGCCTCGTGTATCGGTATGGGTGTTGGTAAAACCCCTTTTTGTGTATGAGCTAGGTATCAATATGCATAGGGTGGGTATCAGTACCCATATAGGCGTATCAATACTCTCTAGTCCTATTGGTACCCATTAGGCAATCTACCAATAAAAGTTGAAAATAAGTTCGAGGGATGGATAATTCGAGGGATATGGCCCAATGGGCTTCTAAGGAGATAAAATGAATTGTAAAACTGAGAAAATGAGATTTAACCCTTATGGATGAGAATAACGTGTAATAGCTTAGTAAGTGATGAATCGAGATAGCCATGATGGTTAGTGTTATGCCTTGAGGCATTTGTTTCATGTCTTGGCTTGGTTCCACTTACCTCTTGGTGAGGTGTATGAATGCTCGGGGAGCATGTGTTACCTTATGTTGTGGTAAAGGAATCCATATGTCCTAGAGTCAGTACTATGGTACTTGTAACACTTTTGACTCGGTTTAGTTGCAAGACCGAACCGAGCGAGCTATATTAGGGTTTGCAGAGACAAACCTGAAAGATTTACATTAAAAATGGTCCATTTTTTCCCTTTAAGTTAACCAAATGCATATTTAAGCCCTAAGGTGATCATGTTGGTTATGGTGAAAGTTACAACTTAATCGGGCGTCGACTTAACATCCAATTGTACGGGTTTGCAATTTAGGGACTAAAATGTAATATCCAACAATTACAAGGATATTCATGAAATTAAAGTTACCAGTCCTTAATTTGTCATATTTCATGCATTCGGGTTAAATCTCAACTTAAAATAATCATCCAAACTCATTTAATTGCATAATTATGAAACATGGACTATAAATTGCAGAGAATACAAACTTCAGAAGGCATCCTAACTGAAATAACGACTGGTGTACTGGTACGGGCTCTTGTCGTATCTCAATGGGGTTGAATTACAAAGGCATACCAATACGGTCCTCAAGCGTATCGGTACAAGTATGTGTTTTCGAAAATGTTGGATCTAGTAGCTAAAGGGTGTACCGATATGGTTTTCTGTGTACCAACACCAAGCTTGTTTTCCAGCTAAGCGTACCGATACAGTTACCAGGCATATCGATGTGCCTAGCCAATTTTGCACAAATTGAGCCGAGACAAGTCTTTGCGTACCGATCCCTGAAGACCCTTACCAGTACGGGCAGACCTGTAATGACCTCTTGGTCCAACATATGACACTTTGGCTCAATCAAACATACTCCACTCAATCACTAACCATCATATAACTTCACAAACATCAATTCCTCAATCATAGCAACATGGTAGATGGTCATACTCAACATGGCATAATCAAAGCAAACCCCTATAGGCATGATTTCTACCTAAGCATGCATAATGTTCCCCAACCCCTCAAAACCAAACATTAGGCATCAAACAAGTCCAAAACATCAAACCAAACTTATGCGAACAGGGAGTATCCAAAATAAACCTCTCAAATAAAACTTGGTCACATTCCCTCTTATTAATACTTAGTATTTATAAACCATACTTTTAAAATGCTTCAGCCCTTGGATCTCCCATTGCGTACTCACTGTCCAAAAAGGCCTAATTCTCTACATTGATGAGAAAAGGAGAGCGTAAGCTATAAGCTTAGCGAGGGAATCTCAAAAACACTCATCAATGCAATTAAAATTATTTTAATTCAAACCAATTGTAAACATCTCAAGACAAAATCACCTCATGCTTTAATAATCTCTTCAAGTATGCACATTTAAATCATTTGCAACACATGTATCACGAATTCTATCTCAAACTTCAATTTAAGCTTCATATGTCAAAATCTCTACAACAAGCTTAAAGAGCATCTCAAGTATAAATCACATTATACAAACATAATCATTTCTCATGATACATTATCTCATATATTGGCTTTCAGGTGACGCAAAACCAGAACCATTCCATTTATAAAAACACATTAGATACATAGATTTCCCAAGTGGTTCCTACGATCGCTTCACATACATCCTCGAACCGGAGCAACAAAACAATTTCCCACCTCAACTGTTATGATGTATAAATCCACCAGCAGGAGAAAATGGAACAGTTACCCACCTCGACCGATGCGGTTCTCATGGTGGAGCAACGAAACAATTACCCACCTCGACACGCATGAGGCGACTTATTATAATGCACTTTAAACCCTATGGCCAGCCAACTATATCCGATAACATTTTAACCTCAGCCATTAGCCAATATATTCAATAAAACAACATTACTTCACTGTTTTACATATGCATCAAACCAATCCAATTTCAAATACATTAAACCATGTATTTTAGTAAATACGAAATACTTTCATAAACCATATACCATTCTCAATAATCATCATATATGATCATTTGCAACATGTTTCATAAACATGCATAATATAGTGAGTAATCAAAACCATAAACATGTTCATGAGATTTTATTTTGCAAAACCGAAATCGAGAGAGAGCTCAACTAATACTTACTTCTGAGCTTAGATAAGTGTTTCAAACTTTATCTAAATTTCCAACAACCATCTTCAAATCTTTTAAAAGTAGTAAAACACATTTCCACTCATCGACAACCAAACAATCTACTAGCCGATACGCGATCAAGCTTCTGAAGCTTCCGTACCTCTCCAAAAGCTAAAGGATTCAACTCTACTGCTTTACCCAATTAAAAATAGAGGATTAAAACACATCCTTGCATCTCTAATTTCCAGCAACCAACAAACACAACTTCGCCTCACAAGAAACCATCAAACACCCTTCTAAAACAACCGAAAACAACATCAAACCTCATCTAAACAAAGCCCAGCCAAAACCTAATGATTCTAACCTCTTAACAACATCAATTAACATCCAAAAACATCTTAATTCCGTCCTTATACCTCTAGCACCTCTACATCACCAAGATCACACCAAAATCTAACTATATACAACCTAGAAAACTAGCAATTCACATAGTTTCGGGTTTACTTTAATCATCCACTTCTTTCAACATTAAAACATACCTTAATAGAGATCTAAACCAATCCAAATCAATACAAAACAGATTCATATCAGCATTTATCGATTTTCCACATAAAACTCAATTTAATTACCAAATCCATGTTTAAATCATAGTTCCATAACATAAATCAGTTGCAAAAGATCAAGAACTTGAGAATTTCAATAAAGAACCTTTAATTAGAGGAGAGAAAAAAAACACTTCTAATTGCTAATTTTCCCCTCAATTGGCAAAGATTGGTTGAAATCCAAGTAGATTTTGTTGCAAGAATCAAATGAATCAAGTAAGAAATTAAAAAGGAAATCAAATAGTATTGATTACAAGAAATTTTGGAAATATTTTGATAGTTTGGCTGCTGGGAAAGTTAAGAGAACTGTGATATCAAAGTTAGTTACGTAAAAAAGTGATTTTGTAAAACTAAAATCCTTTTATTAAATCTATTTCCTTTTAATATCAAAACCCAATTAAAATAATTTAAAAATATCCTAAATTAAAGGAAAAAACTGATGGAAAAGTTTGGTCAAATAGCTCCTTAAAGATTCTATGTTTTGACTTTTTTTTCGATTTGGTCACCAAAAATAGTTTTGAAAACTTTTCATTTTAGTCACTAGACCAAAATGTCCCAAAATTAGATTTAGTTACTTCAAATTTTTAATGCCCCGCTTTTGGGCCTAGTGGTTTTGGGGCTAGTTAGACGGTCTAGTGGACCGGGTTAGAGATTTGAGTCGAATTCGGGAGCAAATATTTTTCCAAAAGATAAAATATGGAAAAATGTTTAAAAATTATATTTTATTATATTAACAATATTGGTGAAATCAATTTTGGAAAACGAGCTTTGGAAGGGTGAAATTTAGGGTAGTGACCAAAATGCAATTTTTGAAAACTATTTTTAAAAGGTGACTATTTTACAAAGAGTCAAAACTTTGAATCTTTAAGGAGCTATTTTACCATTAGGTCTAATCTGATTTTTCTCTTAATTAGGATTATTTTAAAAAGGTTTTAATTAAAAAAGAATTCAAGGAAGATTTAGTTATAAGGTGGTTATTTTTCTAAAATACAATTTGACGTAACTTTTCTTCTCTCACATTTTCTCTCAAAATACTCTCAGCCAAACTCTATTTTTCCATCAAATATATAAGGCAATGATCTTAATTTCTTAACTCATTGATTTGCTAAATGATTTCTCAATTTGTTTTCCAAAAATCTCATTGAATTTCTTCGTTTTTCAAGAGGAAAAACCATCCAATTAAGGGGAAACTCATTCATTGGAGGTAAGCTTCATCCTTCTCCTCTAATGAAAGGTTCTTTACTGAAATTCCCAAGTTCTTGGCTCTTTACATATGTTTTCTAATAGGTTTTGATTAATTAATTATGGATTTTAGCTTAATTGAGGTTTAATTGAAGGATCTTGTGATTTTTGATTTGGATATGTTTTTCCAGTGTTGTGGTTTGATTTCAATCTTATTTTGGATGTATTATAATGTGGATAAGTTGTTTTTAATAATGAAATCCCGAAATTGGTTGAATCTCTAATTTTTTAGGTTGTTAGTTAAGGGTTTTTGGGCTGTTTAATGTGTTTAATCATTGCTGGAAGTAAAAGGATTTTGTCAATGTGTTTTTAGACATCAATTGATGAAGCTTGATGTTTTGAATCGTTATAATATGGCTGGGTTAAGATTGAGTAGTGTTTGAGGTTGATTTCGGTAAGTTTCGGATGAGTTTTGAGTGGGCATCTTGAGAGCTACGGAATTTTGGGTTGAAACAGAGTGTTGGATACATTTTAATGCATGTTTCCTCTGGTTTTGTGTGGCTAAAACAGGGGAAAATCAAGGCGTAGCATCTTGAGGTTGTTCTAGACTTGCCGGGAGCTTGTTTCGCGGTAGCAAGCAAGGCGAACTGAAATCGGTGAGTGGAAACGGTCTTAAAAGTCTTTCAAAGGTTTGACGGTGGCTTTGGGAGTTTAGGATAAGTTTGAAACACTTACCTAAGCTCAAAAGTAAGTTTCCCTCTTTGGGAGTTTAGGATAAGTTTGAAACACTTACCTAAGCATTGGTTTTTATTCCGGTCGGGAATGTGATATTGCTATGGCAATGTGATTTGCATATGTGGGGATTTTGTGTAATGCATTGTAAAACAGTGAGTAAATGGTTTTGTAAATGATATATTGGCTATGTGACAAGGTGAGAAAACATTCGAATATAGTTGGCATGCCATAGGATAAGTTGCACTATAATATGGTTAAAAATCGATCGTGGGTTAAGAGTCCTTGAGGTATAGAGGTCGGCTACCTGGACTATGTTGTTACCACTTAGGTTAAGCGGTTAGTTCCCCTTGTTGATGTAAATCTTGCGGTCGGCAGGGTTGTAAAGTCATGTGGTCGGTATGGGGTAGTCTTGATGATGGTCGGTCATTAAGAGAGGTCCGTGTATCCGATGTGTAAAGTTAACGGTCGGTTAACTAAAGATTAACGGTCGGCTAATCAAGGATAATGGTCAACTATCTGGGGTCACTATAATTGCCAATATATGAGAATTCTAATGTTGAATCTATTTACAATGCTTTGGGATTTAAGCATGGTTTTGTATATAACGCTTTGGGATTTAAGGATGGTTTTGTATATAATGCTTTGGGATTTAAGCATGGTTTTGTATTTGATTATTTGGGATTAAGCATGTGGAATATACATATATTATTTTGCATTTGGTTGATATGTATGGTTTGATTTGAAACTATTGGAACTTGCTTAGGTCGAAAGCATGGTTTGAAAATGAGTGTTGGTTTTCAAGGGTTTTAAATGCATCATCATTTAAGATCATCCTCACCAAGAAAGTGTGCTTACTCTCTCTTCTCTAATGATGCAGAGCATTAAAGCTTGGAGGTAGCAAAGGCAATGATTAAGTGATCCAAAAACAAGACTATTTGAGTATGAACTCGGTTTCAGTTTCTGGTTAATAAGGTAATATGTTCGCCATGGATTTTTGGGTTTTGTAATTCAGTTTTCCCTGTATTTTACCATGTATAATGCTGTGATTTTGGAGCTTGATTGTTGATGTTTCACATATCGTGCATAGTTACCTATGGTTGATGTTATATGGTTACCTAGGTATGCATCTAGATGGTTTTGCTTGGATGACATGCTTTGATGAGCTAATCCAGTTGAGTATGGTCATCTTTGTATGTTTGGTGGTGAGTTATAGGGAGCATGCCTCTAGATTAATCTTTTGGTGGCATAATCTTGTGCTGTAGTTAAACCTTGGTACAAGTTTTGTTAAATGTGATGTTGAATGCTTATATATGCATGTATGCAAGTTGCTAGGACCTAAATGCATCTAGTTTTGTGTGAAAACCCAGCTAAAATGTCATTACAGGTCTAGGCGTATCGAAACAGGTGTCGCCATACCGGTACGAGTAGGCCATTTCAGGCATAGCGTTTTGATACGCGGGAGAGGGTGTTTCGATACGGGCCTGCCTTTCCAGGCTTAACATTTCGGTACTCGAGCAAATGTTTTGATACGGTCATAGGCATTTTTGCCAGGCGTTTCGATACGCAATCAAGCGTTTCGGTACGAGTTTTAGCTACTGGATTCTGAGTTTTTGAAAACATAAGGGCGTATCAAAACACTAGTAATCGTACCGGTACGGTTGCCGTTTAATTTGTTATTTTGGAATCTTGAAGGTTTCTGGTTCTTTTATTTTGGTCCTTGAGTCTTGGGAATGCAATTGTATGAGTTTTGATGTTTAAATTGACTTGGAATTTATCATGTTGGCATGTAAACATACTAATTGAGGATTGGTAACCTTAAATTCAATTTTGGTCTTGTAATTTAAAATAATTACATTTTAGTCCTTAATTTTTAGTATGATGCAATTGATTGTCTTTTGTGACTCGTTTCATTCGAGAATTCACTTGCTGCGGTATGAATATGTAGGAATAATAATTTTCATTTAGACAAGATAAAAGAAAAAAATGGACCGACTTTTCGCAACCTTTCTCCGATTTGCTTCGGCAAACCTAATATAGCATCTCAGTTCGGTCGGGCGTCTAGGTCGGGTCGAGGGGGTTACATTTGTTGGTATCAGAGATAGGTTACAAAAGTTTGGGATGTTGTTGTTTGGTTGTATATCATTGTTGGTTATGCACGATGATTGTGTACATGCACGGTGATTGATTTTGTTAGCATGGCTCGACATGAGACACATTCTATTGCTGGTAATGCCGGAATCAGGCAGAATAACATTGAGGAAGAGAATCCCGCTAATGTTTTACCTCCTCCTCCTCTGTTGGTTCTGCTGGTTGATGTTGGGGTTGGTGGTATGCCTCAGGCTCATCAAGTGCCAGTATTTGGTGATCTGACTCCATTAGTTCAGGTAATAACGAGAGCTTTTCAAGCAGTGATAGCTGGAGTGTATGCGCAGGCACCGACACCAGCTGTGGCGGTTAACCTATGGTTACCTTTGGAGTGTCTTCGTAATTTGGGAGGTGTTGAGTTCAGGGGTTTGAGCCCTAAGGCAGCCAAGGGTTGGCTGGAGAGTACGATTCGTATTATGAATCAAGTGGGCTGTAATGATAGCGTAAGCTGGGTTGTACAGTGTCGCTATTGCATGGTGATGCTTATCATTGGTGGGTGACCACAATTGCTAATGTCCCAGAGGCGGATGTAACTTGGGATTTCTTTTGAAGAGCTTTCAAGAAGAAGTATCTTGGTCCTCAGTATCTGGATGCGAGGAAACGTGAGTTTATGGCCTTGGTTCAGGGCAGCATGTCTGTGGCAGAATATGAGGTGAAATTCATCTGTTTGAGTCAGTATGCCTCAGATTTGGTTCCAGATGATCTTTGAAAGGTGCAACAAGTTTCGCTATGGGTTAGTGAAGGATATCAAAACATACATGTTAGCGGCGGACTGCACAGATTTACATATACTTATAAACCACGCTAAGGATATTGAGCAGTCCTTGAGGGTGTCGGGACAAGGTTTGGGCATAGCCTCGAATAAGCGAGGAGCTGACTCTGGCTATTCTAGGTGGCAGAATAGGAGGCTTTGAGATAAGAGGCATAAGTTGGATCACAAGCGTGGTGGTAGCCATCGTAACCAAGGTGTTCGTATTGTAGCTGAGTGTGAGTGTTGCAGTAGACGCCACACAGTTGAGTGTTGAGGAAATACCATGAGTTGCTGGATATGTGGATCTCCTGGTTACGTGAAACATGATTGTCCTCATGCTATGGTTGATGCACCGGTTTGGGCTGTTGTACCTACTAGGGCCCGAGGTCGTGGCAGGGGAAATTTTCAGAGGTGCGAGGATGGTCAGAAAGCTGTGGCTCATGCTGTTGCTGTACAATCAGAGAATGGTGGACCAGCACGGATCTATGCTCATCGTGAGGGACGCAACGAAATGGATGTGATCGTAGGTACTTTCACCTTGCAATCTTTGTCGTTGTTTTCTTTGATTGATTCGGGGTCTACTCATTCATATATATTAAGTGAGCATGCATCGTTGTTGAATGTTCCTATTGAGATCATGGATGTTGGCATGTTAGTAACTATTTTTTGGGGGAGACGGTTACAACTAGAAGGTTGTATAGGCGTTTTCCTTTACCGATGCAAGGTCATGAGTTTGCCGTGGATTTGATGGAGTTGCCATTTCATGGTTTTGACGTTATCTTGGGTATGGATTGGTTAAGTGAGCACAAGGCAGTGGTGGATTGTGAGTCCAAAAGGATTTCTCTAAAGTTGGCCGATGTTTATGAAGTTGTGGTGGTGGGTGAGAATGTGAAATTCTTGTCCAATGTTGCTTCGGCTACCCGAGTGGAGAAGATGATGTTTGATGGTTGCCAAGCTTATTTGGCTATTGTTATGAAGTTGGAAGCCAAGGGTGTTCGGGTGCAGGATATTCGAGCTGTTTGTGATTATCCAAAAGTTTTTCCTGAAGAGTTGTCGGGTTTACCTCCGAATAGGGAGGTGGAGTTTCGTATTGAAACTTATGAAGGTACAACTCCGGTGTCCATTGCTCTTTATCGGATGGCACCGAAGGAGTTAAAAGAGTTGAAATCGCAACTTCGGGAGTTATTGGATCATGGGTTCATTCGACAGAGTGTTTCTCCTTGGGGTACTCCGGTTCTCTTTGTGAAAAAAGAAGGATGGATCGATCGTATGTGCATTGATTATCGTCAGTTGAAAAAGTTGACAGTGAAGAACAAGTATCCATTGCCGCAGATTGATGACTTGTTCAATCAGTTTCACGGGCCAGCAGTGTTTTCGAAGATAGATTTAAGGTGGGGTATTATCAGTTGAAAGTTAAGGATGTGGATGTTCATAAGATGACGTTTCGTATGAGGTACAAGCATTACGAGTTTTTGGTGATGCCGTTTGGATTGACAAATGCCCTGGCAGTTTTCATGGACATGATGAATAGAGTGTTTCATGAGTATCTTGATCGATTTGTGGTGGTTTTTATTGATGATATACTCGTGTACTCTCGTAGTGAGAAGGAGCATGATCAGCATTTGCGGATTGTGTAGCAAGTCTTGAAGGATAATCTGTTGTATGCCAAGTTGAGCAAGTGCGAGTTTTGGCTCAAGGAGGTGATGTTTCTTGGACATGTGGTATCCGCGAAGAGAATTCGTGTTGATCCACAAAAAATTGAGGCTATTCTCAATTGGAAACAACCTAAGACCGTGTCAGAAGTGCATAGTTTCCTTGGGTTGGTAGGCTATTATCGCTGTTTTGTGGAAGGGTTTTCTAGTATTGCGGCTCCGTTGACAAAATTTCTGCAAAAGAGTGTTCCTTTCATTTGGACGGAGAAGCAACAACAGGGTTTTGAGAAGTTGAACGAGGTTTTTGTAATACACCGAAATTTGCTAAGATGTTTAAGAGTCATTTAGTACTAAGATAAGGGCTTAAAGGCTAACTTAGTGACTAAAATGACAAAATATAAAAGTTAGGATTTCTTTAATTATGGATTCTAGGAATGGAATTTCAGAGAATTTAGAGTATCGTATGATAGAGAGTAAGCAAAATAGGGTACTTGCAAAGTTTGGTTGAAATCCGATAGGAAACTTATTAGGCATCTGATGGAATATTTTTACCATTGAATGTTTTTATTCCACAGATAAGTAGCACATGATACATGAAGTTGATCTGTATAATTAGATTTCTGGTATGGGATAGAAATCTATTTTTGATCGAACAATTAGGGGATAAGTAGATACTTGATTCGGATAAAAATGCAGTATAAGATATCAAATTTCGATTGAACTGCATAGTTAAGCCTACTCAGGGCATGGGATGGGTGACCTACTGGGAAGGTCCCATGTCGGTACTTTAGACTGATAAAAAGGAATCAGTCCGAGTTAATATTATTCATACGGATAGCCGATTAAGAAATATAAAGAAAAATTGTATCTGATAAAGATTTTAGGTAATTATCGGTATATTTGGACCGAGTCAAAATTTTAAGTTTTACTTCATAAATATGAAATATTTTATTTGATAATATTATTTATTTTTCAGATACAGAAATAAGAATTTTTAGAATTTATTTGATAGCCGGTGAAAGGGAAATCGTAGTAGAAGTAGTAATTGAATATTGGGAAATCAGATCGAATCGAAATTTCAAAGGCTGCTCTATAAGTCACAGAAAATTCATAAAATATATTTTACGAATAAATTATTAATTGGTTGATTGTGATCTAACTAGAATAGTTGGATTTTTACAAAATGGCAAAATTAGTGATTTAAGTGACTAGTTTTGGTAATTTGGTCACAATGGCAATTTTGAAATATTTTGAAAGTACCATGGGTAATATGGTAATTTCCCATGTGGAAGCATTACTCTAGTTTGGTTAGAGTTGAATGGAATTTGGTTGGAATTGAACTAGAATGGCAACTTGTAAATTATGATTCATTTGGAGGTTAATTTTGAAATAAAGACTAAATTGAATAAAAAATTCAATTTATCAATTACATGTGGCATAAATTAATAAAATATGAACAAAATGTTCACCTTCTACCCCCTCCATTTCGAAAATACCATAGAGAGAAGGGGAAAATATACAAAAAATTTTCTAGGCATTTTGAAGGCTCTGGAACAAGATTTAAGGTATGCTGTTGGTAGAAATTTGATCTATTTTCAATTGTCTTTCATTTGATAGTAATTTTATCAAGAGTTATGAAGATTTGATTATGTTCTTGAAGAGAGAGAAATAGGGTTTTATGTTCCATGTTTAGATTGAAGCTTGATCTTTGCAAATCTAGTGTTGTAGAGATGAAATCAAGCTTAGATTGTGATTAGTTTCATGTTTAAGGATTAAAAACCCTAACCCTTAGAATTTGGGATTTTATTTAGGGTTTTGAAATTGATGATGAAAATGAAAGATTGATGATATTAGAAGCTTGATTTTGATGTTAGAATGAAAAATCCTCAACTAGTCCTTTAAGTGATCATTTCGGCATACATGGGGAAATTTGGTGAAATATTGTGAAAATTATCCTAGTGATGGATTTGAAGAGATTATGAACTTAAAAGCTTGATTATGGCGTTTGGACTAAAATAAAGTCATTGGAAAATATAGATTCCCATTCCAGCTTGTAGAGAAATTATGGGAAAAATATTTTGAAATTATTATGATTATGAGATTTTATGATTCGAATATGTTGTATGAAGTTAAAAATGAAATTATAATCCAAGGGATTAAATTGGCAAGAAAGGAAATGACAAGGGACCATTTTGACAGCCCTGATTAGTTTAAGGACCAATTCAGCTTTGGTCTAAAAGTAAGGGAAAATGTGAGAAAAAGTATAGAAATGTTGGATTAATTATTCGATACAAGTTTGCAAGTTTATGTGTAAAATTAGTGACTAAAATGTCACTTTGGTAAAAGTTCATGGATGAAGGGTATTGAACAAAAGTTAGTGAAAAATGATGGAATTATTGAATAATTGTGATTCGAGCTTGAATAACTTGCAAAATGTGCAAAATGGTCACTAGGGACCATAATGAACAATTCGACATTATTAAAGGAAAAAGTGAATTTTTGGAAATATTTTATGTTCAGATAATTATACTAGTATAGTATAGTTAAGCAATGTTAGATTAAAAATCTAACATGAATATTGTCATGTATGTTCAAATGGTACTGTACAGCTATTGATGAGGCTAAGGGTACCGTATCAAAAGAAAGCAAGGAAAAAATATCTAAATAGCTTAGCGAGGCTAATATCATGCGTGGCCCAGGTGAGCGCATTTTTACTTATTTAGTATATATGTGATATGAGTGAGTGCATTATATGTATTTATGACATGTTGTTAAATAGGACGACTTGTGACGAGTCGGCCTTAAAATAAATAAAAATGTATGATGGATTATTTATACAAATAGCATGAAATATTAAATGGCATATTGATACAATGATTGTAGCATAATGATTTACTCAAGGTGAATCGAATTTTAGATATTTGGATTTGAACTACCTATTATCGAATTATGGATGATAGTATTGATGAATTGGATATTGAATGTGAAAATATTATATTGTTATGCCCAAGTACTAGTGTGAGAGTCTTTGGTATAATTGGTTATCCATAGAGTCATAGCAGTTGCATTCCAGCACTACGGTGCGTTCCAAACACTTCGGTGATGACAATAGATGCTATGGCGTTGCAGACACTACGGTGTCGACTAGAACAAAAAGGTGCAATAATGAGAAGCAAAGAGCGTCCTCAAGTATGTACTCACCATCAGACGCTACGGAGTTGCAGACACTACGGTGTCGTTATGATGACTCGTATACCATAGGTTCGCATGAAATTGTACTTTGGGTTATAATTTATGAAATGCTTTTATGCAGGTGGTTAGGCCACTGAATGCCTAAGTATTACAACATGAGAATCTTTGGTATAGTTGGATATCCATAGAGTCTTAGCAGCTGCGTCCTAGCACTACGGTGCGTTTCAGTCACTTCGGTGATGTTTAGACACTTCAGTATCAACTTAGACGCTATGGTATTGTTCAGACACTTCGGTGTTGTTAGCACAAAATGTACGATTATGAAGAGCGTCCTCAAGTACGTACTCATCTCAGTCGCTTCGGCGATGCAGACGCTACGGCGTCGTAGACACTACGGTGTTGTGATGACTCGCGTACCATAGCATCACATGATTTTGTACTTTTGGCTATAATACTTCAAATGCATTTACACAGGTAGTTGAGCTAAAAAGCTTAATGTACACAAGACTGGTAAGAAAGATCGAATCCTATGATTTGAACATTATATTGGTTTAATGAACTATACATGTAAGGTAGTTCTATGCATGATAAAATGTTATCAATTGCAATTGGAAATCGCTTGCCATTTTGCATGGCTGAGTTTTTTATAATCATTGTTTTACATTGTTATGATTATGCCTCACTAAGTTATACTTAGCGTGTGTTTCGTATCACACGTAGGTACTTCGGACCAGATAGTAGAAGAGGAGCTGCACATCGTTGGATCAAGTTAGCCTGCATTTTCAGTAAGTACCACCACATCCTAGTCTAGTGGGGCATGTATAGATATTAAATAAGTAGCTATTTTGTATGTCTAAATTTCTTACTTTATTTATAAGTTAATGTGAATGTATGATCTAGAAACATGACTTAGCTTGAGGAATTAAGAATATTAGAAAATATGCTTTAAACAATTTTAAACTTAGTTGGTTGTTTATCGTGTAGTGATTTTAAAATCAAGAAAGAGTCTAGGCAACATACATAGTTTTCACCCTCAATTATATTTTAATTTTAATAACTGCTTAAAGTATTTTATAAACCAATTTAGGGTCAAAACTATGTGACTCTAGACAGATTTGTAATTTAGTAAAAATCGAAAAAAGGTTGTTTAAGCAAATTAGTTTTGTAATAAAAAAATTTTACAGGTCTGAAAATCAGTGTAAATCAGTTAGTAACATCTTTAATGTATATTCGAATATCGAATATACGTTGAGGGTGTTACATTTAGTGGTATCATAGCAAAGGTTTAGCCGATTCTGGAGGTTAAACCGAGTCCAATATGATTTTGCTAAAGTGTACATGCCTCTAGGATGTGATGTTACTGATATATTCTTGCATAACTTGATGTAGCTCCTCAATAGTATGAATAAGACTCTAATGGCTGTAAGAAAAATAAGATACTGTTAGATTTCGCCAGTTGACGAATTTTGAGGGTTAAGAAAAAACCCATAGTGGATACAATACAGTGAAATAAATATGGTAGTTAACTCCTATCCAGAATGAGTTATCTGTATAATAGAGAACTGGTACAGTAATTATAAGATGTTAGTCTCTAACATCTGTATTTGCACTTACGCTTATAATAGCATAAGTTATAAGAAATTTAGAGAGAGTAAAGGCTCATATGCACATTTCAATGTAAAAGGTAGTCATAGAGCGGTAAGCTTATGATTACATGGAATTGTGATTGTTATTAATAAATTAAAATAGTCAGATATGAAAAGTTAAAAAAAGAAGTATTCTTATTCTAGAAATATGTATTTGTTAAATGGCAAAACATGAAATTGTTGGAGATTACTACATACGTAATCTGGCAGCCTGCTTAAGATAAGCTGGAGGCTGAAAATATGAAAATTTAGAGTATTATGGGAAATAGTTAAGAGATGATATTACTAAATTAGCTTGATTGAGTAGTTAAAAATGAAGTTGATCTGTTATGGGGAGTACATATGAAGACTAAAAGGAAATTGTTAGGCATGAAACAACTAGAGAATTAGAAGAAGTAAGCTATGTTACAAAGATAAAGAAGAGTACTATTTTGAAAAGATATATGTATTACTAGATGACAATGTCAATTGTAAGGTCTAGTAGACTAGAAAGACAAAGAACCTGGAATAAGAGTATGTTAGAAAATGATATTGAGTTTAAATTCAGAAACAAGATATTTATGGAAGTTTCACCTTGGAAAAAAGGTATTATGCTTTGGTCAAAATGAAAGCTTGGTCTCAGGTTCATTGGACTGTATAAGACTCTTAAAAGAGATGGACAAATGACTTATTAATTAACTTTACTTTCGGAGGCGAGCATGACTCACGATATATTTCACGTGAATTTGCTTCAAAGGTATTGATCAAATCCTTTTCATGTTATCAACCCAAAGGAAGTTGAATTGCAACCCGATATTTGATGTATGAAGAAGAACCGATGAAAATCTTATCATGTGGAATTAAAAGGAACAAGGAATTAGAAAATTTCATTGATAAAAGTCAGTCAGCGGAATTATAAAGTAGAAGTAGCTACTTGAGAAATCGAGAAGAAAACGAAAGAGCAGTACCTATAACTTTTTTAGCTATGTACGTTTTGAAAATTCGAGGACGAATTTTTTTAAGGGGGAAAGACTAGTAATACCCCAAAATTTGCTAAGTTGTTTAAGAGTCATTTAGTGCTAAGATAAGGGTTTAAAAGCTAGTGACTAAAATGACAAAATATAGAAGTTAGAGTTTCTTTAATTATGGATTCTAGGAAAGGAATTTCAGAGAATTTAGAGTACCGTGTGATAGAGAGTAAGCAAAATAGGGTGCTTGCGAAGTTTGGTTGAAATCTGATAGGAAAAGTATTAGGCATCTGATGGAATATTTTTACCATTAAATGTTTTTATTCCACAAATAAGTAGTACATGTTACAGGAAGTTGATCTGTATAATTAGATTTCTGGTATGGGATAGAAATCTATTTTTGATCGAACAATTAGGGGATAAACAGATACTTGATTCGAATAAAAATGCAGTATAAGTTATCAAATTTCGATTGAACTGCATAGTTAAGAATGCTCAGGGCATGGGATGGGTGACCTACTGGGAAGGTCCCATGTCAGTACTTTAGGCTGATAAAAAGGAATCAGTCCAAGTTAATATTATTTATATGGATAGCCGATTAAGATTTCAGGTACTTATTGATATATTTAGACCGAGTCAAAATTTTAAGTTTGACTTCATAAATATGAAATATTTTTTTTATAATATTATTTATTTTTCAGACATGAAAATAAGGAATTTTTAGAATTTATTTGATAGCCGATGAAAGGGAAATCGCAGTAGAAGTAGTAAGTGAATATCAGGAAATCAGATCGAATCGAAATTTCAGAGGTTGTTCTATAATTCAAGAAAAAATCATAAAATATTGTTTTATGAATAAATTATTCATTGGTTGATTGTGATCTAACTAGAATAGTTGGATTTTTACAAAATGGCAAAATTAGTGATTTAAGTGACTAGTTTTGGTAATTTGGTCACAATGGCAATTTTGAAATATTTTGAAAGAACCATGGGTAATATGGTAATTTCCCATGTGGAAGCATTATTCTAGTTTGGTTAGAGTTGAATGGAATTTGGTTGGAATTGAACTAGAATGGCAACTTGTAAATTATGATTCAGTTGGAGGTTAATTTTGGAATAAGGACTAAATTGAATAAAAAATTCAATTTTTCAATTACATGTGGCATAAATTAATAAAAGATGAACAAAATGTTCATCTTCTACCCCCTCCATTTCGAAAATACCATAGAGAGAAGGGAAAATATACAAATTTTTCCTAGGCATTTTGAAGGTTCTCGAACAAGATTTAAGGTATGTTTTTGGTAGAAAGTTGATCTATTTTCAATTCTCTTTCATTTGAAAGTAATTTTATCAATAGTTATGAAGATTTGATTATGTTCTTGATGAGAGAGAAAATAGGGTTTCATGTTCCATGGTTAGATTTAAGCTTGATCTATGCAAATCTAGCATTGTAGAGATGAAATCAAGCTTAGATTGTGATTAATTTCATGTTTAAGGATTAAAAAGCCTAACCCTTAGATTTTGGAATTTTATTTAGGGTTTTGAAATTGACGATGAAAATGAAAGATTGATTATATTAGAAGCTTGATTTTGATGTTAGAATGAAAAATCCTCAACTAGTCCTTTAAGTGACCATTTCGGCATACGTGGGGAAATTTGGAAAAATATTGTGAAAATTATCCTAGTGATGGATTTAAAGAGATTATGAACTTAGAAGCTTGATTATGGCGCTTGGACTAAAATAAAGTCATTGGAAAATATAGATACCCATTCCGGCTTGTAGAGAAATTATGGGAAAAATATTTTGAAATTATTATGATTATGAGATTTTATGATTTGAATATGTTGTATGAAGTTAAAAATGAAATTATAATCCAAGGGATTAAATTGACAAGAAAGGAAATGACAAGGGAACATTTTGACAGCCCTGATTAGTTTAAGGACCAATTCAACTTTGGTCTAAAAGATAGGGGAAAATGTGAGAAAAATTATAGAAATGTTGGATTAATTTTTCGATACAAGTTTGCAAGTTTATGTGAAATTAGTGACTAAAATGTCACTTTGGTAAAAGTTAGTGGACGAGAGGTATTGAATAAAAGTTAGTGAAAATGATGGAATTATTGAATAATTGTGATTCGAGCTTGAATAAATTGCAAAATGTGCAAAATGGTCACTAGGGACCATAATGAACAATTCAACATTATTAAAAGAAAAAGTGAAAATTTTTGGAAATATTTTATATTCAGATAATTATACTAGTATAGTATAGTTAAGCAATGTTAGATTAAAAATATAACTTGAATATTGTTATGTATGTTCAAATGGTATTGTATAGCTATTGACGAGGCTAAGGGTACCAGATCAAAAGAAAGCAAGGAAAAAGTATCGAAATAGCTTTGTGAGGTAATATCATGCATGGCCCAGGTGAGCGCATTTCTACTTATTTATTATATATGTGATATGAGTAAGTGCATTATATGTATTTATGATATGTTGTTAAATAGGACGACTTGTGATGAGTCGGCCTTAGCATAAATAAAAATGAATGATGGTTTATTTATGCAAATAGCATGAAATATTAAATGGCATATTGATACAATGATTGTAGCATAATGATTTACTTAAGGTAAATCAAATTTCAGATATTTGAATATGAACTGCCCATTATCGAATTATGGATGATAGTATTGATGAATTTGATATTGAATGTGAAAATATTATATTTTTATGCCCAAGTACTAGTGTGAGAGTCTTCGGTATAATTGGATATCCATAGAGTCATAGCAGCTGCATTCCAGCACTATGGTGCGTTCCAGACACTTCGGTGTTTACATTAGACGCTACGACATTGCAGACACTACAATGTTGTTTAGACACTACGGTGTCGACTAGCACAAAAAGGTGCGATAATTAGGAGCAAAGAGCGTCCTCGAGTACTACTCACCATCATGCGCTACAGCATTGTAGACGCTACGACGTTACCAACACTATGGTGTCGTTATGATGACTCGTATACCATAGGTTCACATGAAATTGTACTTTGGGCTATAATTTATGAAATGCTTTTATGTAGGTGGTTAGGACACTAAATGCCCAAGTATTACAACATGAGAATATTTGGTATAGTTAGATATCCATAGAGTCTTAGCAGCTGCGTCCTAGTGCTACGATGCGTTTCAGTCACTTTGGTGATGTTTAGACACTTCGGTGTCAACTTAGATGCTACGACATTGTTCATATACTTCGGTGTTGTTAGCACAAAATGTGTGATTATGAGTAGCAAAGAGCGTCGTCTAGTACATACTCATCTCAGTCACTTCGGCGATGCAAACGCTACGGCTTCGTAGACACTACAGTGTCGTGATGACTCGCGTACCATAGCATCACATGATTTTTTACTTTGGGCTATAATACTTGAAATGCATTTTTACAGGTAGTTAAGCTAAAAAGCTTAATGTACACAAGACTGGTAAGATAGATCGAATCCTATGATTTGAATATTGTATTGGTTTAATGAACTATACATGTAAGTTAGTTCTATGCATGATAAA
Source organism: Hibiscus mutabilis (assembly GCA_019671005.1). NCBI lineage: Eukaryota > Viridiplantae > Streptophyta > Magnoliopsida > Malvales > Malvaceae > Hibiscus > Hibiscus mutabilis. The sequence goes on along the minus strand of CM033752.1, from coordinate 12,373,393 downwards.
ATGTTATCAACTACAATTGGAAATCGCTTGCCATTTTGAGGGCTTAGTTATTTTATAATCATTGTTTTACATTGTTATGATTATGCCTCACTAAGTTATACTTAGCGTGTGTTTCGTATCACATATAGGTACTTCGGACCAGATAGCAGAAGAGGAGCTGCAGGTCATTGGATCAAGTTAGATTGCATTATCAGTAAGTACCACCACATCCTAGTCTAGTGGAGCATGTATAGATATTAAATAAGTAGCTATTTTGTATATCTAAATTTTCTTGCTTTATTTATAAGTAATGTGGATGTATGATTTAGAAACATGACTTAGTTTGAGGAATTAAGAATATTAGAAAAGATGATTCAAAAGATTTTAAACCTAGCTGGTTGTTTATCGAGTAGTAATTTTAAAATTAAGAAAGAGTCTAGGCAACACACATAGTTTTCACCTTGAATTATATTTTAATTTTAATAACGACTTAAAGTATTTTATAAACCAATTCAAGGTCAAAACTAGGTGACTCTAGACAAATTTGTAATTTGGTGAAAACCAAAAAAGGGTTGCTTAATCAAATTAGTTTTTCAATAAAAAAATTTTACAAGTCTAAAAATCAGTGTAAATTAGTTAGTAACATCTTTAATGTGTATTTGAATATCGAATATATGTTGAGGGTGTTATAGTTTTGACACATGCTCCTGTGTTGATTCAACCGAAATTTGGGAAGGAGTTTGTGGTTTATAGTGATGCATCGTATGTTGGTTTGGGTTGTGTGCTGATGCAGGATGAAAAGGTTGTGGCCTATGCGTCAAGGTAGTTGAAGGTTCATGAGCGCAATTATCCAACTCATGTTTTGGAGCTTGCTGTTGTGGTGTTTGCCTTGAAGATTTGACGACACTACCTTTATGGAGAGAAGTGTGTGGTCTTTACGGATCATAAGAGTTTGAAATATTTGATGTCTCAAAAGGATTTGAACCTCAGGCAATGAAGGTGGTTGGAGTTGCTTAAGGATTACAACTTGACAATTGAGTATCATCTGGGAAAAGCCAATATTGTTGCGGATGCGTTGAGTCGTAGGGTGGCGGTTGAGCTTAGGGCAATGTTTACAAGGTTGAGTGTGACACGGGAAGGTGGGTTGTTGGCTGAATTACAGGTTAAGCCTACGTTGTCATAGTTGATTAAAGCTAAGCAACCATATGATGATTCCTTGGTTCCTCATGTTAAGGACATATCAAATGGTAATCTGACGGATTTTTATTTTGATGATGATGGTGTTTTGTGCTTCAAAGGTCAAATAGTGGTGCCGGAAGTCCCGGAACTCAGGCATACTATTTTGGTGGAAGCACATTCTAGTTCTTTTGCTATGCATCCTGGTAGTACCAAAATGTATCGTGATTTGAAGGAAAGGTACTATTGGGTTGGTTTGAAGAAGGATGTGGCAGAGTTTGTGTCCAAGTGTATGGTGTGTGAGCGAGTTAAAGCTGAACATTAGTTTCCATCCGGGTTGTTGTAATCGTTGAGAATTTCAGAGCGGAAATGGGAGAGAATCACCATGGATTTCGTGTCAGGGTTGCTGTTGACACAGGCTAAAAAGGATCCCATTTGGTTGATTGTCGATCAGTTTACAAAGTGTGCACATTTTCTGTCAGTGCATACGACGTACAACTTGAACAAGCTAGCAGATTTGTTTATCTCTGAGATTGTGCGTTTGCACGGGGTACCAAAGTTGATAGTTTCGGATAGAGATCCAAGGTTCACATCAAGGTTTTGGAGATGTTTACATTAGGTTTTGGGTTTGAGGTTGAGTTTCAGTACCGAGTATCATCCTTAGATGGATGGGCAGTCTGAGCTTGTTATCTAGATCTTGGAGGATATGCTAAGGTGTTGTATTATTGAGTTTCAAGGAACCTGGGAGAAGCATTTATCGTTGGTGGATTTTGTTTATAATAACATCTATCAAGCAAGTATACATATGGCACCATTTGAGGCATTGTATGGCCGAAGGTGTCGTACGCCCTTGTGTTGGGCTGAGGTAGGGGAAAAGCATGTTTCCTTGCCACATGTGTTGAAAGACACGGATGAGAAAGTTAAGCTTGTGTGTGAACGTTGAAAGCGTCTACAGATCCGCATAAATCTTATATGGATTTAAAGCGTAGGGAAATTGAATATGCGGTGGGCGATCGTGTGTTCTTGAATGAGTCATCGTGGAAAAAGGTGATGCGGTTCGGACATAAGGGTAAGCTTAGTCTGAGGTTTATTGGACCATATGAGACTGTGGAGCGGGTTGGTCCTAATCTTGTAATATCCTAAAATTTTGGTTAGTGACCAAAATGAAAATTTTGAAAGTTTGGTGGTCAAAGTATAAACTTTGGAACAGTTTAGGGACTAAATTGTAATTTTCAAAAGTTATGTATTTTAGTCCCTTAAATGAATAGTTCACCCCCAAGAATGACATTTTCGTGTTACCCGATTTTTTCGTACGGAGCTTGAATTTTTGGCTATAAAGCGATAAAATTTGGAAAAATATTCGGGTAATCAGATCAAATCAGATATTCAAGATATTTTAAAGGGTGATAAGGAAAGGTTAAAAATGTCATTTCCATGTCTTAAAATGGTAGGATTTAACATGGACCATTGGATTTAAAGTAGATTTACATGTTAAATATGAGCCATTGGATAAAAAATGGCAATATGGTAATTTTAGGGAATTCCAAGGGCAAAGTTGGTAATCACTAACTATTTGGATTATTTTTGACCCTTGAATTGGTAGGTAGACAAGTAGTATTATATGGAGCATTGGATTTTAAGGGTAAAAAGGTCATTTTGTCATAAAATGAAATTTAAATTTATTTAATTAAAAAGATGACAAATCGCTTAAATTAAATTAACAGGATAGAAAAAATCAATAATTTCTCCATCTTTCTTCCCCCTTGTTCGAAACGCATACCCAAGGTAAGAAATATTTTTTTTGATTTTTTAAGCTTATTTAGTTGGAATTTTGATGAAAGCATGAAACATGAAATTGATCTCCATAAAATTCTCTATCTTTTGGTATCATTTGTTCATGCTTTCCTTGCTTGAAACCTTAGTTTTGTAGATTTGATGGATGAAGGGGATGTTTATATATGATGTTTTAAGATGAGATTTTGACGTAGTTGTTGTTGTAGAATTATTTCCAAGATTGTATGATGATTAAAACTACTTGGAAGTTGATAAATCCGAATTTGTTTAAACTTAGGGTTTTGATAGGAAGTTGAATTTGCATTGATTTTGATATGGGAATGATTTTAAAAGCTTGGAAACGAAATTTAGAAGTTGAATTCGTGCTTGAATCAAGTTGGAAAATTTGGATGTAGAAACCCTTCAAATTCGGCATTTAGGAAGAAATTTTGGGAAAATTTTGGAAAAATATGGGAAAATGATGTTACAAGGCTTAGAATGTTGTTTGGACCAATTAGGAACTTTGTTAAGTTCTAGGGACCTTTTTCGCATATTTTGGGAATTCTAAGGATTAAGGTAAAAATGTTGAAAAGTTGAGGTATTATGATGAAAATTGATGTTAGAAGATTCAATTGGATCATTTTGGAAGTTTTCAAAGTGTTGAGGATCAAATGGTAAATTAAGGAAAATATGGGATTGAAATGGAAATTGGTTAGAAAGTTATGTATTAAGCTTGAAAGTGTTTTGGAATACTTGGATATGTTGTTAATGATTGAATTTGAAGTTTAATGGCAAGCGACCATTTTGAATAATTTGGAAAGTTGAAATGAATTCTAAAAGAATTCATTTTATGATTATATTATGGAAAATTAGATTTTCTTGTGAATTTGTGATGGTTATGAATAATAAAGGATTTTTAGGAATTTTATTCCTAATATATGCCTATGTTAGAATAATACTAACATACACTTTGAAATGTATGTGCTTGGGAAATTATGGTTTTATAGATCGTGAAAGTGATCAAGATCGTTTTGTGAGCAAGTCTAAAGACAAGGAAAAAGTTCGAGAATAAGGTTAAATCGGCATTAAGATTTCTAGTAAGGCATCATGTGAGTCCAATGTATACATAACATTATGCATGGATGTTTTATACATCACTGGTAGGACTTGCGATGAGTCTACCTGGTATATATACTTTCATGATATTCATGTCATTGATCATATATTGGACATATTTTAAATATGTCCAAGGTTGAAAACAAATGCATTGATCGCTAGTTATTGATGATGGTATGCTATGAATGTTATTTCGGGTATGAACTGCCCAATGTTTAATTATAATGATATACATTGCCATGGATGGAACAAATACGGAAATTATGCCCAAATAAGTCAATTGAGGGACATAATTAGTTGGCATGCCATAGAGTCCAGCAGCACGCTGCATAATCGGGAATTCGAGATAGCATTATAGTATACCTAAAGGTTACTTAGTGTATGGTTAGCACAACCTTATAAATGTGCGGGAAGCACTTCGGTGCATATTTGATTCGTGTATCCAGGGTCCTCATAGGTCTATATTTGGGCTGTGAAATCGAGCTAAGAATTTGGGCTATAAAATCGGGCTATCAAATTGGATTATGAAATCGGTAAATATTTTATAAACTGGTTAAAAAGCTTATACACTCTTTAAATTATGGCAAGTATATTGGTAAGAAAATGTATATCCGGTTTATGTCATATTTATGTATGATAAACATGATGGTAAGTCATATCTAGTGATTATAATGCATGAAAATGATTAAATATTATTATTTTATTATGTTATTTGTACTAAATATTATTGTTGTCTCACTAAGTATATACTTAGCGTGTGATGGTTTTCACGTGTAGTTAAAAGACAGAAATCAGAGTAAGGAGCGGGCATCCTACTATCTGGAGTATATAAATAATATCAGTAATAACATCCTTTGATGTATTTGATGTTTCTAGTTGGCATGTAAATATTAAAATTTGCCGGTTACATACTAGTTTATATATATGGTTTGTAATAATATATAGACTAGTTTATGTTTATGGTAGATGACGAGTAATCATATTATAATTAAAATCAAGTAATAATCAAATAGAGATAAATTAAGTAATCGGGTAGATTTTTGTCTTAGGGTTTTTAGGCAGTTATATTCTATATACTTTATAGATAAGATTTGTTAAGTTGTTGCCTGAAGTCAGATTTAATTCAATAGTATTAAAAAATTCGATAAATGAAAAAAAATGTGATACCGTAATTGGTATTTATTATAAAATACTGATTAGGGTGTTATATTTATTGATATCAGAGCTACAAGTTTAGTCGGTTCTAGACATAAATCGAGTATATAGATAGTGGGAATTATATACATACCACTAGGATGTCAAGATTACTGATATTTGTATGAATATAATTAGATGCCTAGTAATTAATGTTGTTACTCCTTACTTATAAGGGATGATTGTGACATTAACATATGTCAGATCATCGAGAATCTCGTCAGGCATTTGAGCAAGATATGCTTGCTCGGAGTGGAAGTAATGAGGTGGATCAGAATCCACCTCAGAAGCAGAAAAATGTGGAGCCAGTAGCTCAGGAACAGAGAAATATGCATGTGCAAGACCAAGGCTTATTTCTTCAAGCATTGGATGCTATTATCAATCAGAGAGTAACAATATTAGTTCCAAAGGAGTTAAGGAAAATAAAAGCACCAGAATTTAAAAGTGACACTGATGCTGATCCTATGGCTGCTGATTATTGGCTGAATGATATTAAGATCATGTTAAGTAGGATTCCTTGTGATGATCAAGGAAAATTGGAAGGCGTAGTATCTCTTCTGTTGGAGCAAGCCAGTGTGTGGTGGAATGTAGTCACTATACGGGTTCCTCCCGAACATATTACATGGGAGTTCTTTGAAAAGGAATTCAAAGAAAAATATATTGGGGATTTGTTCATTGAGGAAATGAGGCGACAGTTCCTGGATTTGAAGCAATCGGGTAGGACGATCTATGAATACAAATGTGAATTCAATCGACTGAGCCGATTTGCAGAAGAATTCCTTCCAACTAAAAAATCCAGGATTGATAAATTCATAGCTGGGTTGGACTCTCAGTATAAAAGGGTATTGGGTTCCCGCAACTTCACCACTTTTCAAGAGGCGGTGAATCGAGCAAAGGCTATATAGAGAAAGTGGATCTTGAGGAAAAAGTGAAAAAACAGGTCCAGTCAGGGAAAAGATTAGGAAGTTCTTTTGCCGCGTCGCCATTCAAACGCATTAAAGGTTTTCCACAGCAAAGCCAAGCATCATCAGCTTCTTCTACTAAAAAGGGATTTTACGAGGAAAATTTAAACAAACTCAGACTGGTACTGTAGGTACTTGGGGTTTCGAATTTCGTCCTCCTCTAGAATGTAAACATCGTGGAAAGGGGCATTCTTGGCGATGCTAGTTCGCTGGTGGAGATTGTTATTACTGTGGACAAGCCGGTCATTTTAAAATGAAGTGTCCTGAGCTTCATTCTGATCTATCAGTTGCAGCGCCTTAGAAAAACAGAGAAAATAAAGGCGGCAAACTAGGAGTATCCACAACCATTTCTGGTTGGGAAGACAAGGGTACTGCTCGAGTATACAGTATCAAGACTGCTCATGATCGTGATGATACAGAGATTGTAGCAGGTATGATCGAACTCTTTGGCAGATCTATTTTTGCATTAATTGATCTAGGCTCTACTCATTCGTATATTAGTTCTAAAGTAGTACTTGAAAGAAATATACCAATAGAACCAATTTCGAGTGAGGAAATTGCTATTAATCCTCTAGGACAAAGCACCAAAGTAGTTCGAATATGTAAAAAGTGTCCTATAAGGATCTAGGAAAGAGAGTTTCCAGCCAATCTTATAGAATTGCCTTTCCAAGAATTCGAAGTTATTCTTGGAATGGATTGGCTATCGGCATATGATGCTACGGTTGAATGCCGATTAAAAAGGGTAATCTTAAAAGGATTGTAATACCCCAATATTTGATTAGTGGCCAAATCGTAAAGAATTAAAAGTTGGTGGTTTTAGTTCAGTGACTAAAACGTAAAATTTTAAAGATTAGTGGCTAAAGTGAAAAGTTAAGAAAAGTTCAAGGACCAACATGGTAATTTTCCCAATAATTATTTTTATTCTATAAATAAATAGATCACCTAAGGGTATTGATCGAATATAAAAATTGTGGTTTGATCTGATGTTTCTATTATTGGAAAATTACGGTTATAGTCTAAAAGGAATCCAGATGATCAGTCGAGCTCGGAATGTTATGGAAATTTGAAGGCAATCTTGGGAAGACCCGATAAACATGACGTTGAAGTTCTGAATTGTTTTTAATAGATTTAGATTCAATTCTATTCAGTATTTTGTGTAGGTGGTGGAATGACATTTTTGAAAATAAGTATTTATTCATGGAATTAGAGAAATAATAGATTCTCGAATTCGAGTTGGTTGTTCGGTAGAGAAAAAAAATCGTAGAAGGTGAAAATAGGGAAATTGGATCAAACAAATATTATAAATGATATTGTATGATTTTTTAATGGTGGTTGTCGGTTGGATTGGAACCGAGTTAGTTCCATTGTAATGGGATGGCATAATTTTGAATTAGATATAATTTTCATTTAGTTAAAAATGGACAAATTTTGAAAGAAAGAAAAATGAATATAAAATTTATTTTTATATATACAAGTGGCAAATTATTACTAAACATGGATAATTATAATAGTCAAAAAGATGAACAATTTGTTCATCTTTCTTCATGCCATTTGAAAATAAGGAAAAAGAAGGGGAAGATAGGACCAAAAATTTCCTAGTCCATTTTCAAGGCTGTTAATCAAGAATTCAAACAAGGTTCTTTGAGCTGAACACGTTCAAGATCGAAACGAATCAAGAAAATAAAGACAACGTCCTGGAGTAGACATATTTTGGTACAAGTAATTAGTTGAGGCATATAAGGTGAGTGCATTTATATGGTTTGAAATGTATTTTAGTAAACTTTTATAAATTCTATTTATTTGATTTTACTAAAATGATAACATGGTTTTTGTATAAGTTATATGATGATTCACAGCCAAAGGAAAAAGGTTAGTACATGTTGGGGTATGAATTGCCCTATTATGTTTTATTTTGATAAGTTATTACTGAATAATGGTGATATATGAAACATTTATCAAATGATAATTTACAAGTCAATTATATGAAATTATTTGCCCAAGTTTATGATAGAGAGTTATAGTATAGTGGCATGCCATTAGAGGTCTAGTAGTTAAGGACTGTAGTATAGCTATACACCGATCTTTGGATCTATATGTTTCGGCACTTATGTGTCTATATGTTTCTGGCACTTTATGTGTCTATATGTTATCGTCACTTCGGTGACTAGTATTCAAGGAGTACCGACCTTGCATACTTTAGTTTCTCTTTATACAAATTCTTGGGCTAATTATAAAGTAAATGTATATGAAATTCAGCATTTGTTAAATGTGATTGTTTATTAGTATATGAAAGATTTGATATGATTTTGCTTAACCATTATTTCATTTATTTCGATACTTATTTTCTGATTATTTATAATGTCTCACTAAGTTGTACTTAGCGTGTGTATTTTTCCTATGCACACATAGGTAAATATTGTACGGTGGTAAGCAGCATTAGCTCGGGAGCAGTTTGGACGAGCCAATATTACATGTTATCATAGCAGTTATTTTGACATCCTATATGATGTATTGTTAGTGGCATGTATAATATTAAACTCTTGTGTTTTGTGTAAATTAAACTCTACTAACTTTATGTTTTATTATGTTTATGGTTAAAAATATGGACCAGTATTATTTATTAGATGATTTAAAATGTTTATGAATATTTTAGTATACTTATTTTTGAAATGGATAAAAATAGTCTTGAAATTCTGCATTAGACAGTGACTTTGAAAATTTTCTATAAATTCCACAGATTGATTTAGATGATGAATCTTATATGTATGAACTGGAAATTGAGTCTAGTTTATTTTAAAACAAACGGTGACCGATTTTGATTTATATATCAAAAGATATGAATTTTTATTCGATGCAAGGTCAGAATTTCCAGACAGCAGTCTGCATTGTAGTGCATATTTAACGAATTTTCTGCACTTGTGTGCCATGAGTTAAGATTTCTAATTTATATGGATTGATAGCTCGATGAATCTATTTTACTAGGAATTTTCCAAATGAAGTTTTGAAGCTTACAAAATTTTATAATTTTTTTAAAGAAAAGACAGTGCAGGCTACCAGATTTTTTTTTCAAAAATTGGACAAATGGATTTTTAATTTAATCAAGTAACATCTCCAACTCGTGTTTGGCAACAAATACGGGAAAGTGGTGTTACATTTATTGGTATCAGAGCTATAGGTTTAGTCGGTTCTGGATTGGAAATATGATTTATAAGTGTTAAGAAGTGTGTACATGCCACTAGGATGTCATAATTACTATCGATGACGCTAGTATGGTTAATATGCTTGCTTACTAACCTGAAATGTTATTGTGAGTACAAATGTCTGAGAATATAGGATCGCATCATGCGACCCATGTAGAGGGTCGGAATGACCCCGAAGTTGGTGAGGGAGCCAGTTTTGCTCAGCTAGCAGTACAGTCTGATGAGAATGTTCCGGTTCAACCTGGAATACCGAAACAAGGTCAAGGAAATTTCCTACAGACTTTAGAGATGATTATTAATCGGCCTTCGCAGATTTCTATTACTAAAGAGTTAAAGAAGCTCGGAGCACCGGATTTCACTGATGGAAATCCAGTTACTGTGGATTATTGGCTGAATGATTTAAAGATTATGCTAGAAGGATTGCATTGTAATGATCAGAAGAAGTTGGAAGTTGTGTCTCTGGTAAAAGGGCAGGCACGTATCTGGTGGACAAATGTCACTACTTGTCCTCGTGAAGAGATTACTTGGGAGTTCTTTCTTCGCGAGTTCTGTAATAAGTATATCCGTGACAGGTTCATCCGAGAAATGAGAAATGAATTTCTGAATCTCAAACAAGGTGATCGGACAATATATGAATACGAATGTGAATTCAACAAGTTGAGCCGTTTCGCCTCAGAATTGATTCCTACTGAGAAGGATCATACCATTTGCTTCATTGAATAATTGGATCTTGATTTTAAAGAGATGCTTATTGTTATGGATATTACTAGATTTCAAGATGTTGTCAATCGAGAAAAAGGGATGGAAAAAGTTCGATTAGAAAAGCTAGCAACTCAGGGTGTGCAATCTCATAAAAGAAGTTATGAAGGATCTTTTGGATCATCACCTTCCAAGAAATCCAAAGGTTCGTAGGCCTCTGCTACTAAGACAGGAGGTTCGAGGAAATTTCAAAGTCAGCCCAATGTGACCATTGTGGTAGATCCCATTATAGACAATGTCAATGAGTTACGAGAGCTTGTTTTGGTTGTGGTGATACTGATCATTTCCTTCGAGATTGTTCGAGGAATGATAATAGACCAGATAAGTCAGAAAGATCAGTAGTTCAAAACCAAAAAGGAAAATATCAAGGCAATAAAAAATCTTCTAGAGTTAACTGCCCAGGAGTATCTGAAGCTGCTTCTAACAGGGAATTTAGGACACCAGCGCGAGTCTATCACATTCGCATTGATAATGATAAGGATGCACCAGATTTTGTTACAGGTACTTTCTAGCTTTATGATAAACTTGTATTTGCATTGATAGATATGAAATCTATTCATTTATATGTTAGTTCTATGTTAGTCCTAGATAGAGATATTATCTTAGAATCTATATTTAGTAGGGTTATTGAAACAAACCCTATCAGCCAGAGTACATAGGTAAATAGAATTGGTAAGAAGTGCCCAACGGTGATGCAGGGAATTGAATTCCCAGTTGATTTGGTGGAATTGCCTTTTCATGAGTTCGAAATTATCTTGGATATGGATTAGTTGCATGCTTATCATGCCATAATGAACTGTCGTTTGAAACGACTAGTATTGGAAAATAAGAAAGGTATAGAAATAATAGTGAATGGTGAAGGATCTAATGGGTTGAAATGATGGTGCTTTGATTGTAGAGTTACATCTCAAGTCTATTTTGTTAGATCATATTAAAGAGATCCAGAATAAAGACGAAAAAGTGTTCCTCAAAGTTTCACCTTGGAAAAAGATGTTACGCTACGGACGTAAAGGAAAGTTAAGTCTGAGGTTTATTGGTCCTTATGAAGAGGAACCAGTAAAGATTCTTGCTTATGGAATTAAGGAGTTGAGAATTAAGATTATTCTGTTAGTAAAAGTTCTGTAGCGGAATTATAAAGTGGAAGAAACCACTTGGGAAACGAAGAAGTGCATGGAAAAGCAATATTCACATCTTTTAAAAACAATAACGTTTTAAAATTCGAGGAAGAATTTTCTTAAGGGGGCGAATTGTAATACCCCAATATTTGGTTAGTGACCAAATCGTAAAGAATTAAAAGTTGGTGGTTTTAGTTTAGTGATTAAAACATAAAATTTTAAAGTTTAGTGGCTAAAGTGAAAAGTTAAGAAAAGTTCAAGGATCAACATGGTAATTTCCTAATAATTAATTTTATTCTATAAATAAATAGATCACCTAAGGGTGTGGATCGAATATAAAAATTGTGGTTTGATCTGATGTTTCTATTATTGGGAAATTACGGTTATAGTTTAAATGGAATTCGGATGACCAGTCTTGGGAAGTATAAAAATTATGGAAATTTGAAGGCAGTCTTGGGAAGACCCGATAAACATGACATTGAAGTTTTGAATCATTTTTAATTGATTTAGATTCGATTCTATTCATTATTTTATATATGTGGTGGAATGGCATTTTTGAAAATAAGTATTTATTCATGGAATTAGAGAAATATGAGATTCTCGAATTCGAGTTGGTTGTTCGGTAGAGAAAAAAATCGTAGAAGGTGAAAATAGGGAAATTGGATCAAACAAAAATTATAATTGATATTGTATGATTTTTTAATGATGATGGTCGGTTGGATTGGAACCAAGTTAGTTCCATTATAATGGGATGGCATAATTTTGAACTAGATGTAATTTTCATTTAGTTAAAGGGGCAAATTTGGAAAGAAAGAAAAATGAATATAAAATTCATTTTTATATATACAAGTGGCAAATTATTATTAAACATGGATAATTATAATAGTCAAAAAGATGAACAATTTGTTCATCTTTCTTCATGCCATTCGAAAATAAGGAAAAAGAAGGGGAAACTAGGAAAAAAATTTCCTAGTCTATTATCAAGGCTTTTAATTAAGAATTCAAACAAGGTTCTTTGAGCTGAACACGTTTAAGATAAAAACGAATCAAGAAAATAAAGACAACGTCCCAGAGTAGACATATTTTGGTACAAGTAATTAGTTGAGGCATATATGGTGAGTGCATTTATATTTTTTGAAATGTATTTTAGTAAACTTTTATAAATTATATTTATTTGATTTTAATAAAATGATAAAATGGTTTTTCTATAAGTTATATAATGATTCATAGGCAAGGGAAAAAAGGTTAGTACATGTTAGGGTATGAATTGCCCTATTATGTTTTATTTTGATAAGTTATTATTGAATAATGGGATATATGAATCATTTATCAAATGTTAATTTACAAGTCAATTATATGAAAATTATTTGCCTAAGTTTATGATAGAGAGTTACAGTATAGTGGCATGCCATTAGAGGTCTAGCAGTCAAGGACTTCAGTATAGCTATACACCGATCTTCAGATCTATATGTTTTCAGCACTTATGTGTCTATTGTTTCCGGCACATTATGTGTCTATATGTTATCGTCACATCGGTGACTAGTACTCAAGGAGTACCGACCTTGCATACTTTAATTTCTCTTTATACAAATTCTTGGGCTAATTATAAAGTAAATGTATATGAAATTCACCATTTGTTATATGTGATTGTTTATAATTATATGAAAGATTTGATATTATTTTGCTTAACCATGTTTTCATTTATTTCGATACTTATTTTATGATTATTTATAATGCTTCACTAAGTTATACTTAACGTGTGTATTTTGCTTGTGCACACATAGGTTAATATGGTACGGTGGTAAGCAACATTAGCTCAGGAGCAGTTTGGAAGAGCAAATATTACAGGTTATCATAGTAGTTATTTTGACATCATATATGATGTATTGTTAGTGGCATGTATAATATTAAAATCTTGTGTTTTGTGTAAATTAAACTCTACTAACTTTATGTTTTATTATTGTTATGGTTAAAAATATGGACTAGAATTATTTATTAGATGATTTAAAATGGTTTATGAATATTTTAGTAGACTTACTTTTGAAACGGATAAAAACAATCTTGAAATTCTGCTCTAGACAGTTACTTTGAAAAATTGCTATAAATTCCACATATTGATTTAGATGATGAATCTTATATGTATGAACGGAAAATTGAGTCTAGTTTATTTTAAAACAAACGGTGACCGATTTCAATTTTTATATCAAAAGATACGAATTTTATTCAATGCAAGGTCAGAATTTCCAGACAGCAGTCTGCACTGTAGTGCATATTTAACGAATTTTCTGCCCTTGTGTGCTATGAGTTAAGATCTCTAATTTATATGGATTGATAGCCTGATGAATCTATTTTGCTAGGAATTTTTCCAAGTGAAGTTTTGAAGCTTACAAAAATTTGTAAAAAATTTTAAGAAAAGACAGTGCAGGCTGTGAGATTTTTTTCAAAAATTGGAAAAATGGATTTTTAATTAAGTAACACCACCGACTCGTGTTTGGCAACAAATACAGGAAAGTGGTGTTACAAGGACCAGATGGTTCAGAGATAGTATTTGAAGGAGAAAGGCAGAATTATTTTAGCCATGAGATTATAGTTAAATCTATTTAGAGGTTATCAGCACATGAGTATGAAGCTTATTTAGCTCATGTGATAAATGCTCCGGAGACAAAGATAGATATGGAAAATATACCCACAATGCAGGAATTTCCAGATGTTTTTTCGGATGAATTACCAGGATTACCCTTGGATCGACAGGTGGAATTTGGTATTGATGTGCTTCCTGGAACGACACTAATATCAATAGCACCTTATAGAATGGCTCCTACAGAACTCAAAGAGCTGAAGACTCGATTACAAGAATTGTTGGATAAAGGTTTCATACGATCAAGTATATCATCGTGGGGAGCTCCAGTCTTATTTATGAAAAAGAAAGATGGATCAATGAGGTTATGTGTGGATTACCATAAACTTAATAAATTGATAACATCTTTGATCAACTTAAAGGAGCATCGGTGTTTTCTAAAATTGATCTTCGATCGAGGTATCATCAATTGAAGATCAAAGAAGAAGATATCCCAAAGACAGCTTTCAGAACTAGATATGGGAATTATGAGTTTGTAGTAACGCCTTTTGGACTTACAAATGCATCGACAACTTTTATGGATTTGATGAATCGGATATTCCAGCCATACTTGGACTAGTTTGTAGTGGTATTCATAGATGATATATTGGTTTATTCAAAAACCAAAGAGGATCATGATAGTCATCTTCGAGTAGTACTTTAGATCATCCGAGAAAAGAAGTTATATGCAAAGTGCGAAATCTGGCTGTTTGAAGTAGCTTTTCTTGGACACATTGTTTCTGAGGAAGGAATTCGAGTTGATCTTAAGAAGGTTCAAGCAATACTCGAATGGAAAGTTCCACAAAGTGTCTCTGAAGTGAGAAGTTTCTTGAGATTAGCTGGTTATTATCGGCGGTTCGTGAAAGATTTTTCAATGATTGCCGCTCCAATAACCAAGCTATTAAGGAAAGATGTATCATTTGTTTGGACAGAAAAGTGTCAAGAAAGCATTGACAAATTGAAAAAGATATTAACAGAAGCTCCTATTTTGGTACAACCAGAATCCATGAAAGATTTCACTATATATAGTGATGCCTCCCATAATGGTTTGGGATGTGTATTGATGCAAGAAGGCAAGGTTGTAGCGTATGCTTCTCGACAACTCAAAACTTATGAGAGTAATTATCCTACTCATGATTTAGAGTTGGCTATGGTGGTGTTCACTTTGAAAATTTGGCATCACTATTTATATGGTGAAAAGTGTTACATCTTCACAGATCATAAAAGTTTGAAATATTTGTTATCTCAAAATGAGCTTAATTTGAGGCAAATATGATGGATAGAATTGATCAAGGACTATGGTGTAATCATTGATTACCATCCAAGAAAGGCTAATGTGGTAGCAGATGCACTTAGCCGGAAGACATGTTCTGCTTTGAGATCAATGAATGCTCAGTTAAGGCTACAAGAAGAGGGTGTATTAATGGATGCTTTCAAATCAAGCCTACTTTGATAGAAAATATTAAAGAGTTGCAAGCAAAGGATAAAAAATGCTTTGAAAAGAAGAAGCAAGTGGAACAAGGCAAATCTAAAGATTTTAAAATAAAATCAAATGGGTGTCTATACTACAAGGGACGTGTGTACATTCCTGAAGATGAAGATCTAAAGAGGGAAATACTTTTTGAATCACATTTCAATCCTCTAACTATGCATCCAAGAGGTAACAAAATGTATCAAGATGTAAAGAGTCGATTTTGGTGGCCTGGCATGAAACGAGCTATCTCTGAGTTCATTGTTAAATGCTTAACATGTCAACAAGTAAAGGCAGAATATCAAGTTCCATCAGGGTTGCTCCAACTGATCTCAATTCCACAGTGGAAATGGGAAAAAGTTACAATGGATTTTGTATCAGGTTTACCTTTGACGCCAAGTGAGAAAGATTCAATTTGGGTGATTGTGGACCAATTGACAAAGACGACGCATTTTATACGAGTTCGAATATATTACTCTTTGAACAAGTTGGCGGAGTTATATATTAAGGAGATTGTTAGATTGCATAGAGTTCCTATGTCTATCATTTCTGATAGAGATCCAAGGTTTACAGGTTTTGAAGTGAATTACATGAGTCATTGAGGACTCGGTTGTACTTCATCACTTCTTTCCATCCTCTAACAAATAGAAAATCAGAAAGAACTATCCAAATACTTGAAGATATGCTTAGAGCATGTATAATTAATTTTACAGGTTCATGGGAAAAATATCTTCCATTAGCTGAGTTTGCCTACAACAACAGTAATCAATCTAGTATAAAGATGGCACCTTATGAAGCACTATATGGGAGAAAATGCCGAACACCATTGAATTTGTTCAAGTTGGAGGATCGAAAGATCATCAGACCAGATCTTGTTAGAGAGACAGAGAATAAGGTGAAGGTAATTCAAGATAATCTCAAGGCTGCTTCTGACATACAAAAGTCATATTTAGATCTTAAAAGAAATGATATTTTATTCCTAATATATGCATATGTTAGAATAATACTAACATATACCTTGAAATGTATGCATTTGGGAAACGATTGTTTTATAAATTGTGAACGTGATCAAGATCGTTTTGTGAGGAAGTATAAAGAGAAGGAAAAAGTTCGAGAATAATGTTAAGTCGGTAGTAAGATTTCTAGTGAGGCATTAGGTGAGTGCAATGCATACATAACATTATCCATGGATGTTTTATACATCACTGGTAGGACTTGCGATGAGTCTACCTGGTATATATACTGTCATGATATTTATGTCATTGATCATATGTTGGACATATTTTAAATATGTCCAAGGTTGAAAACAAATGCATTGATCACTAGTTATTGATGATGGTATGCTATGAATGTTATTTCGGGTATGAACTGCCCAATGTTTAATTATAATTATATACATTGCCATGGATGGAACAAATACAGAAATTATGCCCAAATAAGTCAATTGAGGGACAAGATATAGTTGGCATGCCGTAGAGTCCAGCAGAACACTGCATAATCGGGAATTCGGGATAACACTATAGTATACCTAAAGGTTACTTAGTGTATGGTTAGCACAGCCTTATAAATGTGCGGGAAGCACTTCGGTGCATATTTGACTTGTGTATCCAGGGTCCTCATAGGTCTATATTTGGGTTGTGAAATTGGGCTATGAAATCGGATTATGAAATCGGTAAATATTTTATAAATGGGTTAAAGAGTTTATACACTCTTAAAATTATGGCAAGTATATTGGTAAGAAAATGTATATCCGGTTTATATCATATTTATGTATGATGAACATGATGGTAAGTCATATCTAGTGATTATAATGCATGAAAACGGTTACATATTATTATTTTGTTATGTTATTTGCACTAAATATTATTGTTACCTCACTAAGTATATACTTAGCGTGTGATGGTTTTCACGCGTAGGTAAAAGACAGAAATCGGAGTAAGGAGCGGGCATCCTACTATCTGGAGTATATAAACGGTATCAGTAATAACATCCTTTGATGTATTTTGATGTTTCTAGTTGGCATGTAAATATTAAAATTTGTTGGTTACATACTAGTTTATATATATGGTTTGTAATAATATATAGACTATTTTATGTTTATGGTAGATGATGAGTAATCATATTATAATTAAAATCAAGTAATAATCAGATAAAGATAAATTAAGTAATCGGGTAGATTTTTTTCTTAGACAGTTATATTCTATATACTTTATAGATAAGATTTGTTAAGTTGCTGCCTGAAATCGAATTTAATTCTATAGGATAAAAGAATTCGGTAAATGATTTTACGCAAAAAAAATTTTAGATACCCTAATTGGTATTTATTATAAAATACTGATTAGGGTGTTACATGGCTTATCGGTTGTGGTTGCCTCCCAAGCTTGAGAAAATACATGATGTGTTCCATGTATCCATGTTATAGAGGTATCGGTCGGATCCTTCGCATGTTATGCCAGTGGAGCATATTGATTTGAGACCATATTTATCCTTTGATGAGGAGCCAGTGGAAATCCTTGATTCCAGCAACAAGGTGCTACGTGGTAAGACGATAGAACTGGTTAAAGTCTTGTGGCGACATCGAGGTGTAGAGGAAGCCACTTGGGAAAGCAAGGCAGATATGTTGGAGCAATTTTTGCATCTTTTTTCTCCAGGTAAATTTCAAGAGTGAAATTTATTAAGAGAGGGAAAGTTGTAACGCTCCAGTTTTGGGCCTAGCAGTTCTGGGGCTGGTTAGACAGTCTAGTGGACTGGGTTAGAGATTCGAGTCGAATTCGGGAGTGAATATTTTTCCGAAAGATAAAAATATAGAAAAATGTTTAAAAATCATATTTTATTATATTAAAAATATTGGTGAAATCAATTTTGGAAAACAAGCTTTGGAAGGGTGACATTTTTGCTAGTGACCAAAATGCAATTTTAGAAATTTGTTTTTAAAAGGTGACTGTTTTGCAAAGAGTCAAAACTTTGAATCTTTAATGAGCTATTTTACCATTTGGTCTAATATGAGTTTTCTCTTAATTAGGATTATTTTAAAAAGGTTTTAATTAGAAGGAATAAAAGGGAGATTTAGTTATAAAGTGGTTATTTTTCTAAAATACAATTTGACGTAACTTTTCTTCTCTCACATTTTCTCTCAAAACACTCTCAGCCAAACACTCTTTTTCCATCAAATATTTAATATAATGGTCTTAATTTCTTAACTCATTGATTTGCTAAATGATTTCTCAATTTGTTTTCCAAAAATCTCATTGAATTTCTTTGTTTTTCAAGAGGAAAAACCATCCAATTAAGGGGAAACTCATTCATTGGAGGTAAGCTTCGTTCTTCTCCTCTAATGAAAGGTTATTTACTGAAATTCCCAAGTTCTTGGCTCTTTACATATGTTTTCTAATAGGTTTTGATTAATTAATTATGGATTTTAGCTTAATTGAGGTTTAATTGAAGGATCTTGTGATTTTCATTTAGATCTATTTTTCCAGTGTTGTGGATTGATTTCAATCTTATTTTGGATGTATTATAATGTGGATAAGTTGTTTTTAATAATGGAATCCCGAAATTGGTTGAATCTCTGATTGTTTAGGTTGTTAGTTAAGGGTTTTTGGGTTGTTTAAGGTGTTTAATCATTGTTGGAAGTAAAAGGATGTTGTGAATGAGTTTTTAGATATCAATTGATGAAGCTTGATGTTTTGAATCGTTATAATATGGCTGGTTTAAGATTGAGTAGTGTTTGAGGTTGATTTCGGTAAGTTTCAGATGAGTTTTGAGTGGGCATATTGAGAGCTACGGGATTTTGGGTTGAAACTGAGTGTTGGATGCATTTTAATGCATGTTTCCTCTGGTTTTGTGTGGCCGAAACAGGGGATAATCAAGGTGTAACATCTTGAGGTGGTTCTAGACTTACCGGGAGCTTGTTTCACGGTAGGAAGCAAGGCGAAGTGAAATCGGTGAGTGGAAACGGTCTTAAAAGTATTTCAAAGGTTTGAAAGTTGTTTTGGGAGTTTAGGATAAGTTTGAAACACTAGGCTAAGCTCTGAAGTAAGTTTCCCTCTTTTGCTCTTTAATATTGGTTCGGATATGAGCATGTGTAATTCATGTTTTGGTCGTAAACATGGTTTGTTTTTACTTACTGTAAATGCATGATTTTGAGTACATATGCAGTGGCTTAAAAGTGTATTAAATGCTAGTGAGCATTGGTTTTTATCCGGCCGGGAATGTGATATTGTTATGGCATTGTGATTTGCATATATGGGGATTTTGTGTAGTGCATTGTAAAATAGTGAGTAAATGGTTTTGTAAATGATATATTGGCTATGTGACAAGGTGAGAAAACATTCGGATTTAGTTGGCATGCCATAGGATAAAGAGCACTATAATATGGTTAAAAATCGATCGTGGGTTAAGAGTCCTTGAGGTATAGCGGTCGGCTACCCGGACTATGTTGTTACCACTTGGGTTGAGCGGTCCATTCCCCTTGTTGATGTAAAGCTTGCGGTCGGCAAGGTTGTAAAGTCATGCGGTTGGCATAGGGTAGTCTTGATAATGGTCGGTCATTAAGGGAGATCTGTGTATCCGATGTGTAAAGTTAATGGTCGGTTAACTAAAGATTAGCGGTCAGTTAATCAAGGATAGTGGCCGACTATCCAGGGTTACTATAATTGCCAATTTATGAGAATTCTAATGTTGATTCTATTTACAATGCTTTGGGATTTAAGCATGGTTTTGTATATAATGCTTTGGGATTTAAGCATGGTTTTGTATATAATGCTTTGGGATTTAAGCATGGTTTTGTATATAATGCTTTGGGATTTAAGCATGGTTTTGTATTTGATGCTTTGGGATTAAGCATGTGGAATAGATATATATATATTGTTTTGCATATGGTTGATATGCATGTTTTGATTTGAAACTATTGGACTTGCTTAGGTTGAAGGCATGGTTTGAAAATGAGCGTTGGTTTTCAAGGGTTTTAACTGCATCATCATTTTAGAGCATCCTCACTAAGCAAGTGTGCTTACGCTCTCTTTTCTCTAATGATGCAGAGCATTAAAGCTTGGAGGCAGCAAAGGCAAGGAATAAGTGATCGAAAGACAAGACTATTTGGGTATGAAATCGGTTTTAGTTTCTGGTTAATAAGGCAATGTGTTTGCAATGGATTTTTAGGTTTTGTAATTCAGTTTTCTCTGGTTTTGAGCATGTATAATGATGTGATTTTGGATCTTGATTGTTGATGTTTTGCATATCGTGCATCGTTACCTATGGTTGATGTTATATGGTTACCTAGGTATGCATCTAGATGGTTTTGCTTGGATGACATGCTTTGATGAGCTAATCCAGTTGAGTATGGTATTGATGTCTTGTTGGTATGGTGTTCTTGTTGGTAAATGCTTAATTGAGCATCTTTGTATGTTTGGTGGTGAGTTATAGGGAGCATGCCTCTATCTCAATCTTTTGGTGGCATAATCTTGAGTTGTAGTTAAACCTTGGTACAAGTGTTGTTAAATGTGATGTTGGATGCTTATATGTATGTATGCAAGTTGCTAGGACCTAAATGCATCTAGTTTTATGTTAAAAACCAGCTAAAAATGTCATTATAGGTCCAGGCATATCGAAATAGGTGTCCCCATACCGGTACGACTAGGCCATTTCAGGCATAGTGTTTCTATGCATGGGAGGGTGTTTCGATACGGGCCTGCCTTTTTAGGCTTAATGTTTTTGTACTCGAGTAAGTGTTTTGATATGGTCATAGGCATTTTTGCCAGGCGTTTCGATACGCGATCAAGCGTTTCGGTACGGGTTTTAGCTACTGAATTCTGAGTTTTTGAAAACAGAAGAGCGTATCGAAACACTAGTAAGCGTACCGGTATGGATCCCGTTTAATTGGTTATTTTGGAATCTTGAAGGTTTCTGGTTCTTTCATTTTGGTCCTTGAGTCTTGGGAATGCAATTGTATGAGTTAGGATGTTTAAATGGACCTGGAATTTATCATGTTGGCATGTAAACGGACTAATTGAGGATTGGTAACCTTAAATTCAATTTTGGTCTTGTAATTTAAAGTAATTACGTTTTAGTCCTCAATTTTGAGTATGATGCAATTGATTGTCTTTTGTGACTCGTTTCATTCGAGAACTCACCTGCTACGAGTATGAACATGTAGGAATAACAATTTGCATTTAGACAAGATAAAAGAAAAAAATGTAACGACTTTTCGCAACCTTTCTCCGATTTGCTTTGGCAAACCTAATGTAGCACTCTCGGTTTGGTCGGGCGTCTAGGCCGGGTCGAGGGGGTTACAAAATTGAATTTACCAAAATACTTAAAATATTAATTAAGTATTTTCTACCATTTTCCCATATTTTTTAGCCAAAAACAATTTATTAGAATTTAATTCCCAAAACTAACTCGAATTGCCTAAACCGATTCTTTTGAATCATCTACCCGATCCGATTAATATCTAGACCCAATTTTAGGGTGTTAAAGTACTTATATAAGGGGATGTGTACTTTCGGTTGAGTGATCAAGTACATCTGACATACCCACGGGCCGAGTGAACTAGGTGTTGTTAGAAACCTATCCGTGGCTATGGTGATCCAGATAAGGTAATTAGCTTGATAAGCTAAGTGACCTCAGGTAAAGACTGTTTGTGGCTAATGTGATCCAAGTATGTCTAGGACGTATCCATGGCTATGGTGATCCAGATATGGTCCATTTAACCAATGGCTTTGTGAACACAGGTAACCCTATGACTGTGTGAGCACGGGTAAGGTAGGGCTTCATTGGACATTATGTAGATGGTGTATGGATGTATTTATGTATGTTGTGTAGATGTTATAGATATTTTCTTATGTACCCGATGGCTGAGAGATCAGGGTATGATATGTATTAAATTGATGGGCTATGTGAGCTTGAGTAACTTGATAGGCTATGTGACCTCGAGTATGACAAGTGTTGCGGAATATGTGAAATTTCTTATAGACTTATTGATGCCTTGAGATAGATGATCTAAGGACTCTAGCTTGTGTAGGCTAGATGATAGCTCATAGATAGTAAAAACTTATCTACGATCACTAAACTATAATTATCTTGCATGCTTATTTTATGATAATCACGAATTATGGTAGAGTAGAAATGTACCACTAAGCTTTGTTAGCTCAGCGTACGGATGTGTTATTTTCTGTGCGTAGGTTGATAGGTCACCCTTTGGAGGAGTACATCGACGAGGATTTCCCAGTACCGCGTTTGCTTCAGAGTACAATACTTGTCATTTTAGTTTGGGCTAATGTATTCATAGGACCTTACTACTGTTGAGTCTATAACTCTATTTGAAATATTATTTTGGTATACATTGTTTTAAACTTAGAGCTCCTATTTTTTGAACTTATTTAAATCTTTATTTAATAACATGGATTTATAGATGATTTGATATTTTGAAAATGGCTAAACTTATGATTTTAAATGGAAATTTTGATGGGTTAGTTTGAATGACCCAAATTTAGTACTTCGGATCTAGATCGGGATCAGTCTGTTACATCAATAAGGTAACAGTGAAGAACCGTTATCCCCTCCCAAGAATCGATGACCTGTTTGATCAATTGAGGGGTGTTCATGTGTTCTCAAAGATTGACTTGAGGTTAGGCTATTATCAGTTAAAAATGAGGGGTGAGGATGTCCAAAAGACCACTTTTTAGACGCGGTATGGCCATTATGAGTTCTTGGTTATGACTTTTGGGCTTACAAATGCACATGCAACTTTTATGGATTCGATGAATCGGATTTTTCATCCCTATTTAGATCAGCTTGTGGTGGTCTTCATAGATGATATTTTGGTTTACTTAAGTTCAGAGGAAGAGCATGATTATCATCTGCGTGTTACCCTTTAGACTTTGAAAGAGACATAACTTTACGCTAAGTTTAACAAGTGTGAATTTTGGCTTTCTAAGGTGGCATTCTTGTGCCACATTGTTGCGACAGATGGGATCCACGTTGATCCACAAAAGATTCAGGCAATGGTAGAGTCAAAACCAGTTAGGAATATTTTGGAGGTCCATAGTTTTTATTGGGTTTGCCGATTATTATCGTCGTTTCATCAAAGGTTTTTCCATCATTGTAGCCCCTATGACAAAGTTGTTACAAAAAGGAGTTCCATTTGAGTGGAATAAGAAAAGGTAGAAAAGTTTTGAATAGTTGAAGGCCTACCTGATGGAAGCCCCAATTTTGATGTAACTCGAACCTGGTAAAAATTATGTGGTGTCTAATGATGCTTTGTTGAATGTGCTTGGTTGTGTTCTCATGCAAGAGGGTAAGGTTGTTGTTTACATCTCAAGACAATTCATGCCTCATAAACAAAATTATCCTAAGCATGATTTGGAGCTTGTGACAATGATTTACGCATTGAAAATTTAGAGGCACTACTTGTGTGAGGAGAAGTGTTACATCTATACCGGCCACAAGAGTTTAAAGTATCTACTCACCCATAAAGAGTTAAACCTAAGATAGAGAAGGTGGACGGAGCTGCTCAAAGATTATGATTGTATTATAGAGTATCACCCGACAAAGCTAATGTTGTGGCTGACGCTTTGAGTTAAAAGTCCATTTCATATCTGAGGTTGATGTTTACTAATATAAGGATGACCGAGGATGGTGGGTTGTTATCTGAGCCTCGTGTGGAGCCTACCTTGGCTCAAGATATAAAAAGAACTCAAGTTTTAGATGAAGAGTTAGTGGCAAATATAGAGATGGTGCAGCCAGGAGAGACGACTAACTTTGAGGTACAAGATGGTGGAGTCTTGTACTTTAAGGGTCAATTATGTGTTCAACCCCTAGAGGATTTACGATATCATATTCATTGGAAGGCTCATCATAGTCCATTTTCTATGCATTCGGGCAGCAACAGAATGTATCAAGATCTACGTCCTTTCTATTGGTGGCCCAGTATGAAAAGAGATGTGTCAGAGTTTGTGGCTAGGTTCCTAGCTTGTCAGCATATTTTTGGTTGAACATCAAGTTCCTTCAGGTTAGCTTCAACCCATTCAGATTCCATAGTGGAAATGGGGTTGGGTAACCATGGATTTTATGACGGGTTTGCCATTGACCTAGAAAAAATGTGACGTGATTTGGGTGATTGTGGATAGCTGGACTAAGACTTGCACATTTCTTTCCGTGTACTTAGATTTCATGTTTGAGAGGTTGGCACGATTATACATTCAAGAGATTGTGAGATTGCATGGAGTGTCATCATTGATTATTTCAGATAGGGACCCACAATTTACATTAAGGATTTGGAAGAAGATTCAAGAAACGTTGGATAGCAGGTTTTATTTTAACACGTTTTTCATCCTCTGACTGGTGGTTTGTCCGAGCGTGTGATTTAGATTTGGAAGACATGCTCCGTTGTTGTATCATTGATTTTGGGATAAGTTGGGAGGAGCACCTCTCATTGGTTGAATTTGCTTACAAAAATAGTTTCCAATCGAGCATTAAGATTGCTCTTTTTGAGGCCTTGTATGGAAGTAAGTGTAGAACACCCTTTTGTTCGACATAATTTAATGAGAGGAGGATTCTAGGATCTGACTTGATCGAGCAAACCAATGAGAAAGTTCAGATTATCAAGGAAAGATTACAAATGGCCTTTGATCGTTAGAAAGCTTTTGAGGATTTGAAATGTAAGTACATTGAGTATGATGTGGGTGACAAAGTGTTCCTCAAAGTATCCCCATGGAAAAGAGTTATCCATTTTGGACGAAAAGGTAAATTGAGCCTAAGGTTTATCAGGCCGAAAAATTTTTGGATAGAGTTTGACTAGTAGCTTACTGATTGGCTTTGCCCCAAGATGGCATGCATTCATAATGTTTTCCACGTTTCCATGCTGAGGCGTTACCGTTCTGACCCATCACATGTTATCCCGGTTGAGGAGATTAAGATTAACACCAATTTGACCTATGAGGAGGAACCAATAAGAGTTTTGGATAAGGGAGTTAAGGAGTTACGCAACAAATACCCTTAGTGAAAATTTAGTGGAGGAACTACGAAGTTGAGGAAGCTACGTGGGAAGCCGAGAAGGGCATGAGGTTGCTTTATCTGTATCTTTTTCCATCGGGTAAATTTTAAGGATGAAATTTTCTTTAAAGAGGGGAGAGTTGTAACGACCTGGATTTTGGATCCGTATTTGGGCCTCATCCGAGCATTGGGCTTTAGATGTTTGGCCAAACAGTTGAGCCCAATTGGTATATATATGTGGACCTTAGTAAGCTAGTTCTTTGTTTTTGGGCTTGGTCTAAAATATGAGAGGGAGAATGAAAAGGGGTTATGAGGTTATTCACCCCATTTTCAAAGGCAATAGCTGATTTTCATTTAGTTTTTTGTAGAAAAGGGGAAGAGTGGTATAACTCTTGTTTCCCCTACTTTTCCCATATTACCCATTTATTTCTTTCCTCAAACCCAAAGGCAAGGATCAAACCTTTGTTGTCTAGACTAGTATTTTAGATATTTGAGTTAACAAAATGGGTTTTTGGTGGGGGTTGATGAAGATGAATGGTAATGAAAGATTTAGCCTAGTTGTTAAATTCTTTCTTTAACATCTTTATTCCTTCTAGTAAAGTTGTAATCCGATTTACAAACTTTTGGTATAGTGAAAGAGGTGGGAGAAGCTTCTAATGTCCAAAAGAAGAAGAAGAAGGCTTGAGGACTTGGGAAAGAAGCTTCATTTGTAGTTGCAGGAGTAAGGTTAGTACACCTCTAAATCCTTTGTTTCATGAACATGTTAAGGATGATGCCTTGTAATGCTTGATTTGGTATTCTTGGTATTTTTGTTGCATAGAGACATGTTAATGGTTTAATCCATATTTTATGTTAAAATCGGGTAAAAATGGTAGTAGACCACCTAAGTCAACTCCCATAACCTGTAAGATCAATTTCGTACCTTCTATGTGAGTTTTGGGGGCTTTGGGGATGATTTCCAAGCCTTAGAAAGTATTTTCTAGGCTTGAGTACTAGTAAGATATGGGCGAGAACCGTTACCCCATTATAAAAACGACAAACACCAATGAATTTAGAGAGGAGTACTAGTATGGGCCTCAAACTGTACTGGTATGATGTTCAAGCCGTACCGATATGGGTCATCCTGTATCGATACTCACTGTTACATTGGAATTCTAATAAGCAACTTTCGTACTGATACATGTTGGAGCATATCAAAACCTAAGAGGTCGTACTGATACTCACAATTGAGTATTGGTATTGAGGGCCTATTAAGTTCCATCTTTGTTGCTGGTGTATCGATACCCTAAGGGCAAGTCTCGGTACCCAATGTACCGTATCGGCATGCGAGCTAGGGTATCAGTACCAACCGGGCAATATGCCCATAAATGTTTGTTTTGAGTTCTAGAGGTAGATAACTTGTAGACTATGGCTCAATAGACTCCTAGTGAGGTAAAATGAATTGTAAAACTAAGAAACTAGGAATTTACCCCTATATACGAACATAACACTTAAGAACTTGGTAATTGGCGTAAGTGACTTCTATATTGTTAACAACCGTGGGTTGCATGATGATGATATGCTAACATTGTATGCCATGTGGGAGCTTATTGGTTGAGTCATCTTGTTTGGTGGAATTCAGATACCTAAGGAAATGTGTTGCAAAACTATGGTAAGTAGTATTGACCGTATGTTCCCGATGCTTTGTGTCCTCGGGCCTCGTTCGAAGATACTCAAAGGATAATTTCGAGTATTGAGTGTATGTTCCTGATGTTGTGTATCCCTGGGCCTCACTTCTAGTGTAAGTTCTCGAACTATGTGTCCCTGGGCCTCACTCAAGGTTTGTATGGTTGATTTGCTTGGATTGCTACAATATATATGTATGCTTGCTTGTTGATAAAGCATGTGTTTAGGAGACTAGTGGTTGTCCTTAATGCCATGTCATCATTTCTAGTTACATGCTCATAACTATGATTTGCATGAAGCATGGTAGAGTGGAAGTGAATCCACTAAGCTTAGTAAGCTCAACATTCGAAATCATTTTTTCTGTTTACATGTTTTAGGTTTGACACATTGCATCGGAGGAGCACCATCGGAGTAGGTTTCAACACATTGTTAACTCTTCAAAAGTACTACTTTTCATGTATATATTGATTGCCATGATTTTGCTTGACTTTGAGTACATATTTGTTCATTTAGCTAGAAGATTCATGCATTTACATCTAGGAGTTAAGGAATGTTTTCATTGCCAGAGTGAAAGGGTATTTTCTTGCTGATATAAGCAGGTCAGGAGCAGGACAGGTTTGGCAAAGTAGGAAGGAGTAGAAGAGAAATGTCGAGTGCCGTTGGCAAAAGCACAATGAGGATTGCTTGACTCGGTTAGCAAAAGAAGGAAGTCTGATGCCCGATCATTTAGCCATTAGTCAAAGACTAGGCCAACCCTAATTCAAAAAGAGGATAAGAAGATAATGCGCCTATCTTGGTGCGTAACAAACTTTCAAATTAAAACCTTATCTACGGTTTTCATGAGCATTTATACAAAGGAAGTCTATCGTTGAGCCAAATGAGGCTGCGTCGTAGTGAAAAGAGAGGTGGAGGGCAAACTGTGGTTTGATCAGGCTGTGACCGAGAGTTTTAGATCAATTGAAGGGTTGCATCGATGGATCTCCTTCTTTGACCATTTCTTGTAGTTTTTAATTCTGATATGATGGTGATGTTTAAAAATGATTTGTTGATGGTTTCCCCAGCCATGAACTAATTCTTTTAAGTTGGCTAGGGGTGTTTTTTGCGACGAATGCTTAGCTTTTTGGGTTTTTAATAATTGAATGCCTTGGCATTTTTGTCTATTCTGCTAATGCTTATTTTTTAAATATTATTTACCATACGATAGTTGGTAAAATCCAAACATCTCTTGCTAACACAAATCAACCATCTGAGTACATTTTATTTGCCAACCTGCCTAAATTTTCATTTTATTTTCCTTAGTCATTTTCTAAAAAAATTTCATCTCATTCACCAATTTATTCACCTTCAATTCACATTTAAAATCATGGCATTTAATTCCTGGATAATCCTTGTGGATAGGTACTCAGCTTACTGTTGTATTACTTGTTGATCGTGTATACTTGCATGCAAAAAGACCTAAACTTGGCATTATTTACAAGAATATTTACATTAATGCATCACTTGTTTGGCAAGCATTAGTCAGTCGACAAGTTTTTGGCGCCATTTCTAAGGATTGTAACCGAAATTTATTGTTTTAATTTTTGTTTGTTCTTGTTTATTTTACTTATTTTGTTTTGTTTGGTGTATGACTAGGAGTCGCACTACGAAGGAAGACTTGTTATACGATCCACAGATTGAAAGAACCCTATGCAGGTTAAGAAGAAAACTTTGAGAAATAGAACAAAATAGAAATGGTGGAGTAGATGGTGCCGTGAACAATCAAGAAAATCTAGCAATATATGAAGAAATACCGCCCGCACTTGTTGTTGCTACAAAAGAAGAACGGCCTATTAGATAACACTTGGCGCCAAACATGGATAATTTGATGCCATAACTGATTGGTCTAGGGGTAAATGCACTTAATTTTGAACTTAAAATGGTAATGATTCAGACGCTATTAAATGTAGGTCAATTTGATGGATCACCTACTAGAGACCCAAGGCAACAGTTGAAGCAATTCATAGAGGTTTGCCAACTATTTCAGTAACTTGGTGTGGCTGAAGAAACAGTGAAGTTGAGACTATTTCTATTCTTCTTGAGATATAGAGCAAAAACATGGCTAAGTTCTTTTCCACCTGGTTCAGTTAACTCGTGGGCAGAATTTTGCCAGAAGTTCGTTTTGAGATTCCTGTCACCTAAACTTGATGCCAAGCTGCAGAGTGAAATCATTACTTTTAGGCAAGCCGATGATGAGACTTTGTATGAAACTTGGGAACGTTTCAAAGACCTGTTGAGAAGATGTCCATGCATGGATTCCCTACTTGGACCCAGATAGAGACCTTTTATAACGGACTCAATGCTCATGCAAGGGTTGTGGTTGATGCTTCAGAAAATAGCTTGTTGCTAGACAAAAATTACATGGAGGCATATGAAATCCTTGAAAGGATTGCCACCAATGATCTCCAGTATCCTACTACCAAATTAGGAACCGGGATGAAATTAGCTGGATAATTGGAGTTTGATGCATTATCATCTATCAATGCTCAAATTGCCAACATAGCTAATATAGTGAAAACAATGCAAAAACCCACTGAAGTTCGAGAAGTAAAGGTACTGGAACCATTCTGCACAATTTGTGGAGAATATCATAATATTGATGAATGCCCAAGAACCCTGAATTGGTAAATTTTGTCGGCAATTTCAATCATAATTTTAACCCACATACCAATACTTATAATGCAGGTTAGAAGCATCATCCAAAATTTTCTTGGGCGAATCAAGGCGGTAACCAATTTAATTCCCAATGTTATAACAACAATGTATCGCCAGGTTTCAACCAGAATGTGATGCCACAGAAAGCATAGAATAATTTCTATCTAGGGCAGAGATCTACCTAGGGGAATACTCTAACAGAGTATATGGAGCGAAATGATGCAACTATTCAGAGTTTATTTGCATCTATGAGAAACTTGGAGGTCCATCTTGGATAGATTGCCAATGCACTCAGTAACAGACCCCATGGAAATTTTCCAAGTGATACGGATGATGCTCGACAAAAAGGAAGAGAACAATGTAAAGCAGTTACTCTTTGAAGTGGCAAACAATGCGAGAATAAGACACATGCCAAACAACCAATTATTCGCCAGGACGAGCACTTGGTGCCAATAGATGAATCCAAAGAAGTAGAGAAAAATGAGGTGAGCACTGACAATGCCAGTCTTCAATCGAATGCCAGCGCCACTTTGGGAAAACTAGAAGAACCAATATTTGGTTATCTGCCACCACCTTTTCCACAAAGGCTCCAAAAACACAAGCAAGACCAGCATTTTAAGCGCTTCTTAGAAGTCCTTAAACAACTTCATATCAACATACCACTAGTGGAAGCTCTCGAACAAATGCCCAACTATGTCAAATTCATGAAGGACATATTGTCCAAAAAAGGGAAGCAGGGTGATTTCGAGATAGTCGCACTTATTGAATGTGTAACACCCTCAACCCGGTTCAGAAGAAAATCGGAATCGAAGGTGCCAACGAGACACAAACAGAAATCATTCAAAAAGGTTTGATTAATTCAAACAAGTTTATAAATTTTCTTCTTCCAACTTAACAATCCAATCATAACATAACAAAAATATAGATTTAGATTCTGGTTCAAATATAACACTACTAATAACATTTGAGACTCGAATGCATACTTAATAAACCATACAAAGAAATTAACAAACTTTAATGATAAATTGAGCAAGGATATTCATCATCAAATATGCATTATAAACAATCAAGATCATTCGTGTAACACGTCATTCTCGTATTCGATTACCGAATATGAGTCAGAGATGTCACAGAAAAATAACATAATTTTTATTTAAAAATTACATAAATTTAAAACCTTTGAAAATATTTATATTGACTAATACACGAAATTGGAGCTCCTTTACTTTAAAAAAATAAATCTGACTGTTCAAATAATATCGGACGTGGAACTAAAATAGACAAACTAATCCCATTTATACATGCCACTAAAATAAATTAAAAACCTCAAGTAGGATGACAATACTATGGTAGCTTGATGAAAATTTTTGAACTTGATACAACTATTTGCTTCGTCCAATGATTCATACCACCTACGTATGCACAATCAATACACGCTAAGTACGAACTTAGTGAGGCAATAAACGAAGTTAATAACAATAATTTAAACTTATTCGACTTCATGGCGATGTTTATATAACATGATATATGCCAATGCTTCACTTTCACATTACATTTGTAATGATTTACTACATGCCAATGTCATAAGACTTTCATCCTTGTCCATTTGTCATAATATGACATATATGCATAAATGCATCATGATCACTAGTTATGTATTACCATCATGTTAATCTTATATTAATATAATATAAACTAGATATAAATTTCTTACCAATATACTTACCATTTATTCCAAAAGCTCATAAGCTTATTCACCTGTTTATCTTTTATTAATTAATAAACCATAGCCCAAATATAAGCCTATGAGGACCCTGGGTACACAAGTCAAATATGGACCGAAGTGCTAATACACATAAGGTCGTGCCCACCATAATACACATAAGGTCGTGCCCACCATATGCACTAAGTGTCCTTTATATACACTATAGTGCTAAACTGAGTATGCAGCGTGCTGCTGGACCCTCAATGACATACTTGGGCATATATTCCATATTTATTTCATCCATGGCAATGTATATCAACATAATTTAACATTGGGCAGTTCATACCCGAAATAACATTAATAATATAACATCATATATAACTAGTGATCCATGCATTTATATTCAACTTTTGACATATTTAAAATATTTCAATCATATGCTTCATGACATAAATATAATGACAGTAAAATTTGGGTAGGCTCATCGCAAGAAATCCTAGTGATGTATAAAACATCAATGTGTCATGATATGTATGCAATTGCACTCACCTTGACACTTCTTATCCCAAACTAAATTGAATAAATTAAGAGAACTCCAAGCTTGATCCTTTGCCTTATCTATTGAATTTTTTATTTCTCAGGTTTACTTTAATGCTTCACATTCATCCCTTACATGCACAAATTAATAACACCAATAAGGAACTAATTTTATAATTTGTTAGTCTGTGCTACCTTCAAAGAAATATTTATATAAAATAATTCACAACTCAAAATTCGATTCAGTTTTGTTTGAAAGAAAATAGATTCGATAAGTTGTTCAACCATATAAACTAATAGCCCAAATTCAACTTGTACGATTTATAACGAATTTTTAAAGTCGAATTCCAGTGCTGAATTTCGGAGCAGACTGATATTCTGTTTTCTGACCTCTCATCACTTAAATATTCATATCTTTTGATAAACAAATAGAAACCAGTCACCGTTTGTTTTAAAAGAAACTAGACTGAACCAGAAATCAATGATATAAGGATCACTTTCTAATCATTTTTGTAGAATTTATGGTGAATTTCCGAACTTACTGCCAATGACAAATTCTGGGCAGATTTCATAATCCACATCTTTAGCATCTTTTAACCATTCCAACGCCTCAAATTAACCTTCAATTATGTTATTCCAACATTTTCCTTTCATGAAAACTCCAAATTCAACTTTTAAACCCCAAATTAAACCTTAATTAACCAAATGGTATTCCATCAAGAATACATCAATTTCAACTTCAATCAAGCATGGAAATAATAGGACATCACATGATCTTCCATAATTTAGTCCTAATTCATTTTGATCCATAAACCCTAAATTATCTCTCTTCAAAATTCAAGAGTATCCTTCAACAATTCCATGAATTTTCTATACCAATTGAAAGAGAATTTTATGAAGAACAACTTCATATTTCATAAGGTAACCCTAAATCCTAGTATTTAGGGATTAAAAAAGCAAAACCCTAAAGTTACATTGCTTTCCTTCTTGTTCTCTTCTTCTTGACATGAAGCATGAAGAAAGATGAAGATATTTCTTCATTTTTTTATTTGGCTTAAGGGTATGGCAGGCCCTCAAACTTTCAAAAAAAATTAATGTGGCCCTTGAACTTAATTTGCACTCAATGTAAGCCTTTAACTAAAAAAAAAACTCAATGTGGCCTTTTGACTAACGGGTTCCATCATTGGCCGATAACTCTATTTAAATGTGTTGACATGTGTTGTTATCACTACCATGTCACTCTACTTATAGGGTTAAAAGGTGCTGACTTGGAGTTTTTTCTTACCTGGATTTTCTAAAATAAAAAATTATTTAATTTAATAAAAACCCCATCTTTATATCACGAAGCCCTAATCCCTTATTCCTTAAAATTTCCAAAGCTAAATCGAGATTTCTCTGGTCTCCGCTGCTCTGCTCGTCAACATTATTTTTCCCACAGTTGCTGTATATGGTTGGAAGCAGTATTCAAAAAAATTGTCAAGATACTTGTATAGCAACAAAAAGGTAAGGTATGTATTAAAATATTGATACAGTAAAGTTAAAAGTTGTAAGATTCAATGTGATGGCTATTGTCTTTATTTGTGGACTGTTTTCCTTTTTTTATCTTTTTCATATGCTGAGTCATGCGTTTATTGTTGTAAAAATAATTTGAACTTTGCTTCATGTACATGTGTTTAAACTTCATCAAACAATGTTTCAAATAAATGTTTGTGTTTTATTTAACTCTTATTTTAGCTTTGAGTTAGCAAATGTGCACTGTAAATGAATATTTTAATATGCCGAGTGATTTGATTTAGGCTCAAATATTGATGCAGAATGGGTGATGATCAAAAAGCTATTCATGTGCTACGATATTTTCATGGTGACAAATTTAGGACGAGCCCGCGATTTGAGTACTTTAATGGGGTTACTAAAATTTTTTAGGTTGACCCAGATAGATTATGTCTATGGGAGATACTTCAAAATATGAAACTTTTAGGATATGTTCAACAAAAATTTGTCTACTATGGGTACCTAATGTGGAGTTTAATTGTGATGGGTTGGTGTTAATTCATAATGATGAGACAGTAAGGCATGTGATAGATTTGTTGACCAAAAATAATATTGTGGACATATATGTTGACCACCAAATAGACGATGATACGGGGAGCTCAAAAAACAAAGCTGGATGTGAAAAAGTTTATCAAGTCATTGAAGGAGGGACAAATATGGGTGGGAAAGATATTAATGTTGATGAGTTAGGGCCAACTGATGTTGAAGGGATTGGGCTTGCTGGTGTTGGAGATTTAGAGCTAAATGATGTTGAAGTGATTGGATTTGCTGGTGTTGATGGATTGGGGTCAACTGGTGGTTTTTTTTTGTGAAGTTTATGATGGTGAGACTGATGCAGATTTAAATATTGATCAAGAAAACAAAGAAGATTGTTTCTTGTACGATGTTGGATTAACATCTGATGTGGATGATGAAGTTGATGATATTAGAATGACTTTGATAAGTAAGGGGAAAAGAGGAAGAGGATAGTTGGTACAACTAGCGAACATAATGGTGATGAACAATGTCATGAGAACATGGATGTGAGGGGGGATGTTGTTGAGGGAGATGTACTGTTAGAAAAAGATGAGAAAGTTGAGGACCATGAGAGTGAATACTTAGACTCTTCTAACCCAGGAGAATATGGTGACGGTGATGATTCAGATCAAGAAATTTATGGAACATTTTCTGGTTTAAAACAATAGGACCTAAATATGATCCGCAGAGTAGCATCCCAACATGGGAACTAGGGATGAGATTTAAAGACGATATTCAATTTAAAGAGGTTGTGAAAAAGTATTCTGTTGCAGAAGGTGTGAAATTGAAATTTTTGAAAAATGAACCCTTGAGGTCAAGTGTTTGTTGCAAGGAAAAATGTACTTGGAAGCTATATGCTAGTCATGACAAGAGGTTTGATTGTTATGTTCTGAAGACATATAATCCTATGCATAAGTGTTATAGGAGTAATAAAAACACAATGTTGTCTTCAAAAATGATTAAAGATAATTTCAGGGATAGGATATTAATGGAACCAAAAATGAAAATTTCAACATTGCAGGAAATGTGTATATCAGATTTAGAGGTATATGCAACATACAATATATGTCAAAGAGCTAAAAGAGATGTTTTGAAGGAGAAACGAGGTTCTTATGTGGAAGAGTATGCAAATCTTTGGGGATATGCAGCGAATTATTACACTCTAACCCTAGAAGTACAATCACAATTCAAGTGGATAGAGACAATGCTGGAGTGGTAACATTTTGCAGAATGTATGTGTGTTTAGGTGCATTGAAGCAGGGGTGGATAGAGGGCTGTAGGCCTTTCATTGGAGTTAACGGTTGCTTTCTTAAGTCTGTTTCTAAGGGGGCTCTTCTTGTGGCTATTGGCAGAGACAGAAACAATCAGATGTTTCCTGTTGCATGGGCAGTTGCTGAGGGGGAAGGAAAAGAATCATGGAAATGGTTTCTACAGAAACTTATGATTGACTTGAAGCATCCTAATGGAGAGGGACTTACACTAATGTCAGACATGCAAAAGGTTAGTGTATAATTTTAGTTATTGTTAGTTACTTAAACGAATATGTTAATTGCTTAAATGAATCAGTTAGTTATTTGCTCACTGTTTTTTTTACTTATTTGCTTATTGATAGCTATTTATTTACTTACTTTTTTTACTTGATTTACTTATAGTAGATATTTTCTTGCTTACTATTTTGATTTAATTTGTTTACTTGTTATCATTTTCGTTGCTTATTGGTTGTTGTTCCTAAGTAGCTTATTTTCCTTTTTTATTAATTTTCTGTTGATTTTCGTTGCAGGGCCTTATACCTATCCTAAGAGAGTTATTTTCTGATTTAGATCACAGGATGTGTGCAAGACACATATATGCAACTTGGCTTAAGAAATGGAAAGGGATACAGGCTTGCTAGAGAACGAAAGGGAGAATGGGGTTTTGGAACCCAAAAGTTGAGAGAGGGGATAGGGTTGTACGGCTGCTGAAGCAAAGGAAATAGGAGATGAATAGCCTTAGGGCTTTAAAATGGGAATTATATACCCATGCGGAATGGGAATTATATACCCAAAACTTTAAACCTGATGGTCCTTTCAAAAGGCCCACTAGGTTTAAAGTTTTTCACAATTAGGTCCATAATCTGAATGCAATTAATCAAATCCCGGAATTAAATAATTAGTGTTTTTGATTTCTAATTCCCAAAATTAAGGGTTTTGAATTGGGAATTTTTAAGTTAGGGTTAGGATTTTTAATTTAATATCTTGGGTGTTACAGGTTGTTACTATACCTGCTAGAGGCCAAGGCCTTGGCATGGGTAATTTTCATAGACGTGATAATGGGCAGAGGACTGTGGCTCACACAGTTGCTGTTCGACCGGAGAATGGTGGGCTAGCTCGAGTTTATGTTCATCGTGAGTGCCGAAATGACACCAATATGATCGCATGTACATTTACATTGCACTCCTTGTCTTTATTTTCCTTGATTAGTTCGGGTTCCACGAATTTATACATCCTGAGTGAGCATGCACAGTTATTAGATATTCTTGTTGAGATTTTGGATGTTGGTATATTGGTAACTAGTTATTTTGGTGAGATGGTTACTATTAGAAGGTTTTATAGGAGACGTCTTTTGGTTGTTCAAGGTCATGTGTTTACCGTGGATTTGATAGAGTTGTCATTTCATGGTTTTGATGTTATTTTGGGTATGGATTGGCTAAGCGAGCATAAAGCAATTGTGGATTTTGAATCTAAAAAGATTTCTTTGAGGCTTATCGATGATTACGAGGTTGTGGTGGTTGGCGAGAATGTTAAGTTCTTGTCTAATGTCGATATTTGATGTTTGTAGTTTTCTTGGTTTGGCTGGATATTACCGCCATTTTATGGATGGATTTTTGAGTATTGCTACTCCGTTGACAAAGTTGTTTCAAAAGAATGTTCCATATGTGTGGACGGTGAGTCAAAAACGTAGTTTTGAGAAGTTGAAGGAGTTTTAGACTCGTGCTCCTGTCCTGATTCAACCCGAGTCTGGTAAGGAGTTTGTAGTCTACAGTGATGCATCCTATGTGGGATTGGGTTGTGTGTTGATGCAAGATAGGAAGGTTGTGGTTTATACGTCAAGGCAACTGAAAGTTAATGAGCGCAATTACCTGACTCACGATCTTGAGCTTGCGACAGTTGTGTTTGCTTTGAATATTTGAAGACATTATCTTTATGGTGAGAAGTGCTTCATTTACGCCGATCATAAGATTTTGAAGTATTTGATGTCTCAAAAGGAGTTGAATCTTAGGCAACGAAGGTGGATTGAGTTGCTTAAAGATTACGACTTGTTAATCGAGTATCATCCTAGGAAGGCCAATGTTGTAGTGGATTTGTTCAGTCATAAGGCTGCAGTTGAGCTTAGGGCGATGTTTGCAAGGTTGAGTGTGACACGAGAAGGTGGGTTATTGGATGAATTGCAAGTTAATCCTACATTGTCATAAATGATTAAAGTGAGACAATCGTGTGATGATTCTTTCGATTCGCATGTTCAGGATATTTTGGATGGTAGTCCGATAGATTTTCATTTTGATGATAATAGTGTTTTGTGCTTTAAAGGTCGAATAGTTATGCCAAAAAATTAGAGTTGAGGCGTACTATTTTGACTAAAACTCATTCTAGTCCTTTTGCTATGCATCCTGGTGGAACAAAGATGTATCAGGATTTGAAGGAATTATATTATTGGGATGGCTTGAAGAAGGATATGGCTGAATTTGTTTCTAGTTGCATGGTGTGTCAACGAGTTAAGGCTAAACATTAGTTTCCTTCTAGGTTATTGCAACCTTTTCCGATTTCGAAATGGAAGTGGGAAAGGATTACTTGGATTTTGTGACGGGTTTGTCTTTAACACCGTCCAAAAAGGATTCGATATAGGTGATAGTTGATCATTTTATGAAGTTTACACATTTCCTTGCTGTGCATATTATGTATACGTTAAACAAGTTGGCTGATATGTAGTTGTTGAAGTTATAAGGTTGCATGAGGTTCCTAAGTCAATTGTATCGGATAGGGATCCTCATTTTACATCAAGGTTTTGGGGAAACCTTCAGACAACTTTGAGAATAAGGCTTAATTTTAGTACGTCCTATCATCCTCAGACGAATGGTCAGTTTCAGCTGGTTATCCAGATTTTGGAGGGTATGTTGAGATGTTGTATCATTGAGTTTCAAGGGACATGGGAGAAGCAACTACCATTGGTGGAGTTCTCTTATAATAATAGTTATCAGTCGAGCATTCAGATGGCTCCCTATGCCGCTCTTTATGGTCATAGATGTTGTATGCCTCTTTGTTGGACAGAATCAGGCGAGAAGCACATTACGAGGCTCGATTTTCTTAAAGGTATAAATGAGAAGGTGAAACTCAATTGTGAAAGGCTTAAGGCGGCATTGAGTCGGCAAAACTCTTATGCAAATTTGAAGCGAAGAGAGGTTGAATATGAACTTGGTGATAAAGTGTTTTTAAAGGTTTCGTCGTGGAAGAAGGTGATAAGATTTGAGGGCAAGGGTAAGGTAAGACCTAGGTTCATTGGACCTTATGAGGTGATTGAGTGTTTTGGTCTAGTTGCGTATAGATAGAGGTTACCAGTTGAGCTTGAAAAGAAAAAATGATGTTTTCTATGTGTCGATGCTTTAGAAGTATAGATCGGATCTGTCGTATGTTATGCTTGTTAAGGAGATTGAATTGCGACTAGAGTTGGCATATGATGAGGAACCAGTAAGGATATTGGATTCTAGTATTAAAGTCCTCTATGGTAATACAACTGAGTTGGTTAAGGTGTTGTAGCGATGTGGGAGACCAAAGCGGATATGAAGGAATACATTCTTCATCTATTTCTGTAACCCCCTTGACCCGGTTTAGTCGTAAGACTGAGCCGAGTGAGCTACATTAGGGTTTGCCGAGACAAACCCAGAAGAATTACATTAGAAGTGGTCTATTTTTTTCTTTTATCTTATCTAAATGCATATCTAGTCCCTAAGATGTTCATGCTGGTTATGGAGAAAGTTACAACTCAATCGGGCTTCGACATCCAATTGCACCAAATTGCACTTTAGGGACTAAAACATAATTTCCATTAATTATAAGGACATTCATGAAATTGAAGTTACCCATCTTTAATTAGTCATATTACATGCCTTCAGGTTAAATCTCAACTTAAAACAAGCATTCGAACTCATTTAATTGCACAATTATGAGAAACATGGACTAATTGCAAAGAATGCAAACATTCATAAGCACCCTAATTGAAATATTGGCTGGTGTACCGGTATGGAACATTATTGTATCGCAATAAGTGAAAATAACAAATGTGTACCGATACAGTCCCCAAGCGAATTAGTAGGAGTATACCAATTTCAAAAATCAGGATTCCAGTAGACAAGGGCGTACCGATACGGTAACCCATGTATCGACACCAGGCCTATTTTCTAGCTATGTGTACTGATACAGTTACCATGCGTATTGATACGCCTAGGTAATTTTGCCTAGATTGAGCCGAGACAGGCCCCTGTGTACCGATCTCTAAGGACTCATATTGGTACAGATAGACCTGTAATAACCTCTAGGTCCAACATATGACATTTTGGCTCAATCTAACATACACCAAACAACATCCATTCATCATATAACTTCACCAACATCATTTTCCCAAACATAGCAACAAGATAGAAGATCATACACATCATGGTATACTCTTAGAAAACTCCTATGGACACGATTTCTACCCAAGCATGCATAATGTTTCCCAACCCCTCAACATCAAGCATTTAGTATCAAACAAGTCTAAAACTTCAAACCAAACTTATACAAGCAGAGAGTAACTGAAATACATCTCCTAAAAACAACTTGGTCACATTTCCCCTTATTACTACTTAGTACTTATAAAACCATACTTTGAAAGTCTCAACCCTTGGATCCTCTCTTGGTCACTCGCTGTCCAATATGGTCTATTTCTCTATATTAATGAGAAAGGAAAGCGTAAGCTATAAGCTTAGTGAGGGAATCTAAAAAAACAATCCTCAATGCAATTAAAATCATTTTAATTCAAACCAAATGTAAATATCTCATGGCAAAAATCACCGCATGCTTCAATAATCTCTTCAAGTATGCACATTTAAATCATTTACAACACATGTATCATGGATTCTATCTTTACCTCAATTTAAGCTTCATATGCCACAATCTCTATAACAATCTTAAAGAGCAATCTCATGTATAAATCACATTATACAAACATAATCCATTTCTCATGATACATTATCTCATATATTGGCTTTCAAGTGACTCAAAACCAGGAACATTTCGTTTCATAAAACACATCGGATACACAGATTTCCCAAGTGTTTCCTACGACCACTTCACATGCATCCTCGAACCGGAGCAACGGAATAATTAACCACCTCAACGGTTATGATGTATAAATCCACCAGTGGGAGAAAACGAAATATTTACCCACCTCGACCATTGCGGTTCTCATGGTGGACTCAATAGAACATTTACCCACCTCAACACACATGAGGCGACTTATTATAGTTCACTTTAAACCCTATGGCTAGCCCACTATATTCGATAACATTTTAAACTCAGCCACTTGCCAATATATTCAATAAAACAACATTACCTTACTGTTTTACATATGCATCAAATCAATCCGGTTTCAAACACATTAAACCATGCATTTTAGTATTCTCAAAAATACTTTTATAAACCAAGTTTCATTCTCAATAACCATCATATATGGTCATTAGTAACAACTTTCATTTCTAAAACATGCATAATACTGCGAGTAATCAAAACCAGAAACATGTGTATGAGATTCCATTTTGCAAAACTGAAATTGAGAGAGAGCTCAACCAATACTTACTTTCGAGCTTAGATAAGTGTTTCAAACTTTATCTAAACTCCCACAACTTCTTTCAAACCTCTTAATAGCAGTAAAACACGTTTCCACTCACCAACAATCCAAAGCTATCTTGCCATAGGATTCCGCGCCTTCTCCAAAAGCCATAGGATTAATCAAGCTTCCGCGCCTTCTCCAAAAGCCATAGGATTCAACTCCCCTACTTTACCTAATCAAAAACAGAGGATTAAAACACTTCTCTGAATCTTTAACTTCCAGCAACCAACAACACAACTTCACTTTTCAAGAAACCATCAAATAGCTCTCTAAAACAACCAAAATCATCACCAAACCAAACCTAAACAAAGCCCAGTCTAAACCTATTGATTCTAACATCTTAACAACATCAATTAACATCCAAAAACATCTTAATTACGTCCTTATACCTCCAGCACTACTATAGCAACAAGATCACACCAAAATCTAACTATAACAACCTAGAAATCTAGCAATTCACGTAGTTTCGGGATTACATTGATTAATCAGTTCTTTCAACATTAAAATACAACTTATAACAGATCTAAACTCATTAGAATCTGTCCATAATAGATCCAAAATAGTGTGAATCAGATTTTCCACATAAAACTCAATTTAATCAGCAAATCCATGTTTAAACCATAATTCTATAACATAAATCAATAACAAAGGATCAAGAACTTGGGAATTTCATTAAAGAAACTTTAATTAGAGGAGAGATGTAACACCCTCAATGTATATTCGATGATTAAATACACATTGAAGATGTTACTAAATTATTTAGCTGATTTCTTGACTTGTAATTTTTTTTAATTTAATTTTTTTAACATCTGACATAAAACTAGCTTATAAAATAACCAACGAATAAACTGATACATGCCCACTAAAGATTATCATAAATTTAGAATGTCTTACTGATGTTTGGTAGATTGCAGCTTGATTAACATGCTTGACTCCTCTTCCGGTAAGTTTCCAATAACCTACGTGTGAAACAACACACGCTAAGTATTCACTTAGTAAGGCAACTATAAATTGAAGTAAAGAATTTCCATGAATAGAAATAACATAAAATAAAATTATCAAAGTCATTCCCCTGTCATTTAATAGTGCTATACATTTCCTGCAAAATGGCAAGCGGTTTCCAATTGCAGTTGATAACTTTTTATCATGCATAGAACTACCTTACAAGTATAGTTCATTAACCAATATAATATTTAAATCATAGAATTCAATCTATCTTACCAGTATTGTGTACATTAAGCTTTTTAGCTTAACTACCAGCATAAATGCATTTCATGTATTATAGCCCAAAGTACAAAATCATGTGATGCCATGGTACACGAGTCATCACGACACCGTAGTGTCTACGACGCCTTAGAGTCTGCATCGCTGAAGCGACTGAGATGAGTACGCACTCAAGGATGCCCTTTACTTCTCATACTCGCTCATTTTGTTCTATGTAACACTGAAGTGTTTGAACCGACTCCGTAGAGTCTATCTCGACCCCGAAGAATCAATCTCGACCTGAAGAGTCTACTTTGTTTATCTCGACCCCGAAGAGTCTACATTGTCTATCTCGACCCTGAAGAGTCTATATTGTCTATCTCGACCCCAAAGAGTCTACATTGTTTATCTCGACCCTGAAGAGTCTACATTGTCTATCTCGACCCCGAAGAGTCTACATTGTCTATCTCGACCCCGAAGAGTCTACATTGTTTATCTCGCACCGTAGTGCTATGACACAACTGCTAGGACTTTATGGATATCCAATTATACCGAAGACTCTCACACTAGTACTTGGGCATATCAATATATTATTTTCCATATTCTATATCCAATCCTTCCATACTATTGTCCAAAATTCAATAATGAGCAGTGCATATCCAAATATCTAAAATTCGATTTACTTTGAGTATATCATTATGCTACAATCATTGTATCAATATGCCATTTAATATTTCATGCTATTTGCATAAATAAGCCATCATACATTTTTATTTATACAATCATCATAAAAATGTATGATGGCTTATTTATGCAAAGGCCAGTTCATCGCAGGTCGTCCTATTTATCAACATGTCATAAATACATATAATGCAATTACACATATCACATATATAATAAATAAGTAAAAATGCACTTACCTGGGCCATTTATTAGCATGCCTCACTAAATTCTACTCGATCATTTCCTTCATAGTACCTCGAATCTTCTTTTGATTCGAATTTGACTTCATTAACCACATGAATATAAACTAACATTTGTTAGATTCACTTCTAACAATATTTCAATTAAGCTATCTAATCATTTAACATAAAAATTTCCATAATTTTCGTTCCTTCCTTAGACTTTCCAAAAATTCATTTCGGTTCTTAATAACCATTTTGAACTTCCAATAATTCTTCCGAGCTTCTTATCAAACATTTAGATACAAAATGTATCAAATTCTATTTTCTGGCAACTTGTCCTACCCTCAGAGTTTTACTTATAAAGATCAGAATTCATATTGGATCTTAATATCCTTCATACTGTAAGAACTAGATTCAATAAAAATTCTAACCGTATAAGCTAAATAAATTAATAAAATCTAAAAAAATTATGAAAATTCTTCAAACTCCCGTCACAGAGTTGTCCTAATAGAAACTGCTATGTAAAATTTTTTACCTTCATTCGATTAAAATTTCATAGCTTTTGACTCGGAACTCGAAATTAGTTTTCGTTTGTTGGAAACGAAACTAGACGAACAAATGCTTACATTGATATAAAATTAATCATCTAAATATTTTTTTTATAATTTATGGTGAATTTTCGAAGTCACTGCCAAAATTTAATCTTCTACATAACTTTCCATAATTAACTTCTAATTTATACTAACTTCTTCTTTTTTTTCTACTTGTCAATTTAGTCCAATCACTTGCTTCAAGTCACCAATTCATCATCTTCTTCATCAAATAATTATTCAAAATAATTCCCTCTAATTTTGTTTATTTGCCAAAATAGTCACTAAAATGCAAAGGTAAGGATTCAAACTTCTTAACTTTGCAATTTAGTCCTCAAATCAACATTATTACCATAATTCTATTATTTTAACTAAAAACCAGATTTAATCCCCATCCAAGAATTCATTTCCTATTTGGTCACTTGATTTTGACAAATTATCAAAATGGTCACTAATTCGATTCAACATCGGTTTAGCATTCTAACATCAATTTCACATATCCAACATCATTAATTACATAAATACACTCCAATTTCATAAAATTCAGATTCAGTCCCTTAACTTCGAAGCTTGTCAAATTGGTCCCTATATATTTAACTTAGGGTTTTGCTTCCAAACAACAAATCAAGTTTACTAGATCATTAATCCAACATCACAAACCATAAGTTAGACTTGAATCCATAAACCCTAATATTCTCCATACAAACCAAAATATGTAGGGTTTAAGTCTTAACTCAATAACATGATTTTAACATCATATAAACTTGATTCCAACTTAAATTCAACCATGGAATCATAAAATTT
Source organism: Hibiscus mutabilis (assembly GCA_019671005.1). Classification (NCBI taxonomy): domain Eukaryota; kingdom Viridiplantae; phylum Streptophyta; class Magnoliopsida; order Malvales; family Malvaceae; genus Hibiscus; species Hibiscus mutabilis. The sequence goes on along the minus strand of CM033752.1, from coordinate 12,328,971 downwards.
CAAAAGCCCCAATTTTGTTCATAAACCCTAATTTCTTCCTCATATCAAATATCATCAACCAAGCAAGTATTCTATGAATTATTTACATCAAAAGATAGAGCTCGAAGAATAGAACAACTTTGTAGTTCAAAAATTACCTTAAAATCGAGATTCGGGGCTTAAATCGAGCTTGGAAAATTTCCTTCTTCTTTCTCCTCTTCACCACGGTTTCGGAGGGTTTTTTTTCTAATAATACCTTCATATTTTCATGTATTTATGCCACTAGTATTATAAAAAATGAATTTTTAATTCAATAATTTCTACTTTCCAAAAATACCCTCCAACTAGATTTATATTTCTAATTTTCCATTTTGTAACATTCCAACTAGACATAGTTGGATTCTAATCAGAAACTATTCATCAATAAAATAAATCTCAAAATTCCTTCCATGTCCCTTTTGGGCAAAATGACCAAAATGCCCTTTACCGATAAACTTATTCACAAAATTGCCATTCCATATCTTTTCAATCAATTTAAATTTTTCCTGATCTTTTTAACGTCTAAATATTCATAAAATAATATTTTATGACTCTTCTAAGATCCATGAAACTATCTCTGAAATTTTAGCTCAATCCAATTTACCGATAATTTCGAGAATTTATCGGTTACTAAATAAATTCCTTAATCAAAATAAATCATAGGATTCATCCTGAATCGAACTAAAAATATTTCCAAAACTTGGGAATAATTTTTTTATATCCTTCTTCTATCATATAGTAAAATTTCATAATTTTCTAATTCGATCTGGATACCCAAATTCTACTTAAACTTTGACTGTGATTTCCCAACAATCGAAATATCGGTTCAAACCAAAATTCCACATTTGATCCACACTCTTAGGTGATCTATCTATTTATGAAATGAAAACCCCTAACTTTTTGGGAAAATACAACTTTAGTCCTTCAACTTTTCATTTTTAGTCTTGTATCACACAAGTTTTGACTGCTTAACATTTTGGTCACTAAGTTTTAAACTTCAATTCCCATTCCAATTTTTCTCGAATTTCGACCAAACTTTGCAAGTACCCTAATTAACTTGCCCTCTATCATCTGATGCTTTTAAATCTCAGAAATTACTTTTCCATAACCCACAATCGAAGAAATCCTAACTTTTCATTTTTGTCATTTTAGTCACTAAGATAACTTTTAAGATGTTATCTTAGTACTAAATGATCCTTAATCAACTTAGAAAAAATTGGGGTATTAAAATTATCTCCCCTTAAGAAAATTCGTCCTCAAATTTTTAACACGTATCTGATTCAAAAAGGTGAGGAAACTACTTTCTCACATCTCATTTTCTTTCCCAAGTCGTTTTCTCAATTTTATGATTTCGCCAAAGAACTTTAACAAGCTAAATGGACTTATTTTCTTAATATGCAACTCAACATACTTATCCCTAGGGTAATGTAATATCCCAATTTTTGCTTAGTGACTAAAATATAATTTTTGAAAGTTTTAGGGTTAAAGTGTACACTCTAGAAAAGTTTAGGGACCAAAGTGTAATTTTAAAAAAGTTATGTAATTGTTAAGCGTGCTGAGGCCAGGGAAATATTATGATGGGTGGCCTCCGGGAAGGTCCCATAAAGGTCTTTCTGATCGATATTTTGGACTCAGTAAGAGTAGAGAAAATTCATATGGATTATCGATAAAGGAATTCTAAGAGAAATTTATTCTATGAAGATTTTCGATAATTATCAGAATAATAGACTGATTAGGAAAAATTCAGTCTAAGCCCTTGGAAAATGAAGTTTTTATGGGATAATAGAGTTTATTTCCTGAATATGGAAATATAGAATTTTCAGAATAAATCCAATAGCTCGGAGAAGGTAAAATCGCAGTACAAGTATTTTATGGATACTGGTATATCAGATCGAATTGAAATTTTAAAGACATTTCCAAAGATTATGGAAAATTCACAAAATATTATTTTATGAATATTTTATTAATGTTGGAGGGATTCTAACTAGATTTAGTTAGAATATGATGGAGTGGTTATAAAGTTCAAATAAAGAAAATTTAGAAATCGTATTGAATGAAATTCAAATAATTGGATCGAATAAATATCATAAATTAAATTTATGATATTTTGGGAAGGCGGCTAGTTAGAATGGAACCAATTTGGTTCAATTTTTATGGAATGGCAATTTTAAGTAATGTAAGTAAATAAAGTCTAATTTGACTGACATGGATGGCATTTTTGAAATATTTTGAAACTTTGAGGGCAATTTTGAAAGGTCAAATACACATTGATTTAATCATAGCCATTGATTTTTGATGAGATTGAATCTTGGACATTGGATTAAAAGGGAAAATTAGTAAATTCACTAGTTAAATGAATTTAAAATTCATTTAAACTTTACACATGGATTAAATAGAATAAAAGATGAATAAAAAAATCATCTTCATCAGCCAAGGGGCTGTTCGAAACAAGAAAGAAAGGGGGAGAAAGGAAAATTTTCAATTTTCAAGTCCAAAATTGAATAATCAAGACAAGTTTCAAGCAAAATTAATTTAGGTAAATTGTTCTGCACTTGATTCTCTTCATTTTGATAGCAATATTGCAAGATAAAAGTTGATTTTAGTTCATGTTATTGATGAAGATGATTATGGAATTTGAAGTCTATGATGGAAATTAGAGTTGTATTTAGTAGAATTGATGTTGTAAACATAGAATCAAGCTTGAATTTGGAATAATTCCATGTCCAAGGTTATAAACCCTAACCCTAAGAATTGGGGATTTTGGTTAGGGAGTTAAATTGAGGATGAAATTGAATAGATTATGATGTTGAGAGCTTGAATTTGATGTTAGATTAAATAATTTCCCCAATTGAAATAATAGGGACCATTTTGAGAAGATTGAGAAAAATTAGGGGAAACTATTAGAAAATTTATTTTAGCATTGGAATTATTGAATTATGGTGAAAGTAGCTTGAATTGGTGATTAGGGACTAAAATGAAAATTTTGAAAAGCTAGAGGACCATTTCGACATTTTGAAGAAATTAGGGGCTAAATTGTCAAAAATTTATTTGATGTTGGAAATGGGTAGAAAATAATATTTTAAGACTAAATTGACAATTTAGGACCAAAATTGTTCATTTGGAAAATTTTGGTGACCTATTCGGCAACTTCAAAATGTTAAAAGGGGGATTTTGAAAATATTAGATTAAGGAGGGATTAAAGAGTAATTATTGAAAATGTGATCAAATTGGCTTGAAATGATGCAAAAGGACCATTTTGGCAAGAAGGGGAAAATAGAGGATTATTTTGGAAATTTATTGTTTTGATAGTGTCTTAGATGAAAATGAGCTAGAATTGAAGATTCAAGCATGTTATGAAAGTTAAAGGATTGAAATGACAAGAAAAGGAAAAATTTAAGGACCCTTTCGAAAATAAAGAATTTAGTGAAGGACCAAGTTGAATAAAGTTGAAAGTTGAAGGAAAATTTCAAGAATGTTAGAAAATAGATGAATGGTTTATTTGCACATGAATTTATGTACAAAAGTGAAGTAGTGACTAAAATGTCACTTTTGTAAAGTTTGAGGAAAAATAAGTAATAGACCAAAATTAGTAAATGATTATGGAAATTGTTCAAATTAGGATTAAACAATTGTTTAATGTTCAAAATGGTCACTAAGGACCTAGGGACCAATTCATCAACTTTGAAGAATATTGGGGAAATTTTTAGAAAATTTTATATTCGAATAGTTATGTTTATGAATCAAGTTAACAATGTTAGATTTAAGTTTAACGCAAGAGAAATGATGAAAATGTTCGATTGGTCTTATACAGTTTTAAAAGAGATCGAAGGAGAACCAGTGATAAAAAGAAAGATAAGAAACTCGAGTAAGCTTAGTGAGTCATACTATTACATAGCCTAAGTGAGTGCATTTCTAAATGTTTGCATTTCATTGAAAATGGCATTGCATTTCTCTATAATACATGATATGATACATTGCTCGACATGCAAGCTTGAAGGAATACCAGGTATAAATTTTTGTATGCATAAATGAAGATGCATTATGCATACATTAAATATGGATAATGACAAGATTAAAATGAAACAAGATACACATTGGGGTGCAAATGGCACTAGTGAGGTATTTTAATATAAGGAGCAAAGAGCATCCTTATATGAGGAGCAAAGAGCGTCCTCCCGAGTAAGTACTCTACATGGCACTATGGTGCAGATAAGCTACGGGGTTTCCATGGGCCTCTAGCCAGACACATTGATAATAATAACAAGATGATTACATGGTAGATCATGAGCATGCAAATGACTGCATGACGATACATGATTCATATGACAGAAATGATACATGATACAAAGATGTTACATGATTACATGATACATGAAAAAGATGTTACATGGTTTCATGATGCATGATAAAGAAGTTATATGTTACACGACTGAGAAGTACATGACATACGAGATAGAAATGTTATTGATATATGATAGAAATGTTACATGATACATGATAGAAAAATTACATGCTATATGATAGAATACATGTTATGCAAATGATGGCATAATGAAGTATGACCATGATAAAGTACACAATATGTAAATGATTACATGTTGAAATCATGTCCATGATAGAGAATATATTATGCAATAATAACATGATTTATATGATAGTTATGATACATGACATATGTACATTGTGATATACTTACCATGTTATAGAGAAAACGAAATGCACTTTTATATATGCAATATTGTATTACATTATTTCATTTTCCTAAAATAAATAAGTTTAACTGCCTCACTAAGTTCGTACTTAGCGTGTGTCTTATGTCACACGTAGGTTCTCCAGAATTGCCTAGCGAAGAGGAGCTGAACGTTTGGAAAAATCAAGTTACTACAGTAAGTCACAATAAGTACATCCTTATCGCAAATTGATATCTAGTGGGCATGTAAATATTTTATAATTAAACTGTTTTAATGTATACATTCACTAGTTAAAGATATGCTTTTGTGATGAATAAGTTTAGAAATATAGTTTGTTAATAGTAGCAATAAATTTGGTACAATTAAACATAGTTTATCTCTAATCGTGTAGAAGTTTTAAAATCAAGAAAGGGTTTAGGAAACACACATAGTTTTCACCCTGAGTTATATTTTTATTTCAATAACTCAAGTATAAGTTTTGTAAACCAATTCAGGGTTAAAACTAGCTGCATCTAGACGACGTAGTTTTTAATTTAAAACCGAGGAAGGGTTAAACTAAAAGCTGAATTTTGGTAAAAAAAATTTACAAGTGAAGATCTTTTTCAACAATTTTGTAACATCTTTAATGTATATTTGGCCTACGAGTATACATTAAGGGTGTTACAGGTTATCTGTTCGAACAAAGATAAAGTGTGCTAACTTAGTCAATCTATCAACAATCACCCAGATTGAATCCTTCTTATTCAATGTCAAAGAAAGTCCTAATACAAAATCCATCATCACTCGTTCTCATTTCCACTAAGAAATTAAAGTCAGTCACGACAATTCAGAAGGTACCTGAAGTTCTGCTTTTTCTTGTTGACATGTCAGATATTTAGAAACAAACTCAGTTATAACTCTTTCCATGCTTGGCCATCAAGATCGATTATTTAAATCTTGATACATCTGGTTTCCACCTAGATGTTTAATCAAAGGACTATAGCGTACTTCAAAGATAAGTTGTTTCTTTAATTCTTCATCGTTTGAAAATAGGTTTTTCCTCGATAATATGAACATCCATCGGAATAATTTCAACGTCTTCGGTTTCACCTTCTTCTACTTATTCGATCAAAAAATTGATTCCATGACACTTCTCAGAAGGTCACCCATCCTTGAATTTATCTAGCCTTAGCACGCTTAACAATCTTGTTCGATCCAAATTCAATACCTTTTACTGCTTTTTAATTTTTAAATCCGATATCAAAATTCTTATTTTGATCAGATTTATCCTTATACTGACTATCCATCTTCTTGCCTTAGGTTCAACTTCTTTTTAGTTAACATATACTTTAAACTTCTTTAATCTATGTAAATATAGCATCATTTACCATATAAATAATGACGTTATATCTTTAAAGAAAATACAACCATTGCCAGCTCCAAATCATGAGCAGGATAGTTTCCTCTCATGCATTTTAAGTTGTCTCAAAGCATAAACCACTACTTTTCTTTCTTACTTAAGTACAATTCCCAAACCTTTATGAGAAACATCATTATAAACTATATAATTTTTTCCCGATTCTGGTTGTATTAATACCGGGGCTTTGATTAATATCTTCTTTAATGTCTCAAAGTTTTATTGGAACTTATATGTCCAACTGAATGGCACACCTTTCCTCAATAGCTTGGTCAGTGGGGAGGCAATAATCGAGAAATTCTTTACAAACTTTCGATAATAAACAACAAGTCCCAAGAATCTTCGAACCTCGAAAACATTCTTCAGAGGTTTCTATTCAACTATAGTTGGTACTTTCTTGGGATTTACTCTTATCTCTTCTGCCAAAACCACAAGACTAAGAAAAGCAATCTTCCGGGAACCAAGATTTACACTTTAACAACTTAGCATATAGCTTCTTTTCTCGAAGAGTCTGAAGAACAATGCGAAGATAGACATCATGTTCTTCCTTTGTCTTCGAATTGAATATCTTTTCCTTTCAAGTCTATATAAGACTTCTGTCGATCATTAATCTTTTTAAGATTATATTGTATAATCTTTACTTTTTCTTCAATTTCTTGTAATAAATCCGACTTAATTAATTTATGATCTTCAAATCAAACCAATTTAATAGTGATTTACCCTTTCGACCATAGAGAGCCTCGTAGGGTGCCATCTGTATACTTTCTTGATAACTATTACTATAAGCAATTTCGACTAACGGTATATATCTTTTCCATGATTTCAAACTCAATTATACAAGCTCATAACATATCATCAAGAAATCTTTCATAAACCTTCGATCATAACCAATAAGTCTTAAGAAACTGCGAACCTCTGTAATATTTTTATGATCAACTCAGATCCCTATAGCTGAAGTAATATGACCTAAGAAAGCCACTTTTAATAACCAAACTCACGTCCAGTCTTTCTGGTTCAGGTTAACTGACAATCCTGATAGAAAATATATCATTATCTTTTTCTTATTTTCCTTTTATAAATAATCACTACAGGGTCGTAAAGAACTATCTTCCTTCTTTACGAATAATTCTGGAGCTTCTCACAATAGTACACTGGATTAATTATAACTCCAGTCTAACAATTCTTACAGTTAAGCTTTCAGCTCTTTTAACTCCTAAAAAATTTTCCAGGTCACTTCTATTGTAAGCACTACGTTGTGGCATTAATCCACTCAAATACAAACATGTTCCCTTAGGAATAATATTACTTCTTTTGACTTTTCAATATTCATATCTTTCAGACCTTCCAAAATTTTAAAGTAAACCTTAGATTTCTATTAGATACTATCGAGGCTGGTACTCCATGTAGTCGATACATTCCCTTATAATCTATGTTGTTATAAATATAAGTGCATGTATAGATGTTAAAGACTAACATCTTATACTTACTGCATCAACTCCTTACAATGCAGTAACTCAACTCAAACTGAAGTTGATTACAATAAATATTTTACTTTATTGTACTCGCTGTGAGTCCTTTCTTGACCTTTGAGATTCGTCAATTGACGAAATCTAGTAGCGTCTTACTTTTCTTATTATAATCTTATCTCACCTTATACTAATGAGAGCAGCTTCAAGTCATACAATCAACACAAAGTAATATGATATTCCAGGGGCATGTATTTACTAACAACTTATAACAAACTCAATTTTGCATCCAGAACTGACTAAACCTGTAGTTCAGATACCACTAAATGTAACACCCTCAACGTATATTCGATGATTAAATACACATTGAAGATGTTACTAAATTATTTAGTGGATTTCTTGACTTGTAATTTTTTTAATTTAATTTTTTTTAACATCTGACATAAAACTAGCTTATAAAATAACCAACGAATAAACTGATACATGCCCACTAAAGAATATCATAAATTTAGAACGTCTTACTGATGTTTGGCAGATTGGAGCTTAATTAACATACTTGACTCCTCTTCCAGTAAGTTTCCAATAACCTACGTGTGAAACAACACACGCTAAGTATTCACTTAGTGGGGCAACTATAAATTGAAGTAAAGCATTTCCATGTATAGAAATAACATAAAATAAACTTATCAAAGTTATTCCCCTGTCATTTAACATTGTTATACATTTCCTGCAAAATGGCAAGCGGTTTCCAATTGCAGTTGATAACATTTTATCATGCATAGACCTACCTTACAAGTATAGTTCATTAACCAATATAATATATAAATCATAGAATTCGATTTGTCTTACCAGTCTTGTGTACGTTAAGCTTTTTAGCTTAACTACATGCATAAATGCATTCCAAGTATTATAGCCCAAAGTACAAAATCATGTGATGCCATGGTACGCGAGTCATCACAACACCGTAGTGTCTACGACACCTTAGTGTCTGCAACGTCAAAGCGACTGAGATGAGTACATACTCGAGGATGTCCTTTGCTCCTCATACTCGCACATTTTGTGCTATGTATCACCGTAGTGTTTGAACCGACTCCGTAGAGTCTAACTCGACTCCGTAAAGTCTATCTCGACCTAGAAAATTCTACATTGTCTATCTCGACCCCGAAGAGTCTACATTGTTTATCTCGACCCCGAAGAGTCTATATTGTGTATCTCGACCCCGAAGAGTCTACATTGCCTATCTCGACCCTGAAGAGTCTACATTTTTTATCTCGCACCGTAGTGCTATGACGCAGCTGCTAGGACTCTATGGATATCCAATTATACTAAAGACTCTCACACTAGTACTTGGGCATATCAATATATTATTTTTCATATTCTATATCCAATCCTTCAATACTATTGTCCATAATTCAATAATGAGCAGTGCATATCCAAATATCTAAAATTCGATTTACTTTGAGTAAATCATTATGCTACAATCATTGTATCAATATGCCATTTAATATTTCATACTATTTGCATAAATAAGCCATCATATATTTTTATTTATACAAAGGTTGGTTCATCGCAAGTCGTCCTATTTATCAACATGTCATAAATATATATAATGCAATCACTCATATCACATATATAATAAATAAATAAAAATGCACTCACCTGGCCATTTATTACCATGCCTCACTAAATTGTACTCGATCCTTTCCTTCATAGTACCTCAAATCTTCTTTTGATTCGGATTTGACTTCATTAACCACATGAATAAAAACTAACATTTGTTAGATTCACTTCTAACAATATTTCAATTAAGCTATCTAATCATTTAACATAAAAATTTCCATAATTATCCTTCCTTCCTTATACTGTCCAAAAATTCATTTCGATTCTTAATGACAATTTTGAACTTCCAATAATTCTTTCGAGCTTGTTATCAAATATTTAGATACAAAATGTATAATATTCTATTTTCTAGCAACTTGTCCTACCCTCAGAGTTTTACTTCTAAAGACCAGAATACACATTGGATCTTAACATCCTTCATACTGTAAGAACTAGATTCGATAAAGATTCTAACGGTATAAGCTACATAAATTAATAAAATCTACAAAAAATTATGAAAATTCTTCAAACTCCTATCACAGAGTTGTCCTGATAGAAACTGCTCTGTAAATTTTCTGACCTTCATTCGATTAAAAATTCATATCTTTTAACTCAGAACTCGAAATTAATTTCCGTTTGCTGGAAACGAAACTATACGAACAAATCTTTACATCGATATAAAATTCATCATCTAAACATTTTTGTAGAATTTATGGTAAATTTTTGAAGTCACTGCCAAAATTCAATATTCTACATAGCTTTCCATAATTAACTTCTAATTTATACTAACTTCTTCTTATTTTTCTACTTGTCAATTTAGTCCCATCACTTGCTTCAAACCAACAATTCATCATCTTCTTCATCAAATAATTATTCAAAATAATTCCCTCTAATTTTCTTTCTTTGCCAAAATAGTCACTAAAATGCAAAGGTAAGGATTCAAACTTCTTAACTTTGCAATTAAGTCCTCAAATCAACATTAGTACCTTAATTATATTATTTTAACTAAAAATCAGATTTAATCCCCATCCAAGAATTCATTTCCTATTTTGTCACTTGATTTTTGACAAATTGTCAAAATGGTCACTAATTCGATTCAACATCGGTTTAGCATTCTAACATCAATTTCACATCTCCAACATCATTAATTACATAAATACACTCCAATTTCATAAAATTCAGATTCGGTCCCTTAACTTTGAAGCTTACTGAACTGGTCCCTATATATTTAACTTAGGGTTTTGCTTCCAAACAACAAATCAAGCTTAATAGATCATTAATCCAACATCACAAACCCTAAGTTAGACTTAAATCCATAAACCTCAATACAAACCAAAATATGTAGGGTTTAAGTCCTAACTCAATAACATGATTTTAACATCATATAAACTTGATTCCAACTTAAATTCAACCATGGAATCATAAAATTTCAAAAGCCCCAATTTTGTTCATAAACCCTAATTTCTTCCTCATATCAAATCTCATCAACCAAGCAAGTATTCTATGAATTATTTACATCAAAAGATAGAGCTCGAAGAATAGAACAACTTTGTAGTTCAAAAAATTACCTTAAAACCGAGATTCGGGGCTTAAATCGAGCTTGGAAAATTTCCTTCTTCTTTCTCCTCTTCATCACGGTTTTGGAGGGTCTTTTTCTCATAATTCCTTCATATTTTCATGTATTTATGCCACTTGTATTATAAAAAAATAAATTTTTAACTCAATAATTTCCACTTTCCAAAAATACCCTCCAACTAGATCTATATTTTTAATTTGCCATTTTGTAACTTTCCAACTAGAATTAGTTGGATTCTAATCAGCAACTATTCATCAATAAAAGAAATCTCAAAAATCCTTTCATGTCCCTTTTGGGCAAAATGACCAAATTGCCCTTTACCAATCAACTTATTCACAAAATTGACATTCCATATCATTTCAATCGATTTAAATTTTTCCTGCTCTTTTTAACATCTAAATATTCATAAAATAATATTTTATGACTCTTCTAAGATCCATGGAACTATCTTTGAAATTTTAGCTCGATCTAATTTATCAATAATTATCGAGAATTTTATCAGCTACTAAATAAATTCCTTAATCAAAATAAATCATAGGATTCATCCTAAATCAAACTAAAAATATTTCCAAAACTTGGGCATAATTTATTTATATCCTTCTTCTATCATATAGTAAAATTTCATAATTTTTCAATTCGATCCGGATACCTGAATTCTACTTAAACTTTGACTATGATTTCCCAACAATCGAAATATCGGTTCAAACCAGAATTCCACATTTGATCCACACTCTTAGGTGATATATGTATTTATGAAATGAAAACCCCTAACTTTTGGGAAATTACAACTTTAGTCTTTTAACTTTTCATTTTTAGTCTTGTACCACACAAGTTTTGACTGCTTAACATTTTGGTCACTAAATTTTAAACTTCAATTCCCATTCAAATTTTCCTCGAATTTTGACCAAACTTTGCAAGTACACTAATTAACTTGCCCTATATCATCTGATGCTTTTAAATCTCAAAAATTTCGTTTCCATAACACACAATCGAAGAAATCCTAAATTTTGCATTTTTGTCATTTTAGTCACTAAGATAACTTTTAAGCTGTTATCTTAGTACTAAATGATCCTTAATCAACTTAGAAAATTTTGGGGTATTACAAGAGAAACGAAAATCACCTCTAATTGTTGGTTTCCCCCTTAATTGGCAAAGCTTGGTTGAAATCCAAGGAGATTTTGCAATAGGAATTGAAGAAATCAATTAAGAAACAAAAAGGAAATCAATAGGAAATGATTCCTGAGAATTTTGGAGTGAAAATATTAGTTTGGCTGCTGGGAAAGTTGAGAGAAAAAATTGAAGAAAAACAGTTACGTAAGAAAGTGATTTTGCAAAACTAAAAATCCTTTTCTTAAATCCTATCTTATTTTAATAATAAATCAATTAAAAACACTTTTAAAATAACCTTAATTTTGGGAAAATCTGATGAAAAAGATTGGTCAAATAGCTCCTTAAAGATTCTAAGTTTTGACCCTTTTACGATTTAGTCACCAAAACAGTTTTGAAAACTTTTCATTTTAGTCACTAGACCAAAATGTCCCAAAATCAGATTTAATTACCTCAAATTGAATTTACCAAAATACTTAAAATATTAATTAAGTATTTTATAGCATTTTTATATATTTTATTTTATCTAAAATCAATTTATTTCAATTTAATTCCCGAAACTAACTCAAATTGCCTAAATTGGTTCTCCCGAACCATTTACCTGATTCGATTAACATCTAGGCCCAATTTCAGGGCGTTACAACTCTCCCCCTCTTAAGAAATTTTGTCCTCGAAATTTACCTGGCAGAAAAAGATGAGGAAACTGCTTCAACATGTCCTCATTGCTTTCCTAGGTGGCTTCCTCAACACCAAGATGCTCAAATCCATAATTCTCACTGGCTCCTCATCATAGGTTAAATTCGGATTCAACTCAATCTCCTCAACAAGCATCACATACGAAGGATCTGGTCTATACCTCTGAAGCATCGATACATAGAAAACATCATGTATCCTCTCCAACTCCACAGGCAACCTCAACCTATAAGATATTGGACCAACATGCTCCAACACCTTATAAGGTCAAATAAACCTAGGACTTAACTTGCCCTTCCAACCAAACCTCGTCACCTTCTTCCAAGGCGAAACCTTCAAGAACACATGATCACCAACTGCATACTCAATCTCCCTTCGCTTTAAGTCAGCATATGACTTTTTCCTATCTGAAGCTGCCTTCAACCGGTCACTAATAAGCTTCAATTTCTCATTGGAATCCTTCAACACATCCTGCAAAGAAACATACTTTTCTTTTGCCTTCACTTAACAAAGTGGCGTATGACACCTTCTACCATACAAAGCCTCGTACAGTGCCATCTGGATACTAGCTTGATAACCGTTGTTATATGCAAACTTTACCAACGGTAACTGATTCTCCCAAGATCCCTGGAAATCAATGATACAACACCGCAACATATCCTTCAACACTTGGATAACACGTTCAGGCTGGCCATCCGTTTGTTCATACATAAAGCAGCCCCTTTTTACTAGCTAAACTGGTTTCCTTTGTTTTTAAATCACCAAAGCAGCTCTTATCTTTTTCATTGAGAAACATATTAATCCAATTCTCACGTATTATATTTCCAGCATGTGTTACACTTCATTTAGCACTAAATATCCAGTTTTAAATTCAACATTGTAACCAAATTTTCCAGCATAACAATCATCCAATTTCCAATTCAATTTAGACAACAAGAACATCCCTAATTCAAGATTCCAGCAACATATATATCTCTCTCTTAGCAATTTGATAACAACACTCAAAGTCTCAAGAATCTTAGAAGCTAACAACGTTATAACAAGGTTTCATCTTTCAACTAATTCTTTACCAACATGACATACAAAGACTTATAATCAAAATCTTAATCTAAGCTTGAACCAAAGAAAAGGAAAAGGATTTCATACCCCTTGTCTTTAGACTATTTGAATGTGAATCCAAATTAAGCCAAGATGAACTTCAATCTTAGTTTTCTAAGCAACCTTCACTCTCTCACCTCTAAAGGGTTTCGGTTGCATGGAGAAGAAAGATGATAATGGCTTATTATCATCCCCACGGCCGAAATCCCCCCTTTATTTCACACATGCTTTCCTATTTTAGGGACATGTGTACAAACCCTTAACTAAAATTTAATTAGCATGCAACCCTTAATCATTCAATGCTATTCGATTTAGTCCTTTTATTTTGAGCACTCAATTTGTTGGCTCTACATTTTGGTTCCTTATAAAAATGGCTAGGCACTTTGCTTTACTTCCTATTTGGTCCCAATTCTTATTTAATCATCAATTTTCAAATGTATCATTAAATTAGGTTATAAATATTTTAGTAACATACTACTAGACTATACTTTAGGGTATTACAATTCTCCCCCCTTAAAATAAATTCACCTTCGAATTTACCTAAATTGAATAGGTGATGATATTGCTTTTTCATGATTCCTTCAGATTCCCAAGTTGCCCCTTCTATCTTGTGGTTTCTCCACAAGACTTTGACAAGAGGAACGATTTTGTTCCTGAGCTTTCTAACTTCACAATCAAGAATTTGGACTGGTTCTTCTTCATATGATAGATCGGGATTCAATTCAACTTCTTCAGGTTCTAGAACATGGGATGGATCAGATCGATATCTTCGGAGCATTGAAACATGGAATACATTGTGAATCTTGTCGAATTCACTGGGAAGAGCTAATCGATAGGCCACTGGCCCTATCCTTTCAATGATTTCGAATGGTCCAATGAATCGGGGGCTGAGTTTTCATTTTCTTCCAAACCGAAAGACTTTCTTCCAATGGGACACTTTCAGGAAGACTTTGTCTCCAACATTGTATTGGATGTCTCTCATTTTCAAGTCTGCATAGGCTTTTTGCCTATCAAAAGCTTGCTTCAATCGATCATGTATGATTTGAACTTGTTCTTTAGTTTCTCTGAGCAATTGAGGTCCTAAAACCTTATTTTCTCCGAATTCAGACCAGCACAAGGGAGTTCTACATTTCCTTCCGTATGGAGCTTCGAATGGAGCCATCTGAATAGATGTCTAGTAACAATTGTTGTAAGAAAACTCTACTAGGGGTAGATATTTCTCCCAGTTCTTTCCAAAGTCTATAACACAAGCACGTAGCATGTCTTCAAGTACATGGATGATTCTTTCAGATTGTCCATCTGATTGAGGATGAAAGGCTGTACTCAAATGCACTTTGGTTCCAAGGGCTTTTTACAAGGAATTCCATAATCGAGAAGCAAATCTAGGGTCTCGATCAGAGTTATAGCTGTGGGTACACCGTGTAACTGAATAACTTCACGGATGTATAGCTCGTCTTAGGTTTCCAAGCTCATGTTCATTCGAACAGGGATAAAATGAGTAGACTTTGTGAATCTATCAACCTGGGTGAATCGAGAAAGAGCTTTGGTGAGCTTCTTGTAACATCTCGTGTCTTAGTTCTTCGTTGTTGGGAACACATACTCTATCCTTGAAATAAAGGAGTCCATTCGACTTAAGGGAAAAGTCAAAATTAGACTCAGAGTCTAGCTTGGACATGATCTTCTGAAGATCTAGATCAATTTTTTGGAGTTCTTTGATTCTCGAGATCAGGCTAGATTAAACTTGAAGTTTAGACAAGAATTTTCGTCCTTTGGATAAATCAAAATGACCATTGATAGCCCAGGAAGCTAAAAACGAATGGAAAAGATCATTAAGGAAGATTTTCAAATAGTTACTTGTAAGTCAAGAAAAGTCTAATTCGAATGGTTACTTGCAAGTCAAGAAAGAAACATTTCGAATGAATTATTCTAGTATTTAGATTTAAGGGTTTACCTGAGTATGGTTTGCCACTAAGGGCATCAACAACCATGTTTGCTTTCCCCAGATGATAGTCGATAACTAAACCGTAGTCTTTAAGTAACTCTAGCCATCTTTTTTGCCTCAAGTTCAAGTCTTTCTGAGTTAGGAGATACTTGAGACTCTTGTGGTCTGTGAACAAGTTACATTTCTCCCCGTACAAGCAATGTCTCCAGACTTTAAGTGCAAACACGATAGCTGCCAATTCTAGATCATGTGTAGGGTAGTTTGACTCGCGTGGTTTTAGTTGCCTTGAAGCGTAAGATACCACTTTTCCATCTTGCATTAGGACACATCCTAGTCCCAAATGATATGCATCACTATAAATAGTGTACTCCTTGCCCGATACTGGTTGGATGAGAACCAGAGCATGAGTCAGGGCTTGTTTAAGCTGATCGAAGCTTCGTTGTTGGTTCTCCGACCAAACAAAGGATGTATCTTTGCGAGTTAGCTTAGTAAAACTTGTAGCAATGGATGAGAATCCCTTGCCAAAACGTCAATAATACCCAGCTGAACTGAGAAAACTTCTGACCTCACCAACATTCCTCGGAGGTTTCCAATCCAGGATAGATTGAATATTGCTCGGGTCTACTTTAATCTCTTCTTCCAATATGACATGGCCAAGAAACGACAATTTTGATAGCCAAAATTTGCATTTAGAGAACATTGCAAACAATTGACGTTCTAGGAGGGTTTGCAACACGATTCGAAGGTGTTCAGAATGTTCTTCCTTATTCCGAGAATACACTAGAATGTCATCAATGAAGACGACTACAAACTTGTCAAGATAGGGCTTGAATACACGATTCATGAGATCTATGAAAGCATTTGGAGCATTCGTTAATCCGAATGGCATTACAAGGAATTCATAATTGGCCATATCGAGTACGAAAGGCTAACTTGGGTATATCTTCTTCCTTTACCCTCATTTGGTAGTATCTCAATCGTAGATCGATCTTTAAGAATACTGCAGCATCTTTGAGTTGATCGAAAAGATCTTCAATCCTTGGGAGAGGATATTGATTCTTGATAGTAAGCTTGTTCAACTATCTCTAATCAATATAGAATCTCATAGTCACGTCTTTCTTCTTCACTAACAAGACTAGAGCACCCTAAAGAGACGAACTAGGCCTAATGAAACCCTTGTCTTGTGGCTCTTGTAGTTGCTTCTTGAGTTCTTTCAACTCAAAAAGTTCCATTCGATAAGGTGTGATGGACACCGGAGTTGTTCCATGTTGGACATCGATCCCGAACTCTACTTCTCTGGTTGGAGGGAGACCAGGGAGTTTCTCGGGAAAAACATCAAGATATTTAGATATAATAGGAACACTAGGTAAGCCAAAATCAGGTTCATCTTGTAAGACCATAGTAGCAAAGATTGAGGTCGGTTTCTTGTCAATTAGAAGAAATGATTCCTTTCATAAACCCTGAAGGTAAAGTCTCCTATTTAGGCAATCTACCCGAGCTTCATGCTTGCTTAACCAATCTAGTCCTAGTACTAGATCAAACTCACAAGTTGGTAGTACATATAGATCAACAAGAAAGGGTACATTTTCGAATGAATAGGGAAAGGTTTCTACATATAAGGCTTATGTTTGTAATTCCCCCTATTGGGTTCGAAACTACAAGGCTTTGTTTTGCAATTTCAGGTTTTAAGTTCAATTTTTTAATCAAGGTTGAGCATACAAAAGAATGAGTGGATCCTGAGTCTATTAAAGTATAAACATGAGTCGAATTTAATTCAATGGTACCTGCTATAACATCAGGTGATTCTTCATCTTCTTTCCCCCAAATTTGATAGTTTCGAGCAAGAGCTCAAGATTCCTGGTGAGTAGGGGCATTCGAATGTTGTCCTTTGCCTTTCCTCTGATTTCCAGACTAAGCTTGTTTGGGACGCTTGTTTTGATTGGAAGAAGTTGAGCTAGCATTTGCAGGAGTTTGATTCGGAACCTTGCTAGGATTCTGAAGACAATCCCTGATATAATGATCGGAGGCTCCATATAGGAAACATAGATTTTGTTGAGTTCTACACTGACCAATGTGGTTTTTCTAGAAAAACTTGCAAGTAGGATATTGGGCAGCTTTACCGGAATTCCCCGTACTATCAACAGAGATGATCAGAGCTGAAGACTTGGTTACCGATTGGGGTCTCGGTATGAAGTTGCTTTTCTGAGCAGGAGTGTAATTCGAAGAGTGACCCTTAGAATTTTTGAACTTCTTTGACTGCCAGTGGGGCTTGTCATCATTCCTGGATCACTTGTCTTTCCAGGAATTTCCACTTTTGCGTTTCTCAGAGGCATTCATCTTCGCCTCGGTTGCAATGGCTCAGTTCACCAGGTTCTGGAAGTCAATGATATCCAGGGAAGTGAATAATGGACTTAATTCATCATTCAATCCATTGATAAACATCATACACTTCTCAGCATCAATCTTGACGTATTCTGACCCGTATTTGCAATACTTGCAAAAGTCGCTCACGTACTGTTCGATAGGTCAGCCACCTTGCTTAAGGTACAAGAACGCTTCCTGCGCTCGGTCAGGTATTGTTCACTGATGTATTTCTTCTTGAATTCCTTGAGAAAGAATTTCCTAGTTACAACTTCAACAGGAGCAATCAGGGTAGTGGTTTTCCACCAGCTCAGAGCTTCGTCTACCAACAGGGCTATGGCACATTCAAGTTTGTGTTCATCAGAATAGGGCAGTTGTTTGGTCAAGATTCAAGTAGTGGCCTCTAACAAATACTCAGCTACTTTGGGATTGGCTTCATCAGTACCAGTGAAGGTATAAGCCCGATTTTAAGCCAGTTTGTCAATATGAGCTCTAGTTGGAGTAGAAACAAGAGGAATAGGATGGCCTCGTTTCAAGGTAGTTACAAGATGATCGAACATCTCCTTCATGCTCAAGAGACATTCCTGTTGCACAGGATTTATAGCAGGAGCTTCCTGTTGAGCAGCAGCTTAACTTTGGGGTTGAGCTTGCGCTCCAGGTTTAGCTTGTTGTTGTGGAGGATTCTGCTCCATCCTCGCTCTATCCTCTTCATTTGAGGAGCTTACGGGACTTTCATCATCCTGAGTGAGCCTTTTTTCAGACATTCTAGGTTTAAATAGAAGAATTAGGGGTTCTGTTTAGTTAAGCAAAGACACAAACTATACAATACAAGTCTCCTAGGTGGCACAAGAATCCTATATGATGAAAGAGAGCCCAGTTCAGTCCTCGAACTGACTAAAACGCTCTGATACCAATAAAATGTAACACCCCCTACCTGGGTTGGCAGGAAACCGGTTCGAGAGCGTTACCAAGAAGCAATACAAGAAAGAACGAGCAAGGAAAGGGCTAACTCATCCCTATTATATGAGTTACTTAACTAGCAAGCAACCGATCAATCATTTATTATCACGCAAGCAATCATCTTTACATACATTATAGGTTACCAAAATTTCTCTTAACATCATCATTATTCGAAACATAAACAAGCAAGCATGCTTCATTTCATTTCTTTGCTCTTTATCTTGATACATGTGACATTAGATACTTAACTTATTAAACATTAATCATTGGAACGTACCTTGATTCCAAGCAAGCCAAATGCCATGCCTTACCTTGCGGCATTTGCCATTCAACTTATAACAATACATATACATGTTTTGCTTATACAAGTGACTATATCATCTTA
The DNA here is from genome assembly GCA_019671005.1 of Hibiscus mutabilis. NCBI lineage: Eukaryota > Viridiplantae > Streptophyta > Magnoliopsida > Malvales > Malvaceae > Hibiscus > Hibiscus mutabilis. The sequence goes on along the minus strand of CM033752.1, from coordinate 12,309,679 downwards.
CAAGATATTCGAATGGTACAAGGATAGGTGATCACTTGAACATTCATTATAAACATAACAATATGCGCAACATCATACTTTCAATACATAGATCTTAAGTTCATTACTTCATTTGCATTATCAACCAAAATCATAGCATGGAAGACCATTCAAGACATATATACATATACAAGTTTCCAAATATCCAAAATGCATGCACTAGATAGTATATACAACTATGTGCCACCAACTAGCGTAGTACAAAACAAGTATGTCCATACTTTAGCTATGCTTGTGTCTTGCTTCCAGCTCAAGAATTCAGGCTTCAGGATCAAGCTACAATCAAATCCTTTAACCCGTGGTTGGGAAGGATGAAAACGAGAGTGATAAGTACAAAATTATACTTAGTGAGGTAGTATCTAGATCTATCCAATTGTTATATCGAGTTAAATATTAATTAATCAAGAATGAAACTAACTAAGGATTTCAAGGCAATTCGAATAGTACAAGATGCAAAGGGCAATGAATCACAATTCATACTTTATCCATTTCAAGTCAAGATAAGTATTTCGAGTAGCAAGCTTTCAAGACAAGAAATTCAAGTAATGTGCCTTCAAGACAAGTAATTCAAGTAACGTGCCTTCAAGAAAAGTAATTCAAGTAACATGGATTCAAGACAAGTAATTCAAGTAACATGTCTTCAAGACAAGTAATTAAGTAACATGTCTTCAAGACAAGTAATTCAAGAAACATGGATTCAAGACAAGTAATTCAAGTAACATGGTTTCAAGACAAGTAATTAATCAATTCATATTTATTAGCTCATTTATATTCTTTAAAACAATTCCTTGGTTTATAGTTTGACTAGGTAATCAAGTTTCCAACCAACTGTCGCCACAAGATGTACCGTAGTACGCAAGACGTACCGTAGTATTGTACGGTAGTACTGGTCAACCCTCCTACTGTCACCAAAAGACCACACAAATGTACCCTCCATCTGTTCCAAATAGGGGCGTTAGCCCTGACCATAGTCCAGCCTTACACAATGAGCTCTAGACTCTAAGGCATGCCCTTCTACCTATTCAACTAGCAACCAATGTTGTTTGATTACACTTTATTTATTCAAGAATTATCAAGATTATACAAGATCAAGATCATGTAGTCAAGAATCATTTCAAGCAAGTATAGCAATAATATGGTTTAGCCCTTAGACCAATTGAGCCTTAGCTCTTAAATTTCATTTCACGTTTCATGTATTTCATGTTCAAGACAATTCATTCTTGTTCATGGAAGTACCTTTCATATTTCAAGCAATGCATATCATGTTCAAGACAGTACACTCAAGTAGTATTTGATAAATCACACCCATGGCATTAAGAATCAAGCAATTCTAATTGTACAACAAGTCAAGAATATAGACATGATCATATTTTATCTTATTTCATACTTCCCTTATTAATTATATTCAAGTTAAATTGAGTTCCTTATCATGACATATTCAAGCAAGAAAGTAATTCATGCATATTTAGTTAGGACCTAAGTCCTAACCCTACTTGTAAACTACACTCGCAATACTCCAAGCTTAGCTAATCTTGGATCCAAATTTCTTTGTGTCTAGCTTTCGAATGCTCCTCCTTAGACCCTTCTCCAATGTTCCCTTCTTGTTCTAACATTTCATACAAATGAATCACGGTCAAGACAATTACATACATTTATTCAAAACAAGGAAACAATACAAGTAATTCATTTAACATTCATTCCAAGACATCAAGGCTGCTACTACTGCCAGGCAGCATGTGCACTGATTTACTTAAACATGCATATCTTTCATTCTCAGACGTCGGAATTTCAATTAGTTTACACCGTTGGAAATCTAATTTTCTTTTCCTTCTAACCATAAAAACATTTCATTTCAGTTCTTTACCAATTAATAGATATTTTTACTTAAAGACAGGGTAATTACAACATTGGACAGTTTGCACTGTCCCTATTGTTTCACTTCTACAATCCATTCTACAATCCAAAATTCAATTCCGTTTTCTCCTAATGAATTTAGACATATTAAGGTACTATCCACTAAATTTTCAGCCTTAAATTCAATTTGTACAATTTATAGTGGTTTTTCAAAGTTACTGCCCAGAATAAGGTATTCTGGGCAGATTACTCTAGCTTAAGTTTCTGGCCTCTTTAATCACTTAGATGGTACTTATAACATGCCAATTTGACTTATATACATGTTCTTACATGTCTAAGTCAGTTTAATTCACTTATCTATGTGATTAAGACAGAGCATCAAGCATGTTTACAAGTATTTATTCGAACAGCTCTATTACATTTCTATATATCGAAAACAGTCCCAATCATGTTTGTTCATACATAAAGCAGCCCCTTTTTACTAGCTAAACCGATTTCCTTTGTTTTTAAATCACCAAAACAGCTCTTATCTTTTTCATTTAGAAACATATTAATCCAATTCTCACGTATTATATTTCCAGCATGTGTTACACTTCATTTTAGCACTAAATCTTCAGTTTTAAATTCAACATTGTAACCAAAATTTCCAGAATAACAATCATCCAATTTCCAATTCAATTTAGACAACAAGAACATCCCTAATTCAAGATTCCCGCAACATATATATCACTTTCTTAGCAATTTGATCAACAACACTCAAAGTCTCAAGAATCTTAGAAGCTAACAACTATATAACAAGGTTTCATCCTTCAACTAATTCTTTACCAACATGACATACAAAGATTTATAATCAAAATCTTAATCTAAGCTTGAACCAAAGAAAAGGAAAAGGATTTCATACCCCTTGTCTTTAGACTATTGAATGTGAATCAAAATTAAGCCAAGATGAACTTCAATCTTAGTGTTCTAAGCAACTTTCACTCTCTCACCTCTAAAGGGTTTCGGTTGCATGGAGAAGAAAGATGATAATGGCTTATTATCATCCCCAAGGCCGAAATCCCCTCCTTCACTTCACACATTCTTTCCTATTTTAGGGACATGTGTACAAACCCTTAACTAAAATTTAATTAGCATGCAACCCTAAATCATGCAATGCTATTCGATTTAGTCCTTTCATTTTGAGCACTCAATTTGTTGGCTCTACGTTTTGGTCCCTTATAAAAATGGCTAGGCTCTTTTCTTTACTTCCTATTTGGTCCCAATTCTTATTTAATCATCAATTTTCAAAAGTATCATTAAATTAGGTTATAAATATTTTAGTAACATACTACTAGACTATACTTTGGGGTATTACAATTCTCCCCCCATAAAATAAATTCGCCCTCGAATTTACCTGAATTGAATAGGTGAGGATATTGCTTTTTCATGATTCCTTCAGATTCCCAAGTTGCCTCTTCTATCTTGTGGTTTCTCCACAAGACTTTGACGAGAGGAACTATTTTGTTCTGAGCTTTCTAACTTCAAGATCAAGAATTTGACTGGTTCTTCTTCATATGATAGATCGGGATTCAATCCAACTTCTTTAGGTTCTAGAACATGGGATGGATCAGATTTATATCTTCAGAGCATTGAAACATGGAAGACATTGTGAATCTTGTCGAATTCACTGGGAAGAGCTAATGGATAGGCCATTGGCCCTATCCTTTCAATGATTTCGAATGGTCCAATGAACCGGGGGCTGAGTTTCCATTTTCTTCCAAACCGAAAGACTTTCTTCCAAGGGGACACTTTCAGGAAGACTTTGTCTCCAACATTGTATTGGATGTCTCTCATTTTGAAGTCTGCATAGGTTTTTTGTCTATCAAAAGCTTGCTTCAATCGACCATGTATGATTTGAACTTGTTCTTCGGTTTCTCTGAGCAATTGAGGTCTTAAAACCTTGTTTTCTCCCAATTCAGACTAACACAAGGGAGTTCTACATTTCCTTTCGTATAGAGCTTCGAATGAGCCATCTGAATAGATGTCTAGTAGCTATTGCTATAAGCAAACTCTACTAGGGGTAGAGATTTCTCCGATTCTTTTCAAGTCTATAACACAAGCACGTAGCATGTCTTCAAGTACTTGGATGATTCTTTTGCATTGTCCATCCGATTGAGGTTGAAAGGTGTGCTCAAATGCACTTTGGTTCCAAGGGCTTTTTGCAAGGAATTCCAGAATCGAGAAGTAAATCTAGGGTCTCAATCAGAGATTATAGCTGTGGGTACACCGTGTAACCGAATCACTTCATGAATGTATAGCTCGGCTAAGGTTTCCAAGTCATGTTCATTCGAACAGGGATGAAATAAGTAGACTTTGTGAATCTACCAACCTGGGTGAATTGAGAAAGAGCTTTGGTGAGCTTCCTGTAACATCTCGTGTCTTAGTTCTTCGTTGTTAGGAACACATACTCTATTCTTGAAATAAAGGAGTCTATTCGACTAGAGGGAAAAGTCAAAATTAGACTCAGAGTCTAGCTTGGACATGATCTTCTGAAGATCTGGATCAATTTGTTGGAGTTCTTTGATTCTTGAGATTAGGCTAGATTGAACTTGAAGTTTAGACAAGAATTTTCATCCTTTGGATAAACGAAAATGAGCATTGATAGCCAAGGAAGCTATAAACGAATGGAAAATATCATTAAGGGAGATTTTCGAATACTTACTTGTAAGTCAAGAAAAATCTAATTCGAATGGTTACTTGCAAGTCAAGAAAGAAACATTTTGAAGGAATTATTCTAGGATTTAGATTTAAGGGCTTACCCGAGTATGGTTTGCGACCAAGGGCATCAACAACCACGTTTGCTTTCCCTGGATGATAGCCGATAACTAAATCGTAGTCTTTAAGTAACTCTAGCCATCTTCTTTGCCTCAAGTTCAAGTCTTTCTGAGTTGGGAGATACTTGAGACTCTTGTGGTCTGTGAACAAGTTACATTTCTCCCCGTACAAGTAATGTCTCCAAACTTTAAGTGCAAACACGATAGCTGCCAATTCTAGATCATATGTAGGGTAGTTTGACTCATGTGGTTTTAGTTGCCTTGAAGCGTAAGCTACCACTTTTCCATCTTGCATTAGGACATATCCTAGTCCCAAATGAGATGCATCACTATAAACAATGTACTCCTTGCCCGATACTGGTTGGATGAGAATCGGAGCATGAGTCAGGGCTTGTTTAAGCTGATCGAAGCTTCATTGTTGGTTCTCTGACCAAACGAAAGGTGTATCGTTGTGAGTTAGCTTAGTCAAACTTACAGCAATGGATGAGAATCCCTTGAAAAAACATTGATAATACCCGGCTAAACCGAGAAAGCTTCTGACCTCACCAACATTCCTCGGAGGTTTCCAATCCAGGATAGATTGAATCTTGCTTGGGTCTACTTTAATCCCTTCTTCTGAGATGACATGGCTAAGAAATGACACTTTTGATAGCCAAATTCGCATTGAGAGAACTTTGCAAACAATTGACGTTCTCGGAGGGTTTGCAACACGATTTGAAGGTGTTTAGAATATTCTTTCTTATTTCGAGAATACACTAGAATGTCATCAATGAAGACGACTACAAACTTGTCAAGATAGGGCTTGAATACATGGTTCATGAGATCCATGAAAGCAATTTGGAGCATTCGTTAATCCAAATGGCATTACGAGGAATTCAAAATGGCCATATCGAGTACGAAAGGCTATCTTGGGTACATCTTCTTCCTTTACCCTCATTTGGTACTATCCCGATCGTAGATCAATCTTTAGGAATACTGCAAAGCATCTTTAAGTTGATCGAAAAGATCTCCAATCCTTGGGAGAGGATATCGATTCTTGATAGTAAGCTTATTCAACTGTCTTAGTCAATATAGAGTCTCATAGTCCCGTCTTTCTTCTTCACTAACAAGACTAGAGCACCCTAGGGAGATGTGCTAGGCCTAATGAAACCCTTGTCTTGTAGCTCTTGGAGTTGCTTCTTGAGTTCTTTCAACTCAACAAGTGTCATTCGATAAGGTGTGATTGACACCGAGTTGTTCCATGTTGGACATTGATCCCGAACTCTACTTCTCTGGTTTGAGGGAGACCAAGAAATTCCTTGGGAAAAACATCAAGATATTTAGATACAATAGGAACACTAGGTAAGCCGAATTCAAGTTCATCTTGTAAAACCATTGTAGCAAAGATTGAGGTCAGTTTCTTGTCAATTAGAAGAATTGATTCCTTTCCTAAACCCTGAAGCTAAAGTCTCCTATTTAGGCAATCTACCCAAGCTTCATGCTTGCTTAACCAATCTAGTCCTAGTACTAGATCGAACTCACAAGTTGGTAGCACATATAGATCAACAAGAAAGGGTGCATTTTCGAATGAATAGGGAAAAGGTTTCTACATATAAAGCTTATGTTTGTAATTCCCTCTATTGGGTTCGAAACTACAATGCTTTGTTTTGCAATTTCAGACTTTAAGTTCAATTTTTTAATCAAGTTTGAGAATACAAAAGAATGAGTGGATCCCGAGTATATTAAAGCATAAATAGGAGTTGATTTTAATTTAATGGTACCTGCTATAACATCGGGTGATTCTTCATTTTCTTTTCCCCCAAATTTGATAGATTCGAGCAAGAGCTCAAGATTCTTGGTGAGTAGGGGCATTGAATGTTGTCCTTTGCCTTTCCCCGATTTCTAGACTAAGCTTGTTTGGGACCCTTATTTTGATTGGAAGGAGTTGAGCTAGCATTTGCATGAGTTGATTCGAACCTTGCTAGGATTTTGAAGACAATCCACGATATAGTGATCGGAGGCTCCATATAGGAAACATAGATTTTGTTGAGTTCTATACTCGACCAATGTGGTTTTTTAGAAAAACTTGCAAGTAGGATATTGGGCAGCTTTTACCGAAATTCCCGTACAATCACAGAGATGATCGGATCTGAAGACTTGTTACCGATTGGGGTCTCGGTATGAAGTTGCTTTTTCGAGCGGTGTGTAATTCGAAGAGTGAACCTTAGAATTTTTGAACTTCTTTGACTGCCGGTGGGGCTTGTCATCATTCCTAGATCACTTGTCTTTCCAGAAATTTCCACTTTTGCGTTTCTCGGAGGCATTTATCTTCGCCTCGGTTGCAATGGCTCGATTAACTGTGTTACGGATGTCAATGATATCCAGGAAGTCAATAATGGACTTAATTCATCATTCAATCCATCGATAAACATCCTACACTTCTCAAGATCAATCTTGATGTATTTCGACCCGTATTTGTAATACTTGCAAAAGTAACTCACGCATCGTTCGATAGGTAGGCCACCTTGCTTGAGGTACGTAAACGCTTTGGTGCTCGGCCATGTATTGTTCACTGATGTATTTCTTCTTGAATTCCTTGAGAAAGAATTTCCTAGTTACAACTTCAACAGGAGCAATCAGGGTAGTGGTTTTCCACCAGCTCAGAGCTTCGTCTACCAACAGGGCTATGGCACATTCAAGTTTGTGTTCATCAGAATAGGGCAGTTGTTTGGTCAAGATTCAAGTAGTGGCCTCTAACAAATACTCAGCTACTTTGGGATTGGCTTCATCAGTACCAGTGAAGGTATAAGCCCGATTTTAAGCCAGTTTGTCAATATGAGCTCTAGTTGGAGTAGAAACAAGAGGAATAGGATGGCCTCGTTTCAAGGTAGTTACAAGATGATCGAACATCTCCTTCATGCTCAAGAGACATTCCTGTTGCACAGGATTTATAGCAGGAGCTTCCTGTTGAGCAGTGACTTGGGCTTTGGGGTTGAGCTTGCGCTCAAGATTTAGCTTGTTGTTGTGGAGGATTCTGCTCCATCCTCATACTATCCTCTTTATTTGAGGAGCTTACGGGACTTTCATCATCCTGAGTGAGCCTTTTTTCAGACATTCTAGGTTTAAATAGAACAATTAGGGTTACATTTTAGTTAAGCAAAGACACAAACTATACAATACAAGTCTCCTAGGTGGTACAAGAATCCTATATGATGAAAGAGAGCCCGATTCAGTCCTAGAACCAACAAAAAAACTCGATACCAATAAAATGTAACACCCCTACCCGGGTTGGTAGGAAACCGGTTCGGGAGCGTTACCAAGAAGCAATACAAGAAAGAACGAGCAAGGAAAGGGCTAACTCATCCTATTATATGAGTTACTTAACTAGCAAGCAACCAATCAATCATTTATTATCACACAAGCAATCATCTTTACATACATTATAGGTTACCAAAATTTCTCTTAACATCATCATTATTTGAAACATAAACAAGCAAGCATGCTTCATTTCATTTCTTTGCTCTTTATCTTGATACATGTGACATTAGATACTTAACTTATTAAACATTAATCATTGGAACATACCTTGATTCCAAGCAAGCCAAATGCCATGCCTTACCTTGCGGCATTTTGCCATTCAACTTATAACAATACATATACATGTTTTGCTTATACAAGTGACTATATCATCTTACAAGATATTCGAATGGTACAAGGATAGGTGATCACTTGAACATTCATTATAAACATAACAATATGTGCAACATCATACTTTCAATACATAGATCTTAAGTTCATTACTTCATTTGCATTATCAACCAAAATCATAGCATGGAAGACCATTCAAGACATATATACATATACAAGTTTCCAAATATCCAAAATGCATGCACTAGATAGTATATACAACTATGTGCCACCAACTAGCGTAGTACAAAACAAGTATGTCCATACTTTAGCTATGCTTGTGTCTTGCTTCCAGCTCAAGAATTTAGGCTTCAGGATCAAGCTACAATCAAATCCTTTAACCCGTGGTTGGGAAGGATGAAAACGAGAGTGATAAGTACAAAATTATACTTAGTGAGGTAGTATCTAGATCTATCCAATTGTTATATCGAGTTAAATATTAATTAATCAAGAATGAAACTAACTAAGGATTTCAAGGCAATTCGAATAGTACAAGATGCAAAGGGCAATGAATCACAATTCATACTTTATCCATTTCAAGTCAAGATAAGTATTTGAGTAGCAAGCTTTCAAGACAAGAAATTCAAGTAATGTGCCTTCAAGACAAGTAATTCAAGTAACGTGCCTTCAAGAAAAGTAATTCAAGTAACATGGATTCAAGACAAGTAATTCAAGTAACATGTCTTCAAGACAAGTAATTAAGTAACATGTCTTCAAGACAAGTAATTCAAGAAACATGGATTCAAGACAAGTAATTCAAGTAACATGGTTTCAAGACAAGTAATTAATCAATTCATATTTATTAGCTCATTTATATTCTTTAAAACAATTCCTTGGTTTATAGTTTGACTAGGTAATCAAGTTTCCAACCAACCGCCGCCACAAGATGTACCGTAGTACGCAAGACGTACCGTAGTATTGTACGGTAGTACTGGTCAACCCTCCTACTGTCACCAAAAGACCACACAAATGTACCCTCCATCTGTTCCAAATAGGGGCGTTAGCCCTGACCATAGTCCAGCCTTACACAATGAGCTCTAGACTCTAAGGCATGCCCTTCTACCTATTCAACTAGCAACCAATGTTGTTTGATTACACTTTATTTATTCAAGAATTATCAAGATTATACAAGATCAAGATCATGTAGTCAAGAATCATTTCAAGCAAGTATAGCAATAATATGGTTTAGCCCTTAGACCAATTGAGCCTTAGCTCTTAAATTTCATTTCACGTTTCATGTATTTCATGTTCAAGACAATTCATTCTTGTTCATGGAAGTACCTTTCATATTTCAAGCAATGCATATCATGTTCAAGACAGTACACTCAAGTAGTATTTGATAAATCACACCCATGGCATTAAGAATCAAGCAATTCTAATTGTACAACAAGTCAAGAATATAGACATGATCATATTTTATCTTATTTCATACTTCCCTTATTAATTATATTCAAGTTAAATTGAGTTCCTTATCATGACATATTCAAGCAAGAAAGTAATTCATGCATATTTAGTTAGGACCTAAGTCCTAACCCTACTTGTAAACTACACTCGCAATACTCCAAGCTTAGCTAATCTTGGATCCAAATTTCTTTGTGTCTAGCTTTCGAATGCTCCTCCTTAGACCCTTCTCCAATGTTCCCTTCTTGTTCTAACATTTCATACAAATGAATCACGGTCAAGACAATTACATACATTTATTCAAAACAAGGAAACAATACAAGTAATTCATTTAACATTCATTCCAAGACATCAAGGCTGCTACTACTGCCAGGCAGCATGTGCACAGTTTACTTAAACATGCATATCTTTCATTCTGTACGTCGGAATTTCAATTAGTTTACACCGTTGGAAATCTAATTTTCTTTTCCTTCTAACCATAAAAACATTTCATTTCAGTTCTTTACCAATTAATAGATATTTTTACTTAAAGACAGGGTAATTACAACATTGGACAGTTTGCACTGTCCCTATTGTTTCACTTCTACAATCCATTCTACAATCCAAAATTCAATTCCGTTTTCTCCTAATGAATTTAGACATATTAAGGTACTATCCACTAAATTTTCAGCCTTAAATTCAATTTGTACAATTTATAGTGGTTTTTCAAAGTTACTGCCCAGAATAAGGTATTCTGGGCAGATTACTCTAGCTTAAGTTTCTGGCCTCTTTAATCACTTAGATGGTACTTATAACATGCCAATTTGACTTATATACATGTTCTTACATGTCTAAGTCAGTTTAATTCACTTATCTATGTGATTAAGACAGAGCATCAAGCATGTTTACAAGTATTTATTCGAACAGCTCTATTACATTTCTATATATCGAAAACAGTCCCAATCATGTTTGTTCATACATAAAGCAGCCCCTTTTTACTAGCTAAACCGATTTCCTTTGTTTTTAAATCACCAAAACAGCTCTTATCTTTTTCATTTAGAAACATATTAATCCAATTCTCACGTATTATATTTCCAGCATGTGTTACACTTCATTTTAGCACTAAATCTTCAGTTTTAAATTCAACATTGTAACCAAAATTTCCAGAATAACAATCATCCAATTTCCAATTCAATTTAGACAACAAGAACATCCCTAATTCAAGATTCCCGCAACATATATATCACTTTCTTAGCAATTTGATCAACAACACTCAAAGTCTCAAGAATCTTAGAAGCTAACAACTATATAACAAGGTTTCATCCTTCAACTAATTCTTTACCAACATGACATACAAAGATTTATAATCAAAATCTTAATCTAAGCTTGAACCAAAGAAAAGGAAAAGGATTTCATACCCCTTGTCTTTAGACTATTCGAATGTGAATCAAAATTAAGCCAAGATGAACTTCAATCTTAGTGTTCTAAGCAACTTTCACTCTCTCACCTCTAAAGGGTTTCGGTTGCATGGAGAAGAAAGATGATAATGGCTTATTATCATCCCCAAGGCCGAAATCCCCTCCTTCACTTCACACATTCTTTCCTATTTTAGGGACATGTGTACAAACCCTTAACTAAAATTTAATTAGCATGCAACCCTAAATCATGCAATGCTATTCGATTTAGTCCTTTCATTTTGAGCACTCAATTTGTTGGCTCTACGTTTTGGTCCCTTATAAAAATGGCTAGGCTCTTTTCTTTACTTCCTATTTGGTCCCAATTCTTATTTAATCATCAATTTTCAAAAGTATCATTAAATTAGGTTATAAATATTTTAGTAACATACTACTAGACTATACTTTGGGGTATTACAATTCTCCCCCCATAAAATAAATTCGCCCTCGAATTTACCTGAATTGAATAGGTGAGGATATTGCTTTTTCATGATTCCTTCAGATTCCCAAGTTGCCTCTTCTATCTTGTGGTTTCTCCACAAGACTTTGACGAGAGGAACTATTTTGTTCCCGAGCTTTCTAACTTCAAGATCAAGAATTTGGACTGGTTCTTCTTCATATGATAGATCGGGATTCAATCCAACTTCTTTAGGTTCTAGAACATGGGATGGATCAGATTTATATCTTCAGAGCATTGAAACATGGAAGACATTGTGAATCTTGTCGAATTCACTGGGAAGAGCTAATGGATAGGCCATTGGCCCTATCCTTTCAATGATTTCGAATGGTCCAATGAACCGGGGGCTGAGTTTCCATTTTCTTCCAAACCGAAAGACTTTCTTCCAAGGGGACACTTTCAGGAAGACTTTGTCTCCAACATTGTATTGGATGTCTCTCATTTTGAAGTCTGCATAGGTTTTTTGTCTATCAAAAGCTTGCTTCAATCGACCATGTATGATTTGAACTTGTTCTTCGGTTTCTCTGAGCAATTGAGGTCTTAAAACCTTGTTTTCTCCCAATTCAGACTAACACAAGGGAGTTCTACATTTCCTTTCGTATAGAGCTTCGAATGAGCCATCTGAATAGATGTCTGGTAGCTATTGCTATAAGCAAACTCTACTAGGGGTAGAGATTTCTCCCAGTTCTTTCTGAAGTCTATAACACAAGCACGTAGCATGTCTTCAAGTACTTGGATGATTCTTTCAGATTGTCCATCTGATTGAGGTTGAAAGGCTGTGCTCAAATGCACTTTGGTTCCAAGGGCTTTTTGCAAGGAATTCCAGAATCGAGAAGTAAATCTAGGGTCTCAATCAGAGATTATAGCTGTGGGTACACCGTGTAACCGAATCACTTCATGAATGTATAGCTCGGCTAAGGTTTCCAAGTCATGTTCATTCGAACAGGGATGAAATAAGTAGACTTTGTGAATCTACCAACCTGGGTGAATTGAGAAAGAGCTTTGGTGAGCTTCCTGTAACATCTCGTGTCTTAGTTCTTCGTTGTTAGGAACACATACTCTATTCTTGAAATAAAGGAGTCTATTCGACTAGAGGGAAAAGTCAAAATTAGACTCAGAGTCTAGCTTGGACATGATCTTCTGAAGATCTGGATCAATTTGTTGGAGTTCTTTGATTCTTGAGATTAGGCTAGATTGAACTTGAAGTTTAGACAAGAATTTTCATCCTTTGGATAAACGAAAATGAGCATTGATAGCCAAGGAAGCTATAAACGAATGGAAAATATCATTAAGGGAGATTTTCGAATACTTACTTGTAAGTCAAGAAAAATCTAATTCGAATGGTTACTTGCAAGTCAAGAAAGAAACATTTTGAAGGAATTATTCTAGGATTTAGATTTAAGGGCTTACCCGAGTATGGTTTGCGACCAAGGGCATCAACAACCACGTTTGCTTTCCCTGGATGATAGCCGATAACTAAATCGTAGTCTTTAAGTAACTCTAGCCATCTTCTTTGCCTCAAGTTCAAGTCTTTCTGAGTTGGGAGATACTTGAGACTCTTGTGGTCTGTGAACAAGTTACATTTCTCCCCGTACAAGTAATGTCTCCAAACTTTAAGTGCAAACACGATAGCTGCCAATTCTAGATCATATGTAGGGTAGTTTGACTCATGTGGTTTTAGTTGCCTTGAAGCGTAAGCTACCACTTTTCCATCTTGCATTAGGACATATCCTAGTCCCAAATGAGATGCATCACTATAAACAATGTACTCCTTGCCCGATACTGGTTGGATGAGAATCGGAGCATGAGTCAGGGCTTGTTTAAGCTGATCGAAGCTTCATTGTTGGTTCTCTGACCAAACGAAAGGTGTATCGTTGTGAGTTAGCTTAGTCAAACTTGCAGCAATGGATGAGAATCCCTTGACAAAATGTCGATAATACTCGGCTAAACCAAGAAAGCTTCTGACCTCACCAACATTCCTCAGAGGTTTCCAATCCAGGATAGATTGAATCTTGTTCGGGTCTACTTTAATCCCTTCTTCTGAGATGACATGGCTAAGAAATGACACTTTTGATAGCCAAAATTCGTATTGAGAGAACTTTGCAAACAATTGACGTTCTCGGAGGGTTTGCAACACGATTCGAAGGTGTTCGGAATATTCTTCCTTATTCTGAGAATACACTAGAATGTCATCAATGAAGACGACTACAAACTTGTCAAGATAGGGCTTGAATACATGGTTCATGAGATCCATGAAAGCAACCAGAGCATTCGTTAATCCAAATGGCATTACGAGGAATTCAAAATGGCCATATCGAGTACGAAAGGCTATCTTGGGTACATCTTCTTCCTTTACCCTCATTTGGTACTATCCCGATCGTAGATCAATCTTTAGGAATACTGCAGCATCTTTAAGTTGATCGAAAAGATCTCCAATCCTTGGGAGAGGATATCGATTCTTGATAGTAAGCTTATTCAACTGTCTTAGTCAATATAGAGTCTCATAGTCCCGTCTTTCTTCTTCACGAACAAGACTAGAGCACCCTAGGGAGATGTGCTAGGCCTAATGAAACCCTTGTCTTGTAGCTCTTGGAGTTGCTTCTTGAGTTCTTTCAACTCAACAAGTGTCATTCGATAAGGTGTGATTGACTCCGGAGTTGTTCCATGTTGGACATTGATCCCGAACTCTACTTCTCTGGTTTGAGGGAGACCAAGAAATTCCTTGGGAAAAACATCAAGATATTTAGATACAATAGGAACACTAGGTAAGCCGAATTCAAGTTCATCTTGTAAAACCATTGTAGCAAAGATTGAGGTCAGTTTCTTGTCAATTAGAAGAATTGATTCCTTTCCTAAACCCTGAAGCTAAAGTCTCCTATTTAGGCAATCTACCCAAGCTTCATGCTTGCTTAACCAATCTAGTCCTAGTACTAGATCGAACTCACAAGTTGGTAGCACATATAGATCAACAAGAAAGGGTGCATTTCGAATGAATAGGGAACAGTTTCTACATATAAAGCTTATGTTTGTAATTCCCTCTATTGGGTTCGAAACTACAATGCTTTGTTTTGCAATTTCAGACTTTAAGTTCAATTTTTTAATCAAGTTTGAGAATACAAAAGAATGAGTGGATCCCGAGTATATTAAAGCATAAATAGGAGTTGATTTTAATTTAATGGTACCTGCTATAACATCGGGTGATTCTTCATTTTCTTTTCCCCAAATTTGATAGATTCGAGCAAGAGCTCAAGATTCTTGGTGAGTAGGGGCATTCGAATACTGTCCTTTGCCTTTCCCCTGATTTCTAGACTGAGCTTGTCTGGGACCCTTATTTTGATTGGAAGGAGTTGAGCTAGCATTTGCATGAGTTCGATTCGAACCTTGCTAGGATTTTGAGGACAATCCCTGATATAGTGATCGGAGGCTCCACATAGGAAACATAGATTCTGTTGAGTTCTATACTGATTAGTGTGGTGTTTTTGGCAAAACCTGCAAGTAGGATATTGGTCAGCTTTACCGAAATTCCCCGTACAATCAACAGAGATGATCGGATCTGAAGGCTTGGTTACCGATTGGGGTCTCGGTATGAAGTTACTTTTCTGAGCAGGTGTGTAATTCGAAGAGTGAACCTTAGAATTTTTGAACTTCTTTGACTGCCAGTGGGGCTTGTCATCATTCCTAGATCGCTTGCCTTTCCAGGAAATTCCACTTTTGCGTTTCTCAGAGGCCTTTATCTTCGCCTCGGTTGCAATGGCCTGGTTAACCAGATTCTGGATGTCAATGATATCCAGGGAAGTCAATAATGGACTTAATTCATCATTCAATCCATCGATAAACATCCTACACTTCTCAGTATCAGTCTTGATGTATTTCGACCCGTATTTGTAATACTTGCAGAAGTAACTCACGTACTGTTCGATAGGTAGGCCACCTTGCTTGAGGTACAGAAACGCTTTTGGTGCTCAGCCATGTATTGTTCACTGATGTATTTCTTCTTGAATTCCTTGAGAAAGAATTTCCAAGTTACAGATTCAGCAGGAGTAGTTAGGGTAGTGGTTTCCCACCAGCTCAGAGCTTCGTCTGCCAACAGGGCTATGGCACATTCGAGTCTGTGTTCATCAGAATAGGGCAGTTGTTTGGTCAAGATTCGAGTAGTGGCCTCTAACCAATACTCAGCTACTTCAGGATTGGCTTCATCAGTACTAGTGAAGGTATAAGCCCGATGTTGAGCCAGTTTGTCAATAGGAGCTCTAGTTGGAGAAGAAACAAGAGGAATAGGATGGTCTCGTTTCAAGGTATTTAAAAGATGATCGAACATCTCCTTCATGCTCAAGAGACATTCCTACTGCACAAGATTTATAGCAGGAGCTTCCTGTTGAGCAGCAGCTTGGGCTTGGGGTTGAGCTTACGCTCAAGATTTAGCTTGTTGCTGTGGAGGATTCTGCTCCATCCTCATACTATCCTCTTTATTTGAGGAGCTTACGGGACTTTCATCATCCCGAGTGAGCCTTGTTTCAGACATTCTATGTTTAATGAGAACAATTAGGGGTTCTGTTTTAGTTAAGCAAAGACACAAGCTATACAATACAAGTATCCTAGGTGGTACAAGTATCTTATATGATGAAAGAGAGCCCAGTTCAGTCCTAGAACCAACAAAAAAACTCTGATACCAATAAAATGTAACACCCCCTACCCGGGTTGGTAGGAAACCAGTTCGGGAGCGTTACCAAGAAGCAATACAAGCAAGAACGAGCAAGGAAAGGTCTAACTCATCCTTATTAGATGAGTTACTTAACTAGCAAGCAACCAATCAATCATTTCTTATCACACATGCAATCATCTTTACATACATTATAGGTTACCAAAATTTCTCTTAACATCATCATTATTTGAAACATAAACAGCAAGCGTGCTTCATTTCATTTCTTTGCTCTTTATCTTGATACATGTGACATTACATACTTAACTTATTAAACATGAATCATTGGAACATACCTTGATTCCAAGCAAGCCAAATGCCATGCCTTACCTTGCGATATTTTCCATTCAACTTATAGCAATACATATACATATTTTGCTTATACAAGTGAATATATCATCTTACAAGATATTCGAATGGTACAAGGCTAGGTAATCACTTGAACATTCATTATAAACATAACAATATGTGCATCATCATACTTTCAATACATAGAACTTAACTTCATTACTTCATTTTCATTATCAACCAAAATCATACCATGGAAGACCATTCAAGACATATATACATATACAAGTTTCCAAATATCCAAAAATGCAGGCACTAGACAGTATATACAACTATGTGCCACCAACTAGGGGAGTACAAAACAAGTATGTCCATACTTTAGCTATGCTTGTGTCTTGCTTCTAGCTCAAGAATTTAGTCTTCAGGATCAAGCTACAATCGAATCCTTTAACCTGTGGTTGGGAAGGATGAAAACGAGAGTGATAAGTACAAAATTATACTTAGTGAGGTAGTATATAGATCTATCCATTTGTTATATCGAGTTAAGTATTAATTAATCAAGAATGATCCTAACTAAGGAATTCAAGGCAATTCGAATAGTACAAGATGCAAGAGGCAATGAATCACAATTCATACTTTATCCATTTCAAGTCAAGATAAGTATTTCGAGTAGCAAGCTTTCAAGACAAGAAATTAAAGTACCATGTCTTCAAGACAAGTAATTCAAGAGTAACATGTCTTCAAGACAAGTAATTCAAGTAACATGGATTCAAGACAAGTAATTCAAGTAACATGGTTTCAAGACAAGTAATTCAAGTAACATGGTTTCAAGACAAGTAATTAATCAATTCATATTTATTAGCTCATTTATATTCTTTTAAAACAATTCCTTGGTTTATAGTTTGACTAGGTAATCAAGTCTCCAACCAACTGTCGCCAAAAGATGTACCGTAGTACGCAAGATGTACCGTAGCACTGGTCAACCCACCTACTGTCGCCAAAGACCACACAAACGTACCCTTCGTTTGTCGCCAAATAGGGGCCTTAGCCCTGGACTGTAGCCCACCCTTACACAATGAGCTCTAGACTCTAAGGCGTGCCCTTTTACCTATTCAACTAGCAACCAAGGTTGTTTGATTACACTTTATTTATTCAAGAATTATCAAGCTTATACATGATCAAGATCATGTAGTCAAGAATCATTTCAAGCAAGTATAGAAATATTATGCTTTAGCCCTTAGACCAATTGAACATTAGCTCTTAAATTTCATTTCACGTTTCATGTATTTCATGTTCAAGACAATTCATTCATGTTCATGAAAGTACCTTTCATATTCCAAGCAATGCATTTCATGTTCAAGATAGTACACTCAAGTAGTATTCAATAAATCACACCCAAGGCATTAAGAATCAAGCAATTCTAATTGTACAACAAGTCAAGAATATAGGCATGATCATATTTTATCCTATTTCATACTTCCCTTATTAATTCTATTCAAGTTAAATTGAGTTCCTTATCATGACATATTCAAGCAAGAAAGTAATTCATGCATATTTGGTTAGGACATAAGTCTTAACCCTACTTGTAAACTACACTCACATTACTCCAAACTTAGCTAATCTTGGATCCAAATTCCTTTGTGTCTAGCTTTCGAATGCTTCTCCTTAGACCCTTCTCCAATGTTCCCTTATCGTTCTAACATTCCATACAACTGAATCATGGTCAAGACAAGCACATTCATTTCTTCAAAACAAGGCAACAATACAAGTAATTCATTTAACATTCATTCCAAGACATCAAGGCTGCTACTACTGCCAGACATCATGTGCACAGTTTACTTAAACATGCATATCTTTCATTCCGTACGTCGGAATTTCAATTGGTTTACACCGTTGGAAATATAACTTTATTTTCCTTCTAACCATATAAGCCTTGTATTTCAGTTCTTTACCAATTAATACAGATTGTTACTTAAAGACAGGGTAATTACAACACTGGACAGTTTGTACTGTCCCTATTGTTTCACTTTTACAATCCATTCTACAATCCCAAATTCAATTCCGTTTTCTCCTAATGAATTTAGACATATTAAGTACTATCCATTAAAGTTTCAGCCTTAAATTCAATTTGTACAATATATAGTGGTTTTTCAAAGTTACTGCCCAGAACAAGGTATTTTGGGCAGATTACTCTAGCTTAAGTTTCTAGCCTCTTTAATCACTTAGATGGTACTTATAACATGCCAATTTGACTTATATACATGTTCTTACATGTCTAAGTCAGTTTAATTCACTTATCTATGGGATTAAGATAGAGCATCAAGCATGTTTACAAGTATTTATTCGAACAGCTCTACTACATTTCTATATATCGAAAACAGTCCCAATCATGTTTGTTCATACATAAAGCAACCCCTTTTTACTAGCTAAACCGATTTCCTTTGTTTTTAAATCACCAAAACAGCTCTTATCTTTTTCATTTAGAAACATATTAATCCAATTCTCACGTATTATATTTCCAGCATGTGTTACACTTCATTTCAGCACTAAATCTTCAGTTTTAAATTCAACATTGTAACCAAATTTTCCAGCATAACAATCATCCAATTTCCAATTCAATTTAGACAACAAGAACATCCCTAATTCAATATTCCAACAACATATATATCTATTTCTTAGCAATTTGATCAACAACAATCAAAGTCTCAAGAATCTTAGAAGCTAACAACTATATAACAAGGTTTCATCTTTCAACTAATTCTTTACCAACATGACATACAAAGATTTATAATCAAAATCTTAATCTAAACTTGAACCAAAGAAAAGGAAAAGGATTTCATACCCTTTGTCTTTAGACTATTCGAATGTGAATCCAAATTAAGCCAAGATGAACTTCAATCTTAGTGTTCTAAGCAACTTTCACTCTCTCACCTCTAAAGGGTTTCGGTTGCATGGAGAAGAAAGATGATATGGCTTATTATCATCCCCTAGGCCGAAATCCCCTCCTTCACTTCACACATGCTTTCCTATTTTAGAGACATGTGTACAAACCTTAACTAAAATTTAATTAGCATGCAACCCTTAATCATTCAATGCTATTCGATTTAGTCCTTTCATTTTGAGCACTCAATTTGTTGGCTCTACGTTTTGGTCCCTTATAAAAATGGCTAGGCACTTTTCTTTGCTTCCTATTTGGTCCCAATTCTTATTTAATCATCAATTTTCAAAGGTATCATTAAATTAGGTTATAAATATTTTCGTAACATACTACTAGACTATACTTTGGGGTATTACAAACCACGCACAATGAGACAGATTTAGAGGAAAGAATGGCTTTGCTGCACTCGATCATAATGGGAAAGAAAATCAACATGGCCGTCTGATCATTGACGAGACTTACAAATGTTCCAATAAGGGTTATTGAAGTTTGATTTTTCCTTTACTAATCTCAAGAATTTTCATACAACATAACGTGCCACAGCTCGACTCTAACAATGTCCAAAAATGCATGGGAACTATCACTCCCGCTCTATGGCAGCAATTGATTGTCAGGGAGGTGAAAGAGAAGGGAAAGGTTGTTGAGTCGGTGTCTGCTGCCTAGACGCCCAAAGAAGAACCTGTCCAACCAATGCCAGCTAATGCTTGGGCATTGCTTTCTCAAATCTATCAGTGCTAGGAGCTCATTTTGCAAAAATTAGAGAAGGCTGAGGAGTAAAATTTGGTGTTCTTGCAATATGTTAGAGCTAGGGACCTAGCCCTCAAGATGACTCTTGAGGGCATTGCCAGCAATCCATTGCCACCTTTTCTAGAGTTCCCAACTGAGCTTCATGCACCTGAAGGAATGCCTGCTAGCCCACAGTGTATCCATACTCCAATCCAACAATTCGATGCCACTGTCCTTGTATCACCTACCATGTTGAATCTACCAAGATTGGGACATCACAAGAGTCTGATGACAAAGTGTCTGCCAAGATAAATATGCCACTTGTTGTACCTGCTTCTTCTACTGCCCCTGTAGATTCTGCTGCATCTGAACCAGCACGGGTGATTGAGGAGGTCCTACTAGATGTTAAGGCTTCCACAGCTGTCTCGAAGCCACAATTGAAAAAGAAGAAGCACATGGCAGAAAATCGAGGGAGCTTCATAAAAAAAGACCCATGTTTCTCACCTAGAACATTCCGGAGGGGATTCCTCTTTCCTTTAACTCCTACATTTCATTTTTCTCATGCATTTCATTTTTATATATGTGTTTTCATGCATTAAGAACAATGCACGCCTTAGTTTGGGGGTGTTTCCTCATATTTACTTGTATGCCAAGCGTTAGTCAGTCGACAAACATCACTTGTTCGAAGTACAACACTTAGATGTATTGGGCTATTTATTCTTAGGACACTATTGTAATGTCTATAACTCTTATTTTGGATTCGTATTGATCAAGTCGAATGTTTAAATGTTTTGAATTATATTGGAGCTCCTTGGCAAACATTTTCAATACTTTGAAAAGTTTTAAATTGAGACTTGGTTTATATTTTTGAAATTGATATATTGTTGGGCTAAACAAGGTGAGAAAAACAATGGTAACGGTTTGGTCTTGAGGCCTAAAAGTGACATCCGGGTTTAGGGTGTTACATAATGGTAGATGCACTTTTGAGATCGCATATGAAATATTCTTAGTCTAACGCCCCAATGTGTCACTTGACCTAGCCCGTCGGTACACCAATCATTCATGTGTCAATACGACCATCCGTAGATAAATCATGTCATATGACTTAGGCCAAATGGTAACTTTCGTTACTCTTGGTGCTAAAACATTTTACATTCACTATTATTAGAACATTAAATGCAGCTACTACACGTACATACGCATATATATTTAGTTGTAAATAAGAACATAGCCAATAACAAAGAGCATCAAACAAAGGGTTACTATATTTAGAAAAGAGTTAAGATCTACACATATAAAAGAATGATAGTTCAAAAAACCATAGTTCTTTAATCACGCAGGGTCTACAGTAAGAACACATCCTTGTTACGAGTACATGACTTGGACTAGCGAGGGTTGTGGTGACAACTGCTGTAACTCATCGATTTAAGGGGCCTTTTGGCCGCCCGTTTGCTTCTTTCAACACCAGGACCTCCATTATCTTTAGGCTTCCATGGAAAGAGACATTTTTCTTGGGAAAATTTCTCAAAGAAAACTCTCCAAAACATACCAAATTTGATTGTACACTAGGGACCTCTATATATAGGCAAAGGAGGGAGAAATGACACACCAATAGGAATGCAACACTTGTTGACTCCCACTTGTGGTCCATCCCGACAAGTCCTTTTATCTTGATGTAGCAGGAAGACAGCAACTTCAGATATTTTTTGGTACTTCCTCTTTGGTTTTTGTTATAATACAGCGGGCAAATGGTAGCATCAACCACCATAGTGGTCCCAGCTCATATATGCACCATGTGACTTTCATATTAGTTGTAATGAGGCACCCATGAATGGTAGCCTATCTTTGTGGTCTCGAGTGGTCCCAAGCTTTTTCATATGAACAGTTGTACTTTAGCTCTTATATAATAAAGGCAACTCCTTTATTTCCAATCTTTTCTGCACACACTAGCATATGAGTCAAGCAACTTTGTCTTAACAGAAATATGCCAAGTACCGACAAAAAGGTATAAAATAAAAACTACCATAAATGCAAGAGAAAAGCTACAAAAAATGTAAAAATATATACAAGAAAGACAAAACCTAAAACAAATGTGGTGCGAAAATATATGTATATTCCAAAGTTATCGTAACTCCCCACATAGCTGTACTCAGTTAAATTGATGACCAAATTGAAATGATTATTAATGTATGCATAGTCCTAAGAAAGGATTCACATATTAATTTGATGGGCTTTCATGTTCTTACCGGTTACTCTATAAATTGTTCCAAGATGAACATAGGGTGATGGGTGTGTGAATTATTGTTGCATAGGTTACATATTTTTCAAAAGTTTTCATGTAAGTAAACATGATTGCAAACATGTTTATTATATTTACAAAATGTGAAAGTATGGTATTTGATTGTGCATAAGTATAGAAATTTATTTATCTTTCAATTTGATATGTCACCAAAAATTCTGATCAATTTGATGTGGCAGCGGTGAAACCCTTGAGAGGTGGCGGGGTTAATAGGCAGAAGGACTGTGTGACACTCTATGTAGGGAACTTATAAGAAGAAATCCATTGGAATGGTTTATGTTTGGATTTTGTTAATTATGGGGAAGTTGTGGATGTTTTTATCCCACTCAAAAGAGCTCGAAATGGACATCATTTTTGTTTCGTTCGTATGGCATCAAAAAGTGTAGCGAGTGCGACAATTGACCGATATGATGGACATCACCTGTGTGGATATGTTATTTCAGTGTTTGAAACAAAATATAATGTTTGAAAATCATTTTGGAGGAGATCTTAATTGTAAAACCAAGTGGGTTCTCAAAGTATTAATCCAACAAGAAATAAAGGGGTAGAGGTTGTGCCAGATTAGGTGATGTTGGATACAGATCATGGTTTTCCAGTTTTGAAAGAGGTCCTTAGGGATGTGGATATGGATTAGATGACTATTTTGAAGAAAAGTGTTGTTGGATGGTGCAATGGAAATTATAAAATTCAACAATTGACTCTGGGTTTAAGGATGTAACCCCCTCGACCCGGCCTAGTCGCAAGATTGAACCGAGCAAGTTACATTAGGTTTACCGAAGTAAACCGGGGAAATAAAACCTAAAACACGACCATTTTTTTCTTTTATCTTGTCTAGATACATTAAGTCTTTCCTACATGTTCATACTGTCGTAAGTGAGCACTCACCTCAATCGGGCATCATAACGATATCCAATTGGCCACAAACACGAATTAGGGACCAAAACATAATTTCAGCAATCTGGAAGGACATTTCTAATTTTAAAGTTACAAGCCTTTACTTAAGTATATTTCAAGCTTACATGTCAAAAATCAGCTCAAACAGACCCTTCAAACTCACACAATTGAACCCACATCAATCAAGGACCAAAATGAAAGAAAACAAAACTTCACAAAAGCCATTAACTAACTTAACTGCCTCGGGTATCGGTACACACACTTGAGTATCGATACGCCCTTTCCATTTCGAATTCTAAAAATTCCAGTAGCCAACTCCCGTACTGGTACGACCCTGCATACCGATACGCCTTGCCAAAACCAAAGGCTCGTACCGATCCTCAAACTCGTGTACCGAAATGCTAAACTCAGCCTTCCCGTACCGGTACTTAAACCCAAGTATCGGTACGCTACCCTTTAAAAGTATTTCCGTATCACAACACCTAGCCCTTGTACCAGAACCACAAGCCTGAAATGGCTTTTTATACCTATACGTGAACACGCGTACCAGTACGCCTGGACCTGAATGGTCACAAATGACTGGTTTAACATTCATATTTCAAAACTAAACCATTTCATCATGCCACAAACTCTCATACAACACTACCTAGATGCAACAACAACCTAAACATCATAAGTTCAGCAACCAATTGGCTTTCATACATCCCATGATATTTTAAAGGAATGCGTCCTAAAATCACTTTGACAAACATCCCAAAATACACAAATAGGCCAATCTCAGCATATGCATCATAACAACACAACCCACACAGCATAATAAACTTCCTCGAACCACTATAACAAGGCAATCATCAAGGAAGCTTTAGATGCATACCTAAGAAACCATTCATCCACAACTACAAGCAAGTTTTAACATCAAGCTTAGCAATATAAAACCATCCTCAAAACCCAGCATAGAAACATACTTAAAATCCATAATAAAACAGGATTACAACTCCCAAAAACCATGGCGAACATATTGCCTTATTAACTGGAAACGTAAACCGAGTTCATACTCAAAAGTAGTTTATCTTTTGGATCCTTGCAAACCATGCCTTTTCTGCCCTGAACTTTAATGCTTTGCATCATTAGGAAAAAGAGAGCATAAGCACACATGCTTAATGAGGATGCTCATAAAACAATGATGCATTAAAACCCATTTAAAAACCACATGCTTGCTTTTCCAAAAACATGCTTACAATCAAAGCATCTTTCCGCGATTCCAACCGAATCAAAACGTAATAACCTTTATATAACATCATATACAATCCATGCTTAAATTCAAAAACATTTTAAACAAACCATGCTTAAATCCCAAAGCATTATGAACAAGGTTCAAACATATGAACTTTCACATATATTGGCATTTATAGTGACCTGGATAGACTGGCTCTACCCTATACACATATCGGATACACAGATCTCTCATACCATGCCTAGTTAAATCGCATGATATCCCAAACCTTGCCTAGTTACACCGCAAGATTTGACACCCTTGCCTAGTTAAACCGCGAGATATCACCCTTGTGTAGCTAAACCGTAAGTGTACCAACCTTGCCTAGTTAATCCACGAGAAAACCCTCAATTTGGGTTGCCTAGTTAAACCACAAGTCCCAAATGAGGTCCCCAACAGTTCGAGTGGCCTCGTTACACCGCCGTACCTCAAGGACCCATTGCCACGATCGATTTTGTTTATATTTTATAGTGCACTTTTAATCCTATGGCATGTCAACTATATCTGATTGTTTTCCCACCTTGTCACATAGCCAATATATCATTTAAAAAACCATTTACTTACTATTTTACAATGCATTGCATAAAACATCACATATGCAAATCTCATTGCCAATGCAATAACACCATTCCCAACCGGAATGTAAACCAATGCTCAATAGCATTTAATATACTTTCAATCCCTTGCATATGTACTCAAAATCATGAATTACCAGTAAATAAATCTTACCATGTTTATCACCAAAACATGCAAACAACATGCTCATATCTAAGCCAATATTCAAGAGCAAAATAAGGGAACTTACTTCCGAGCTTAGGTAAGTGTGATACATCCAAGAGCGGGGTTAAATTACTCATATTGGACAAGAAGCTGAATTTGTTCGATGCAAACAATAAAGGCCAAAACAATGCATGCATAGGAGGTCAAAAACGATGCATCTTGGACAAGAAACTGAATTTGTTTGTGAAGTCTGGAAAGTCAGCCAACTTGTGACAAGTTTTCGGATGGGATCCAGGCATTTCTGGGTCGAGTTGTCTTCTAATATATTATCCATCATTTAGTTACCTTTCCAACGCATCTTGAAACGCGTCAATCGGACATTGGAAACTCAAGATACGTCCAATTTACTGAAGACTGCACATGCATAAAACTGGATACGGGATTATTACGGGATTTTGTAAAATTCAGCCCAAAAGCTAACATATAAGGCTTTGGACGAATTAAACTTATCCCAATGTATTTATTATCATTTAAATTGATGTTTTTAGGGTTTTATATACTTTAGGAACCAGCCACCCTTCTCTTAAGCCGTTAGATCAAGTCCAATTTAATGGACCAGATTTGTTTGTTTATTTTAGTCAATCTTAGCTTTAGGTTAAAGCCATCGCTCATCGATAAAAGGATGATGCTCTCTTCTTTGTTTTTCAGATTTCTTTGATTTATGAAATATTTAGTGAGTTTGTTTTTGCAAGTGCTAATTACTTGTGCCTTCGAAGTCTTCTTCAACATAAGTTCGACGAGTTCTTGTGAGGGAGATCATCTTCACACTCTTGCTTGCCTAGATAATCGCGTCTAGGAGGGTGGGTTAGAGCTGCTTGAGGTTGCTTGCTTAGGTAATTGAGTCTAAGAGGGTGCCAAGGACAAAATAACATCAACAATTTGCAAGCCATCTTCATCTTCAACCTTCACACCATCTTCCATAATTCCATAAACAAAGCTGGAATTTTAAGATTTGTTTTACTTATCTCTTTCTCAATCTTTTTTAATCTTTTTTTATATTCTTATTTATTATCATATAATCCTTCATCTTGTCTTTCTTTCTTTAAATTTCCAGCCTTGAATCTGAAAATTTCAAGAAAATCGTTTCTCTTTTCTCTTGAATTTTCAGATCTGCCCAAACTTCCTTGATTGAGTCTAGAGCTCCTAGTTCTTGCAACAACTTGATCGAAGGCTTCCAAATCCAAGATTACGTGGTATCAGGTTTGAGACGACTCTTGGCAAGAATTTTGGCGTTTTTGGGTGAAAATTTTGAAAATTAGGGGAAATTCGTCAAAACCAAATGAACGAATTTTGAGCTGAAAATTTCCATATCAGATCTACACCATTGGTGGAGTCACCACATAAAATTTCAGAATTTTTTGACATTGGGAACACCTCAATCAAAGTGGATCATATTTCAGCAAACTTAGGGTTTTTCCCCTACTTTTACCCTATTTTCATTATTTTTTTCTTTAATTTTTGTTATTTTCAGTCTATTTACCTTGTAAAAAAATAAAAGAAAAGAAAAGAAAAAAGAACTAAAAGTGAAGAAAAGTGAGAAAGCTCATACCTAGCCACCAACCACCATCAAGAATCATCAATCAAGATCACCATCATCAACCACCACAAGCATCACATTGAAGTGGATTCAATATTGGATTACTTTCTTCAAGTTGTTTCCGAGTATTGGGGTTATCATCTTTCTCGACTAATTTTTTTTCTCTACTCTTAGTTTTTCTTAAGTTCTTTTGTTTTGCTTTTTCTTTCTTTTATTACACAATTTAACATCTTCTCTTTTCTGGTGTGAGTAGAACTAAAAGTTGCATTACAATCCTTCTTTCTTGCAACTATATTCAATTGGTGTCAAGCCTTTCATTGGACTCCTAGTACAATTAGGACTCATTGTTAGGATTAAACTCCAATTGTAACTTGTTGACTTATGGCATGAAGGTCTTTAAAGAGCACGAGATTGGTTTACTTGCCACGCTAAATATTTATTCCTTGGAGTGTTTAGTGAGATTTCTAGTTTTCTTTTGCTTTTTACCTTTTAAATCTGAGTGTTTCAGGATGTCAGAAATGAGTAACGACAAAGAAACACATGAAGTGAATCTTCAAGAAGTTTCAGATACTCTCAATAAACTTGAACGGACTATAACCTCATTGGCAACCAAGCTTGAGCACACCGATACAGTCGTAACCGTAATCACTCAAACCATTGGGAGATTAGAAACCACTGCTATTGCAAGCGATACTGAAGAGCCTAGGCGTCCAAATCTTGTTCCCATTCAGAATAGACGCCAAAACCCCCCTACATAGGCACAATCCTCGCACAGAGCCGAGACGAGCAACAAACACCTTAGCCAAACCAAAGATCACTGTGCCACATTTTCAAGGAAGGTATGACCCTGATGCTTATTGTGACTGGGAAAGTCGAGTTGATCTTCTATTCGAGCATTATCAATGTCCCAAAGAGGATCAAGTTCCACTGTTGACTCTCGAATTCACTGAATATGCATCCATTTGGTGGTCCCAATTGGTCCGCAATCGGCATCTCAATGAAGAAGCCAAGATAACCTCATGGGGAGAACTTAAAAAAGTCATGTGAGAACGATTCGTTCCCCCATTATATCTACGAGAGATCAAACAAAAGTTACAAAGGATCCGACAAGGCTACAGAAATGTTGATGAGTATCTCAAAAACATGGAATCATTGATGCAAAGAGTCGACATACAAGAGGATGGAGAGGATACAATGACTAGGTTTGTTATCATACTCAATGATAACATTCTTGAGGTACTTGAACTCAAAACCTACTACACCCTTCAGAAGGCATTCCAATTCGCCATGACAATCGAAAAGCGCATCAAAGATCGACAAAGATATCGATAGAAGAATTATCACTATGACAGAGGACCACTCAACCTTTATCTCATTGTAATTCTTCTAAAACTTTGCTCGACTCAAGTAGACCAAAGCAGAAAATTGAAACATCCAAGTCACTGGACAAAACCAAGACAAAACTCCCCATGTTGACGGAAAACACACAAACACTCAAACAAGAGGATAGCGATAATGAGCACATTAGACAAGATGACAATGCTTCTAATCCCTCATGTGAAGTAGTAGGTACACTTGCTATACTCTCATCACCTCCACACAAAGAAAGTAAGTGTAATTCTAACCCTTCATTTGATTTTTGTCCTATCATTCCGTTAGAAACACTTTCTCCTCTACAGAAATTGTACATTGATGATAATTTTTGTGAGATGGATATGGAATGTGAGATACAAAAAACTGAGAGTAAAGAGGCCGAGAGAGAAAAAAGTCAAATTAATGGCCCAAATTTGGTGAGTGAAAATACATATGAGGTAAAAGTCACACAAAGCCCAAAAGAAAAAGACAAGAAAAAGAATGCGATGAGTGATTTTGTTTTGACTAATCATTACAAATGTTCGAGTAGTGTTGTCTTATTTTTTCAGGATTTTGTTGAACCATTGAGAAGAGCGCAATTAGATCACTCCACATACAACAAAGAAGCATTTTCAATTGAAGTTGAGGATTGTTCTCTCATTGCCGATTTAGATTCGAGGACGAATCCTTTTGAGGAGTTGGGGAATGATACATGCAAGAGCGGGGTTAAATTAATCATATTGGACAAAAAGCTGAATTTGTTTGATGCAAACAATAAAGGCCAAAACAATGCATGCATAGGAGGTCAAAAACGATGCATCTTGGACAAGAAACTAAATTTGTTTGTGAAGTCTGGAAAGTCAGCCAACTTGTGACGAGTTTTTCGGATGGGATCCAGGCATTTCTGGGTCGAGTTGTCTTCTAACAAATTGTCCGTCATTCAGTTACCTTTCCAACGCATCTTGAAACACGTCAATCGGACATTGGAAACTCAAGATACGTCCCATTTACTGAAGACTGTGCATGCAGAAAACTGGATACGGGATTATTACGGGATTTTGTAAAATTCAACCCAAAAGCTAACATATAAGACTTTGGACGAATTAAACTTATCACAATGTATTTATTATCATTTAAATTGATGTTTTTAGAGTTTTATATACTTTAGGAACCAGCCACCATTCTCTTAAGCCGTTAGATCAAGTCTAATTTAATAAACCAGATTTGTTTGTTTATTTTATTCATTCTTAGTTTTAGGTTAAAGCCATCCTTCATCTATAAAAGGATGATGCTCTTTTCTTTGTTTTTCAGATTTCTTTGATTTATGAAA
Organism: Hibiscus mutabilis; assembly: GCA_019671005.1. Lineage (NCBI taxonomy): Eukaryota > Viridiplantae > Streptophyta > Magnoliopsida > Malvales > Malvaceae > Hibiscus > Hibiscus mutabilis. The sequence continues at coordinate 12,279,899 of CM033752.1, read as the reverse complement.
TATTTAGTAAGTTTGTTTTTGCAAGTGCTGATTACTTGTGCGTTCGAAGTCTTCTTCAACATAAGTTCGACGAGTTCTTGTGAGGGAGATCATCTTCACACTCTTGCTTGCCTAGATAATCGCGTCTAGGAGGGTGGGTTAGAGCCACTTGAGGTTACTTGCTTATATAATTGAGTCTAAGAGGGTGCCGAGGACAAAATAACATCAACAATTCGCAAGCCATCTTCATCTTCAACCTTCACACCATCTTCCATAATTCCATAAACAAAGCTGGAATTTTCAGATTTGTTTTACTTATCTCTTTCTCAATCTTTTTTAATCTTTTTTAATCTTTTTTTATATTCTTATTTCTTATCATATAATCCTTCGTCTTGTCTTTCTTTCTTTAAATTTCAAGCCTTGAATCTGAAAATTTCAAGAAAATCCCTTCTCTTTCTCTTGAATTTTCAGATATGCCCAAAGTTCCTTGATTGAGTCTAGAGCTCCTAGTACTTGCAACAACTTGATTGAAGGCTTCCAAATCCATGATTGTGCTACTCTATCAAAGTGTCTCACGCTTACCCTAAACTCCCAACAACCTTTACAAACCTTTGTAAAGCATCTAAAACTAGTTTCCGCTCACCGATACGCCTTGCCAACGTGACACAAGCTCCCGGCAAACAACCAAACAAATTCAAGCTTTGTCGCCTTGATTATCCCATGTTTTAAACACATAAAACCAGAGGATAAATGCATTAAAATATATTCAAACTATTGCCTAACAGCAATCTCCCGCAACTCCCAAGTTGCCCACTCGAAAACCATCCAAAACATACCGAAAACACCACCAAACGTTTTCGAAACTTAACCCATCCATAAAACAACATTTCAAACCATCAACCAACATCTAATAACATCCAAAAACCCTTTCCTAACATCCTTTTACCTCCAGCAAAGATTAAACTCGATTATCTCCACAATAACTCAAAACTAGCAACCTAAATAATTAGAGATTCAAGAGTTTCGGGATTCTATTGATAAAAATAACTTGTCAACATCAAAACACATCCAAAACATATAGTAAATCAATCTCAAATACTGCAAATCAGATCCACTTCAAAAATCACCATGTTTCATCAATATTTCCAAAATAACTCAATTAAACATTGATAAACATTAAAATCACATTACAACTTACAAATCAAGGATCAAATACTTGGGAATATCAATAAAGAACCATTTAACAGAGGAGATCATGGACTTTATCCCTGTTATGTGATTTCTCCCTCAATTGTCTTTCTTAAAGCTAAGAAAACATAAAATTTCAATGAGATTTTGCAAAACAAAGTTAAGGAATCAAAATAAAATCAATAATCTGTGTGAAAAGAGTCCCTCACCTCAGGGTTTTGTTGAAATTCTGAGTGTTTGGAAGAAAAGAAGTTGAGAGGAAAGGTTTAGGAAAAAGTTACGTGAATTTCTTTTAAAAGCTAATAACTAACTTTAGATATTTAATCCTTATTAACACTCTTTTAAAACACGTGTTTAAAATGATTTAATTGAAGGGAGAAACCACCAGCAAACACTTGGTAGATTAGCTCCTTAAGGATTCTAAGGATTTGACCCTTTTGATTTTAGTCACTTAAAAACAGTTTTTCAAAAATTGCATTTTGGTCACTAACCCAAAATGTCATATTTCCAAATTCTTTTTTCTAAAATCGATTCTACCAAAAATCAATATATATTAAAAGACGGTTTTTAACTATTTTTCCATATTTTTATCCTACAAAAAATATACGGTCCCGAATCTGACTCGAATCTCTAACCCGGTCCACTAAACAGTCTAATAAACCTCAAATTTGCTAGGCCCAAAACCAAGGTGTTACAACTCTCCCCCACTTAAGAAATTTCATCCTCGAAATTACCTGGAGGAAACAGATGCGGAAATTGCTCCTTCATATCCGCCTTACTTTCCCAAGTAGCCTTCTCAACACCTCGGTGTCACCACAAGACTTTCACGAGCTCTATCATCTTACCACGTAGGACTTTCTTGCTGGTATCGAGGATCTCTACAAGTTCCTCATCAAAGGATAGATCTGACCTCAACTCCACATCCTTTACCGGCATAACATGCGATGGATCTGATCAACATCGAAACATGGAACACATTATGAACTTTCTCCAACTCGGGAGGCAACCTCAACCAATATGCTACAAGACCCACACGCTCAATAACCTCGTATGGTCCAATAAACCTCGGACTAAGCTTACCCTTATGTTTGAATCTCATCACCTTTTTCCATGGTGACGCTTTCAAGAATACGCGATCGTCCACCGCATATTCAATCTCCTTACGCTTCAAATCCGTTTAAGACTTATGTCGATCTGCCGCCGCTTTCAACTGATCGCATACAAGCTTAACCTTTTCATTTGTGTCTTTCAACACATCCAGTAGAGTAATATGCTCTTTCCCCACCACAGCCCAACACAATGGCGTACGACACCTTCGGCCATATAACGCCTCATAAGGTGTCATTTGTATACTCGTCTGATAACTGTTGTTGTAAGAAAACTCAACTAAAGGCAAGTGCTTCTCCCAGGTTCCTTGAAACTTGATAATACAGCATCTCAGCATATCCTCCAAAACCTGGATAACCCGCTCAGACTGAGGATGATACGCAGTACTAAAATTTAACCTCGAACCCAAGGCCTAATGCAAACTCCTCTAAAACCTTGCTGTAAACCTCAGATCCCTATCAGAATCGATGGATTTAGGTACACCATGCAAGCGCACAATCTCCGCTATATACAAGTCTGCCAACTTGTCCAAGGTGTACATTGTATGCACTGGTAGGAAATGTGCACACTTTGTGAACCGGTCAACAATCACCCAAACAGAATCCTTCTTTGTTGGTGTCAACGACAACCCTATTACAAAATCCATGGTGATTCTCTCTCATTTCCACTCCAAAATTTTTAGCGGTTGCAACAACCCGGATGGAAATTGATGTTTAGCCTTGACCCGCTGATATACCATGGACTTGGAAACAAATTCAGCCACATCCTTTTTCAATCCAACCCAATAGTATGCCTCATTCAAATCACGATACATCTTAACACTGTCAGGATGCATAGAAAAAGGACTAGAGTGCGCCTCCATCAAGATAGTGTGCCTCAACTCCGGATCATCCTGCACCACTATTCGACCCTTGAAACACAAAACTCAATCATCATCAAAATGAAATTTCGTCGGATTACCATATGTTATGTCCTTAACATGCTCAACCAACGAATCATCATACGGTTGCTTAGCTTTAATCAACTGTGATAATGTAGGCTTAACTTGCAATTCAACAAGCAAACGGCCCTCCCGTGTCACACTCAACCTTGCAAACATAGCTCGAAGCTCAACTGCAACCTTACGACTTAATACATCCGCCACTACATTGGCTTTACCAAGATGATACTCAATTGTCAAGTCGTAATCCTTAAGCAACTCCAACCTCCTACGTTGCCTAAGATTCAAATCTTTCTGGGACATCAAATACTTCAAGCTCTTATGATCCGTAAAGATCACACACTTCTCACCATAGAGGTAATGTCACCAAATTTTCAAAGCGAAAACCACGGCCGCAAGCTTCAAATCATGAGTTGGATAATTGCGCTCATGAACTTTCAACTGCCTCGATGCAAAGGACACAACCTTCACATCCTGCATCAGCACACAACCTAAGCCAACATACCACGCATCACTATAAACCACAAACTCATTCCCAGATTCAGTCCAAATCAACACAGGAGCATGTGTTAGAACTTCCTTCAACTTCTCAAAACTGTGTTGCTACTTCTCCGTCCACACATAAGGATCCTTCTTCTACAACAACTTGGTCAACGGTGCTACAATACTCGAGAACCCCTCAACGAAACGGCGATAATAACCAGCCAACCCAAGAAAACTACTCACCTCTGATATAGACTTAGGTGGGTTCCAATTGAGAATAGCCTCAATTTTCGTGGATCAACGCAAATACCCTTAGTGGAAACCACATGACCAAGGAATGTTACTTCCTTTAGCCAAAACTCGCACTTTCTCAACTTAGCATACAACTAATTATCCTTCAACACTTGCAATACTATCCACAAATGCTGAACATGCTCTTCCTCGGTACGGGAGTACACGAGAATATCATCTATGAACACCACCATGAACTGATCAAGATACTCATGGAACACTCTATTCATCATGTCCATAAACGCAGCTGGGGCATTTGTCAAACCGAAAGGCATGACTAGAAACTCGTAATGCCCATACCTCGTACAGAACACGATTTTATACACATCCACATCCTTAACCTTCAACTGGTAATACCCCGATCTTAAATCTATCTTGGAAAACACCGTTGCTCTACGAAACTGATCGAACAAGTCATCAATGACAACGGGTACCTATTCTTTATCGTCAACTTGTTCAACTGACGATAATCGATGCACATATGCATCGTACTATCCTTTTTTTCTCGAAGAGAACATGAGAACCCTACGGAGAAACACTTGGTCGACTGAACCCGTAGTCCAACAACTCTTAAAGCTATGACTTCAACTCCTTCAATTCCTTCGGTGCCATCCTATAAGGAGCAATGGACACCAGTGTTGTACCCTCATATGTCTCAATACAAAACTCCACCTCCCTATCCGGAGGTAAACCCGATAACTCCTCAGGAAAAACCTCAAGAAAGTCACAAACCGTCTGAATATCCTAGACTCGAACACCCTTGGCTTTCGAATTCATAACAATAGCCAAATAAGCTTTACATCCATCAAAAATCATCTTCTCCGCCCTAAAAACCACATGACAGAAACTTAACATTTTCGCCAACCACTACAACCTCATAGTCATTGGTGAACCTTAAGAAAATCCTCTTGGATTCACAATCCACAACTGCTATGTGCTCACTCAACCAATCCATACCCAAAATGATATCAAAACCATGGAATGGCAATTCTATCAGATCTGCGGCAAACTCATGTCCTTGGACTACCAAAGGACAACACTGATACAATCTTCTTGTTGTAACTGTCTCCCAAAAAGAACTTGTGACTAACATACAACATCTAAAATCTTAACAGGAACATTCAACAAAGATGGATGTTCACTCAAGATATATGAATGCGTAGACCCTGAATCAATCAAAGATAATAATGACAAGGATTGCAAACTAGAATTACCTGCGATCACTTCCGTGTCATTACGACCCTCTCGGTGAGCAAAGAACTGAGTCGGTCCACCACCTTTAGGTCTTACCGCTACAGCATGAGCCATACCCCTCTGGCCATCCTCACGCCTCTAAATATTACCCCTGCCACGGCCTCGGCCCCTAACAGGTGTAGCAACCTGTGTTGGTGCATCTCTCACAGCCCGAGGATAATCATACTTCAAGTGACCAGATGAACCACAAATCCAACAAGATTCAGCATTACCCCAACACATACCCGCGTGGTGCCTACTGCATCGCTCATACTCTGGTATAACACGAGCTCCCTGAGCACCCTTGCCAACTCCACCACCACACCTGAGATCTGGCTTATGCCTCTTATCCCTGAACCTCCTATTCTGCCTCCCAAAATAGCTAGAGTCTACCACTCTTTTACCCAAGTTCACACCTGGAGCCTGAACTGGTGTACCCAAGGACTGCTCGATATCCTTAGCCCGATTAACCAACACATCAAAATCCGTATAATCTGTACCCAAGAGATACCTCTTGATATCCTTAACAAGACCATAACGAAACCTATCACATCTCTGCTGGTCATCTGGAACCAACTCTGGAGCATACTGACTCAGTCGGACAAACTTCACCTCGTATTCAGCAACAGGCATACCTCTTTGAGATAGCGACATAAACTCGCACTTCTTTATATACAAATACTGGGTACCAAGATACTTCCTCTTGAAAGTTCTCCGGAAGAACTCCCAAGTAACGTCCGCCTCAGGAATGCCAACAATTATGCTCACCCACCAATAATATGCATCCCCCTACAGCAGAGATACAGTGCAACCCAACTTGCGCTCCTCATTACATCCCATCTGATTCATGATGCGAACCATATTTTTCAGCCAACCCTTGGCTACCTCAGGGCTCAAACCTTGAAACTCCTTACCTCCTAAACTCCTCAAATGCTCTAAGGGTAAACCTTGATTTACCACCACAGCGGGTACCGGTGCCTGGGCTTGCACTCCCACCATCGCTGCTTGGAAAGCTCCCGTTATCGCCTGAACTAACAGAGTCAAAACACCATACACAGGCACTTGGGGAACCTGGGGTGCTTCACCCGCCCCAACGTCAACTAGAGGAACCACTAGAGGAGGAGGGGAGGTAAAACATGAGGGAGATTCTCTTCTGTCTCATTATTTTGCCGAATCCCAACAGTATTAGCCATAGATCGTGTCTCACATCGAGTCATGCTAACAAAAGCATCAAAGCACATTAGAGTTAGGCTAGCACCAGGAAAATGATCCAAGTTAACTTTAAAATGTATTTAAAATCCTCGGTAATAGGCAATGTGTTCCCAATACATACACCAACAAAACTTTAAACAATCACTGAACATATACACAATCACCGTGTAATTCAAACAACATTAGCTAGTCAAACAATAACATCCCAACTTTTCACAAACCTAGCTCTGATACCAACAAATGTAACCCCCTCGACTTGGCCTAGTTGCAAGACCGAACCGAGCAAGCTACATTAGGTTTACCGAAGTAAACCGGGGAAATAAAACCTAAAACACGTCCATTTTTTTCTTTTATCTTGTCTATATGCATTAAGTCTTTCCTGCATGTTCATAATGTCCGTAAGTGAGCATTCACCTCAATCGGGCATCATAACGATATCCAATTAGCCACAAACACGAATTAGGGACCAAAACATAATTTTAGCAATCTAGAAGGACCTTTCTAATTTTAAAGTTACCAGCCTTTAATTAAGTATATTTCAAGCTTACATGTCAAAAATCAGCTCAAGTAGACCCTCCAAACTCACACAATTGAACCCACATCAATCAAGGACCAAAATGAAAGAAAACAGAACTTCACAAAAGCCATTAACTAACTTAACTGCCTCGGGTATCAGTACACACACTTGAGTATCGGTACGCCCTTTCCATTTCAAATTCTAAAAATTCTAGTATCCAACTCCCATACACATGACCCTACGTACCGATACGCCTTACCAAAACCAAAGGCCCGTACCGATCCTCAAACCCGTGTACCAAAACCCCATGCTAAACTCAGCCTTCTCATACTGATACTCAAAAACAAGTATCAGTACGCTACCCTTTAAAAGCATTTCCGTATTGCAACGCCTAGCCATCGTACCGGAACCACAAGCCCGAAATGGCTTTCTGTACTAATACGTGAACACGCGTACTGGTACGCCTGAACCTGAATGGTCACAAATGACTGGTTTAACATGCATATTTCAAAACTAAACCATTTCATCATGCCACAAACTCTCACACAAAAATACCTAGATACAAAAGCAACCTAAACATCATAAGTTCGGCAACCAATTGGCTTTCATGCATCCCATGATATTCTAAAGGCATGCTTCCTAAAATCACTTTGCCAAACATCCCAAAATACACAAATAGGCCAATCTCAGCATATGCATCATAACAACACAACCCACACAGCATAATAAACTTGCTCGAACCACCACAACAAGGCAATCATCAAGGAAGCTCTAGATGCAAGTTTTAGCATCAAGCTTAGCAATACCAAACCATCCTCCAAAATCCAGCATAGAATCATACTTAAAATCCATAAGAAATCAGGATTACAACACATTGCCTTATTAACCAAAAACGTAAACATACTTCATACTCAAAAGTAATTTATCTTTTGGATTCTTGCAAACCTTGCCTTTGCTGCCCCAAACTTTAATACTCTGCATCATTAGGAAAAAGAGAGCGTAAGCACACATGCTTAGTGAGGATGCTCATAAAACAATGATGCATTAAAACCCATTTAAAAACCACATGCTTGCTTTTCCCAAAACATGCTTACAATCAAAGCATCTTTTCATGATTCCAACCGAATCAAAACTTAATAACCTTTATATAACATCATATACAATCCATGCTTAAATTCCAAAACATTTTAAACAAACCTTGCTTAAATCCCAAAGCATAATGAACAAGGTTCAAACATATGAACTTTCACATATATTGGCATTTATAGTGACCCAGATAGACTACCTCTACCCTATGCACATATCGGATACGCGGATCTCTCATACCATGCCTAGTTAAACCACATGATACCCCAAACCTTGCCTAGTTACACCACAAGATTTGACACCTTCTCCTAGTTAAACCGCTAGATCTCACCCTTGCCTAGTTAAACCGCAAGTGTACCAACCTTTCCTAGTTAATCAGCAAGAACACCCTCAATTTGGGTTGCCTAGTTAAACTGCAAGTCCCAAATGAGATCCCCAAAAGTCTGAGCGCCTCGTTACACCGCCGTACCTCAAAGACCCATGGTCACGATCGATTTTGTTTATATTTTATAGTGCACTTTTAATCCTATGGCATGCCAACTATATCTGATTGCTTTCCCACCTTGTCACATAGCCAATATATCATTTACAAAACCATTTACTTACTGTTTTACAATTCATTACATAAAACATCACATATGCAAATCTCATTGCCAATGCAATAACACCATTCCCAATCGGAATGTAAACCAATGCTCAATAGCATTTAATATACTTGCAATCCACTGCATATGTACTCAAAATCATGCATTACCAGTAAGTAAATCTTACCATGTTTATCACCAAAACATGCAAACAACATGCTCATATTTAAACTGATATTCGAGAGCAAAATAAGGGAAACTTACTTCCGAGCTTAGGTAAGTGTCTCACGCTTACCCTAAACTCCCAACAACCTTTACAAACCTTTGTAATGCATCTAAAACCAGTTTTCACTCACCGATACGCCTCGCCTTCCTTGCCAACGCAAAATAAGCTCCCAGCAAGCAACCAAACAACTTCAAGCTTTGTCGCCTTGATTATCCCCTGTTTTAAACACATAAAACCAGAGGATAAATGCATTCAAATGCATTCAAACCATTACCGAACAGCAATCTCCCGTAACTCCCAAGTTGCCCACTAAAAACCAATCGAAACATACTGAAAACACCATCAAACATTTCTGAAACTTAACCCATCCATAAAACAACATTTCAACCCATCAACCAACATCTAATAACAACCAAAAACTCTTTCCTAACATCCTTTTACCTCCAGCAAAGATTAAACTCGGTTATCTCCACAATAACTCAAAACTAGCAACCTAAATAATTAGAGATTCAAGAGTTTCGGGATTCTATTGATAAAAACAACTTATCAACATCAAAACACATCCAAAACATATAATAAATCAATCTCAAATACTAGAAATTAGATCCACTTCGAAAATCACCACGTCTCATCAATATTTTCAAAATAACTCAATTGAACATTGATAAAACATTAAAATCACATTACAACTTACAAATCAAGGATCAAATACTTGGTAATATCAATAATGAACCATTTAACAGAGGAGATCATTAACCTTACCCCTGTTATGTGATTTATCCCTCAATTGGCTTGCTTAAAGCTAAGAAAACACAATTTCAATGAGATTTTGCAAAACAAAGTTAAGGAATCAAATTAAAATCAATAATCTGAGTGAAAAGAGTCCCTCATCTCAGGGTTTTGATGAAATTCTGAGTGTTTGGAAGAAAAAGAAGTTGAGAGCAAAGGTTTAGGAAAAAGTTACGTGAATTTCTTTTAAAAGTTAATAACTAACTTTATATATTTAATCCTTATTAACATTCTTTTAAAACACATGTTTAAAATGATTTAATTGAAGGGAGAAACCACCAGCAAACACTTGGTAGATTAGCTCCTTAAGGATTCTAAGGATTTGACCCTTTTGATTTTAGTCACTTAAAAAGCAGTTTTCCAAAAATCGCATTTTGGTCACTAACCCAAAATGTCATATTTCCAAATTCCTTTTTCTAAAATCAATTCTACCAAAAATCAATATATATTAAAAGATGATTTTTAACTATTTTCCATATTTTTATCCTACCGAAAAATATACGGCCTCGAATCCAACTTGAATCTCTAACCCGGTCCACTGGACCATCTAATAAACCTCAAATCTGCTAGGCCCAAAATCAGGGTATTACAAAGGAACGCGGGTTTGCAAGACTTCTCGCTTACGAGGGTATCATTTTTATGGTTTTGGTGATGTTTAACTCATTGGAAGCGCGACATACTTTTTTGGGATCGAAGGAGGTGTTATCGCAATAATTTAATCAGACTGAGAATTGGTCTAAGGAGTCTTCTGATTTCCATAGTAGGCGCATTTGGGTTACGGTGATTGGGGTTCCAATTCATGCATGGTCTCGAGTTATGTTTCGTCAGATTACTTTATTATGGGAGCGTTGGTTGCCATTAATAAGGGAACTGCAGTTAAAGATTCATTTGGATGTGCATTCATTGAAGTTACTATACGTGAGCTTGGGAGGATTAATGAGTATGTTAAGTTCGTGGTGAATGACAATTAGTTTCGCATCTGAGTTATAGAGGTAAGCATGTTTCCAAGGTTTTATGATGCCTCCTCATCGGATAGCTCAGAGCATGATGGCTCGAATGGGTCAAAACATGATTTGATGGAGAATCAAAAGACTTGTGAAGATACGGTTGGATTTAAGGAGGGTGATGTGGGTTAGCTTCATACCGGGGGTCGATGCAGTGGCTCGACAATGGTTTATGGTCTCCTGATAAGTTGGACTCTAAATTAGGACCTTTGGGTGTGGCTTGGTTTAGGGGAAGGGCTTGGTTGGAGGAGGTGGGTTAGTTGAGTTGGGTTTGGAGTCGGCTAAGAAATTAGGTCAAGAGGGGGAACATGTTAATGATGAAGTTGAACAACATGGGACTCTAGGTGTTGTAAGACCCGTGCAAGTCTCAAATGAGGAAGTTGATTTGGTTCAAACTTCTTTCAACACGGGGGATAATGTTAATTCAAAATTAGAGACTAAATTACTGTTATCGGCAGACGGGGTGTGTGATAAACTTCTTATTGGGTCAGGTACTGGTTATCATGAGCTTTTTGGTGAGTCTGGTAATATGGGTGAGCATCCAGTGATTGTGAAAAGGGGGCGTGGAAGGCCGCGTGAGGGGGAATTGGTGATTAAGAAAAGTGTGTTAGATTCAGGTAGTAAGGTGACACAAGAGCAGTTATTACGGGATACAGAATTTACTCGTCAATTGTGCAAACTGGTTAGAATTTCAACTTTGGGTAGAGAAGAAGACATCATTAAATATATTTTGCGTATTTTTGTGGATTATCGAAAGGCAAATTGAAGAATGAAGTTAATTTTTGGGAATGTCTGAGTGTTTGGGGTTTCGACAAAAACAAAAAGGGTGTGAGATTTTCTCTAGAAACAACAAAGCGATATGGTGTTATTTCAAGAATCTGAATTGACAGAGGTGTCGTGTGAGCTGGTTGGTCGGTTATGGCCTTCGGATAATTTTAGGTTTGAATTTTCATCGTTGGAAGGTTATTGTGGCAGTGTGTTGATCATTTGGGATATGGCTCGATTTCGCTTGGATTTTTCTATGGCCTTTCGGCATTTTGTTCTCATGAAAGGATATTGGATTCAATTTGGAATTCAATATTCTTATAATAGCTGTTTAAGGTTAGCGATTAGTTTCAAGTGATGTTATGCTCGAATTGATGCGTCTACTGGAGGGCCATGATGTGCTTGTTATTCACTTAAGGAATTGGGAGGTTTTGTCTTGTCATGGTATGGTGTTTGGTTCTGCATGGAGTTCCAATTGGGGTTTGTGTTTTGATAGTGCTTTTTACTTGTATGGGAGTGGTGGAGCAACATGGGAGTCGAGCCTTGGGTCTTGGTTTGCTTGGATGTGCGGGTTGCTGCTAAGGATGGCTTTCTTGGCATTTATCGCTCAAATGGATGGGTAATTTTGTTTTATGTTTTTAGTTTGCTTAGCAGATGGGTTTGGTGCATTGTATTCGAGTCATTTTTGAGGAATTTTGTTTATTTCCGGCGTTGTGCTTTCTTCTTTTGCTCCATGGTCATGAGTACTCTTTTCCTTCATCTAGGATTATGAAGGTTTTTATTGAGGCTCGTGATCATGTGTTCTAGTGTGTATGATGTCTTCATTAATATCATACTACTAATTTGTCAATAGAAAATATTATCACTGAAAAGAAATTAAAAAATATGATTGGGAAAGAAACTTAAACATTGCTCTAAACTACGAGAAACATAAAGTTGACTATAGAGATTACCAAGTCGTGAAATGGAGGAAAGGTAATGAAATCTTAGTCAATGAGACTTGCTTAGTGAGGATTCAAAGGATGTATGGTCATTGACTCCAGAGCTACTAATCATATCTTTGTTTCTTTACAAGAGTTCAAAGAAATGAGAAGTATGCTTGACTAGATCATATCGTTATGAACCGGTGATGGGAGCAATGTATTGGCAGAAGCAGTGGGAGACGTGCATCTTTACTTTGATGAATTTACATTTGTGATGTTGAATGATTGTTTTTATGTTCATATTTTTATGACAAATTTAATTTTTGTGACATGTTTAATAAACTAAGGTCGGTTTGGTTATAGAGAATGAAGCCCATTTTCATTTTCATTTTCTTAAAAAATAGAAAACGATAAAGAAAACATGTTTGGTTGTAAAATTATAAATGATTTTTAGAAAATAAAAACAAAAATAAGTGATAATTTGAAAACATAAAAAGATGTTTTTCATTGGAAATGTTTTAGGAAAGTGAAAAATATGAAAACAATGATTTTTTAATTTTAACTTCATTTTAACCCGATTGTGAATTCTTCTAATGCCATTTTTAAAACTTTGGTTTATTTACTCATATTTATTTATTTATTATTATGATTATAATATTTCTCTAACTATGTTTTATTTTAATTATTTAATAATTATTTTTTCATTTCTATTTTGAAAAGCTAGATGCCAAACATATTTTCACTATTTTCATTTTTGAAAACAAGTTTCCATCCCTATTAACATGCATGTTTTCTAATTTTTAAAAAACTGAAAATGAAAATTATTTTCTAAAAATAAAAATAAAAAACAGAAATAGAAATAGAAAATGTTTTCTAAAACCAAACGGACCCTAAGGTTTCTATGTGAAGTTTAATAACAAGATTGTCATTCCTAAAATTAAAACACTTATCTATCATAGATGGATGAGAAATAATCTATACTTCATAAAGCCTAAGATGTATTCAGTGCTAGACATTGAACTTGTAAATAAAAGACCCAAAAACTTCTCACTTTAATGAGGCATATCATTGGCATCTAAAGATTTGGACATATTAAACAAGATAGAATCACTAGAGCTGTGAGAGATAAACCTTTAAGCTCTCTTAATAAAGTCAATCTTCCACAATATGAATCTTGCTTGGAAGGTAAGATGACCAAGAGATCTTTTAATTTCAAAGGTACAAGGGCTAATCAACTCTTGGAACTTATACACAGTGATGTGTGTGGCCACATGAACCTTAGTGTTAAGGAAGGTTATGAATATTACATAAATTTCATACACGGCTATTCAGTTATGGATATCTGTACCTAATGCACCACTACGGTAAAGCTTTTCATAAATTCAGGAGTTTCGTGTGGAAATGGAGAAACGATTGGGTTTATCTATAAAAGCACTTTGTACATATTGAGGTGAGGACTATTTGTCAGTTGAGTTCTTTAGATATTCCATAGAGGATGGGATTTTCTCTCAATTAATTGCACCAAAAACTCTGCATGAAAATGGTATGGCTAGAGAGAAGAAACTAAACTTTGTTAGACATGGTTAGATCGATGCTAAGTTACTCATAATTTTTGTTAAGATTTTGGGGTTATGCGCTACAAAAGGATTGCTATCTTCTAAATAATGTACCGACTAAAGATGTACCTAGAATTCTATTTAGGATATAGCATGGCAAGAAGGCTAACCTAAGCCATCTTATGATATGGGGATGTCTGACTCACATAACAGATAATGATGCAAAGGAGTTAGACTCGAACTTCAGAATTATGCATGTTTTTAGGATACCTGATAGAGTAGCGCAATCTTGGATTTGGAAGCCTTCAATCAAGTTGTTGCAAGAACTGGGAGCTCTAGACTCAATCAAGGAAGTTTGGGCAGATCTGAAATTTCAAGCGAAAAGAGAAGGGATTTTCTTGAAATTTTCAGATTCAAGGCTGGAAATTTAAAGAAAGAAAGATAAGATGAAGGATTATATGATAAGAAATAAGAATATAAAAAGAAGATTAAAAAAGATTGAGAAAGAGATAAGTAAAACAAATCTGAAAATTCCAGCTTTGTTTATGGAATTATGGAAGATGGAGTGAAGGTTGAAGATGAAGATGAAGATGGCTTGCGAATTGTTGATGTTGTTTTGTCCTCGGCACCCTCTTAGACGCAATTATCTAAGCAAGCAACCTCAAGCGGCTCTAACCCACCCTCCTAGACGCGATTATCTAGGCAAGCAAGAGTGTGAAGATGATCTCCCTCACAAGAACTCGTCGAACTTATGTTGAAGAAGACTTCGATGGCACAAGTAATCAGCACTTGCAAAAACAAACTCACTAAATATTTCATAAATCAAAGAAAATCTGTCTTACGATGATGGAGGCTTCATCCTTTTATAGGTGAAGGATACACAAAGTAATTTAACTTCTACTAAAAGAAGGAAAACCTAATCTAATTAAAAATAATAATAAAATAACAGCCTTTAAACTCCTTGTGCTTGTGTGGCAAGGGATAGGGTGATAAGGCAAGTTATAAGTTGATAAGGGCTGGTTACTTGAGCAGCAAGTAAACTTGATGAAGGCTGGTTTGCTTGGGTATCAAGTAATGGGCTGATAAGAGCTGTTTTGATTGGGCAGCAAGTAAAAGTTGATAGGGCCTTTATTTGGACGAATTTATGGGTATTTGGCCTGGTTTAGATGATAAGAAATTGGTTCTTGGGCAAGGAGGCATGTGTGGGCTATTTAAAAAGCTAACTAGGCCTAAAAACACTTCTAAATCCTAATTTGGGCTAAAAATAAAAATCTGACCCAATCTTTTATAGTAACAAGTATTGGGTTTAATTATTACAATAAAAAGGGCTAATTAATGGACATCTAAAGGCTTATGGTATCCATCTCCAAAGGTGCAGCAAGTTGAGTTTTGTGACCCAATTATTCTTGAAGGATGTTAAGTGTGGACTTCCTTCAAGAAATTCTTCTTTCTTCATGGCAGCTTGTAATCCTTGGCTCACGAATACTTGGACGGTCGAATTTAGCTTGTCCTTGATTAGCTTAGACTTGGCTCGGGTTATTGGGCCAAGTGGAAAAGTAAGTCCATCTTGTCCTTGGAATTGCCTTGTGGTACATGTATCATCCCCTCCCTCCTCAAAAGGATTCGTCCACGAATCTGAAACATCAAAGGGAGAAAGATCAGAAACATTAAAAGTTGTACTCACATTATACTCACCTGGTAGATCAATTCGGTATGCATTGTTGTTTATCCTTTCAAGGACTTGGAATGGTCCATCTCCTCGTGGATCCAATTTGGATTTCCTATGGTTCGGAAATCTTTCTTTACGCATGTGCAACCAAACCCAATCTCCTGGTTCAAAGACAACTTGGCGTCGGCCTTTGTTGACTTTGGCAGCAATATTTTCATATGTTTTCTCCATTCTTTTCTTTGCCTTAGTGTGAATGGATTTAACTAACTCCGTTTTCTTTTCGCCATCTAAGTTGCTAATATTATTAATAGGTAAAGGAACAAGGTCTAATGTAGTTAAGGGGTTAAAACCATAAACTACTTCAAATGGAGAATAACCGGTGGATGAATGAATAGAACGGTTATAGGCAAACTCTACAAAAGGTAGATATTCTTCCCAAATTTTTGTGTTCTTACCGACAACAGTTCTGAGTAATACACCTAAGATCCGATTTGTTACCTCGGTTTGTCCATCCGTCTGTGGGTGACAAGTAGTAGAATAAAGAAGTTTGGTACCTATCTTTCCCCACAAAACCTTCCAAAAATGGCTTATGAACTTTACATCTCTATCGGAAATGATGGTGCGTGGAATTCCATGAAGTCGTACTACTTCTCTAAAGAAGAGATCGGCTACATGTGTTGCATGATCCGTTTTATGGCATGGTATGAAGTGAGCCATCTTTGAAAACACTGTCGACCACAACAAAAATACTATCTCGACCCTTTTTGGTGCGAGGTAATCCAAGAATAAAGTCCATAGATAAATCGACCCAAGGGAAAGAAGGGATAGGAAGGGGTGTATATAAACCGTTAGGACTTACCTTGGATTTTGCTTGTTTACATATGATGCAAGATGCGCATACCTTTTCCACGATTTTCCTCATATGTGGCCAAAAAATGCTCCATTACCATGTCTAACGTTTTGGAGAGGCCAAAGTGCCCCATTAAGCCTTCTTCGGAGTGTGATTCATGGACTAGCAATTCTCTAATGGAGCCTTGTGGTATACACAACCTGTTTATTCAGAAAAGAAACCCATCTACAAGATAAAACTTGTTAAAAGCACCTTTTAAACAATGAGTATAAATTTCCTTGAAACTGGATCATTAGGATACAATTGCTTTATATGTTCAATCCCAATATAGTAGCATGCATTTGAGTAATTAGGCTATACCTTCTAGATAATGCATCTGCTACTACATTATCCTTACCTTTTTATACTTGATCACATAAGGGAATGTTTCAATAAACTCCACCCACCGAGCATGTCTCTTGCTCAAATTACCTTGGCCGTTAAGCCACTTCAATGATTTGTGGTCGGTGTATGATGAATTCCTTTGGAAGAAGGTAGTGTTGCCAAACTTCAAGTGCACGAACTAATGCAAGGAGCTCTTTATCATAAGTTGAGTAGTTCAAATGTGCTCCTTTTAACTTCTCGCTAAAGTAAGCGATTGGTTGTTTTTCTGTAAAAAGAACTGCACCTATGCCTATACCGGGAGGCATCACATTCTAACTCAAAAGTTTTAGAAAAATCGGAAGACGAAGAATTGGGGCAGTACAAAGTTTACCTTTTAGTGTTTGGAAGGCTTGTTCTTGTGCCTCACCCCAATGAAAACCTACCATTTTTTTGATGATATCTGTCAATGGTGCGGCAATGGTAGAGAAATCCTTGACAAAGCGACGGTAGAAGCTTGCTAGGCCATGGAAGGATCTCACCTCGGTTATGGATGATGGCGTGGGTCATTCATTCTTGAATTGCTTTGACTTTTTCATTGTCAACATGGATACCCTGTGCACTTACTATAAAGCCTAGAAAACTAAGACTTTCACTACAAAACACGCACTTTTCCATGTTAGCATATAATTGTTCTCTTCGGAGAACTTCGAAGATCGATCTCACATGAATGATATGTAAATCAAAAGAAGAAGAGTAGATAAGAATATCATCGAAATAAACAACAACAAACTTACCTCTAAACTCCCGAAGGACATGGTTCATCAATCTCATGAATGTGCTAGGGGCATTGGTCAAACCAAATGGCATAAGTGTCCATTCATATAAACCGAACTTTGTCTTGAAAGCGGTTTTCCATTCATCTCCTTCTTTCATTCGAATTTGATGATAACCACTCTTCAAATCAATCTTGGTGAAGATGCATGCACCGTAGAGTTCATCAAGCATGTCATCTAATCATGGAATAGGATGCTTATACTTGATTGTTATTCGGTTGATCGGCTGAAAATCGACACACATTCTATATGAACCATCTTTCTTTGGCACCAAAAGTACTCGAACGCACAAGGGCTTAAACTCTCACGAATGTAGCCTTTGTTGAGTAGTTCTTCCACTTGCTTTTCTAACTCCTTGGTTTCGTCGGGATTACATCTATATGCTAGTCTATTTGGAATAGAAGAACCCGGGATTAGGTCAATTTGATGTTCAATTCCTCTTAAGGGTGGCAAACCGTCAGGTGGATCACCTAAAACATCATTGAAGTCCTGCAAAAGAGAAACAAACACACTAGGCAAACTTTTGTTATTGTTAGTGATAGAAAAAAATTGTTCCCTAAAGCGGATGAGGATGCAAGGTTGTTTAAGGAAGGGGGCTTGCCTCACTTCTTTTTCTCTCGCATAAATATTTTGAGACACTCTTTTTTTCTCACATTTAGGATCACTCACCACCCCTGGGCCTATACTTATTTGGCTTTTATCACTACTAGCCTCTTTTGTATTTGCCTTTTGTTTTTCATTCTTTTTTTCTTTTTCATCTTTTTTTATTCCCATCTCCTCACAAAACTTCTTCATCCTCATCTGATCTTTGTACACCTCTTTTGGATCGAGTGGAGCCAAGGTATACTTTTTGCCATGGTATACAAAGGAATACTTATTTAACTTACCATGGTGAGTCACATCATGGTCATCTTGCCCAGTTGTCTTAAAAGTAAGTGAGATGCTTGCATAGGGATAACATCACACCAAACGTCATCACAATATTTACCCATAGTAAAAGTGATTAAGGCACGTTTGTTTACCTTTAATTCTGACCCTTCATGAAGCCATTGGAGATAATATGGCTTTGGATGGCGTTGACAAGGTAAGTCAAGTGCATCAACTAGATAGCTGCTCACCACATTCGTACAACTTCCGCTATCAATGATGACAGAATATAGTTTGCCTCTGATCAAACATCTTGTGTGGAAAATATTTGTTCTTTGCATCTCCGTATCGTTGATTGCTTGGATATTAAGTGAGCGTTGAATCACCAAGCTTTTAGGATCAGGTTCATCTTTGGAGTAACCACCGGTGATGAATTCATTGTCGGAAAATTCCTCCTCGACTCGGATGAGTAGCTCCCATCTTCTCGAATAAGAAAGAGTCTTGTATTCGGGTAGTCTCTTTTATAATGTCCATGACCGTTGCACTTAAAGCATACAATCTCGAGTTTGTTTGAGTGTTTGTGTGTTTTCCGCCAACATGGGGGTTTTTATCTTGGTTTTGTCCAGTGGCTTGGATGTTTCAATTTTCTGCTTTGGTCTACTTGAGTCGAGCAAAGGTTTAGAAGAATTAGAATGAGATAAAGGTTGAGTGATACCTTTGTCATAGTGATAATTCTTTTGTCGATGTCGTTGTCGATCTTTGATGCGTTTGTCAATTGCCATGGCGAATTGGAATGCCTCTTGAAGGGTGTAGTAGGTTTTGAGTTCAAGTACCTCAAGAATGTTGTCATTGAGTCCGACAACAAACCTAGTCATTGTATCCTCTTCATCCTCTTGGATATCGGCTCTTTGCATCAATGATTCCATCTCTTTGAGATACTCATCAACAGTCCTGTAGCCTTGTCGGATTCTTTGTAACTTTTGTTTGATCTCTCGCCGATATAATGGGGGAACAAATCATTCTCGCATGACTTCTTTAAGTTCTCCCTATGAGGTTATCTTGGCTTCTCCATTGAGACGCCGATTGCGAACCAATTGGGACCACCAAATGGATGCGTATTCAGTGAATTCGAGAGTCAACAGTGGAACTTGATCCTCTTCGGGGCATTGATAATACTCGAATAGAAGATCAACTCGATTTTCCCAGTCACAATAAGCATCGGGGTCATACCTTCCTTGAAAAAAGGTGGTACAGTGATTTTTGGTTTGGCTAAGGTGTTTGTTGCTCGTCTCGGCTCTATGCGAGGATTGTGCCCATGCAGGGGTTTTGGCGTCTATTCTGAATGGGAACAAGATTTGGACGCCTAGGCTCTTGATATCGCTTGCAATTGCAGTGGTTTCTAATCTCCCAATGGTTTGAGTGATTGCGTTCGATTTGTATTGGTGTGCTCAAGCTTGGCTGCCAAAGAGGTTACAATCCGTTCAAGTTTATTGAGAGTATTCAAAACTTCTTGAAGAGTCACTTCATGTGGTTCTTAGTCGTTACTCGTTTCTGACATCCTGAAACACTCAGATTTAAAAAGGTGAAAAGCAAAAGAAAACTAGAAATCTCACTAAACACTCCAAGGAATAAATATTTAGCGAGGCAAGTAAACCGATCTCGTGCTCTTTAAAGACCTTCCTGCCACAAGTCAACAAGTTACAATCAGAGTTTAATCCTAACAATGAGTCCTAATTGTACTAGGAGTCCAATGAAAGGCTTGACACCAATTGAATATAGTTGCAAGAAAGAAGGATTGGAATGCAACTTTTAGTCCTACTCACACCAGAAAAGAGAAGGTGTTAAATTGCGTAATAGAAGAAAGAAAAAGCAAAGCAAAGGAGCTTAAGAAACTAAGAGTAGAAAAAAATTAGTAGAGAAAGATGATAACCCCAAAACCCGTAAAACAATTTGAAGGAAGAAATCCAATGTTGAATCCACTTCAATGTGATGCTTGTGGTGATTGATGTGGTGATCTTGATGATTCTTGATGGTGGTTGGTGGCTAGGTATAAGCTTTCCCACTTTTCTTTCTTTTCTTTTTTTTTATTTTTTTCTCTTTTTTTTCTTTTTACAAGGTAAATAAACTGAAAATAACGAAAATTGAAGAAAAATAATGAAAATAGGGTTAAAGTAGGGGGAAAACCCTAATTTGGCTGAGACTTTATCCACTTCGTTCGAGGTGTTCCCGAACTCCGAAAATTCTGAACTTTTTTGTGGTGACTCCACCAATGGTGTAGATCTGATCTGGAAAGTTTCAGCTCAAAATTCACTCGTTTGGTTTTGACGAATTTTCCTAATTTTTGAGTTTTTTTTCCCAAAAACGCCAAAATTCTTGCCAAGAATCGTCCCAAATCTGATACCAAATGATAGAGTAGCGCAATCTTGGATTTGGAAGCCTTCAATCAAGTTGTTGCAAGAACTAGGAGCTCTAGACTCAATCAAGGAAGTTTGGGCAGATCTGAAATTTCAAGAGAAAAGAGAAGGGATTTTCTTGAAATTTTCAGATTCAAGGCTGAAAATTTAAAGAAAGAAAGATAAGATGAAGGATTATATGATAAGAAATAAGAATATAAAAAGAAGATTAAAAAAGATTGAGAAAGAGATAAGTAAAACAAATCTGAAAATTCCAGCTTTGTTTATGGAATTATGGAAGATGGAGTGAAGGTTGAAGATGAAGATGAAGATGGCTTGCGAATTGTTGATGTTGTTTTGTCCTCGGCACCCTCTTAGACGCAATTATCTAAGCAAGCAACCTCAAGCGGCTCTAACCCACCCTCCTAGACGCGATTATCTAGGCAAGCAAGAGTGTGAAGATGATCTCCCTCACAAGAACTCGTCGAACTTATGTTGAAGAAGACTTCGAAGGCACAAGTAATCAGCACTTGCAAAAACAAACTCACTAAATATTTCATAAATCAAAGAAAATCTGTCTTACAATGATGGAGGCTTCATCCTTTTATAGGTGAAGGATAGACAAAGTAATTTAACTTCTACTAAAACAAGGAAAACCTAATCTAATTAAAAATAATAATAAAATAACAGCCTTTAAACTCCTTGTGCTTGTGTGGCAAGGGATAGGGTGATAAGGCAAGTTATAAGTTGATAAGGGCTGGTTACTTGAGCAGCAAGTAAACTTGATGAAGGCTGGTTTGCTTGGGTATCAAGTAATGGGCTGATAAGAGCTGTTTTGATTGGGCAGCAAGTAAAAGTTGATAGGGCCTTTATTTGGACGAATTTATGGGTATTTGGGCTGGTTTAGATGATAAGAAATTGGTTCTTGGGCAAGGAGGCATGTGTGGGCTATTTAAAAAGCTAACTAGGCCTAAAAACACTTCTAAATCCTAATTTGGGCTAAAAATAAAAATCTGACCCAATCTTTTATAGTAACAAGTATTGGGTTTAATTATTACAATAAAAAGGGCTAATTAATGGACATCTAAAGGCTTATGGATATCCATCTCCAAAGGTGCAGCAAGTTGAGTTTTTGTGACCCAATTATTCTTGAAGGATGTTAAGTGTGGACTTCCTTCAAGAAATTCTTCTTTCTTCATGGCAGCTTGTAATCCTTGGCTCACGAATACTTGGACGGTCGAATTTAGCTTGTCCTTGATTAGCTTAGACTTGGCTCGGGTTATTGGGCCAAGTGGAAAAGTAAGTCCATCTTGTCCTTGGAATTGCCTTGTGGTACATGTATCATCCCCTCCCTCCTCAAAAGGATTCGGCCCACGAATCTGAAACATCAAAGGAGAAAGATCAGAAACATTAAAAGTTGTACTCACATTATACTCACTGGTAGATCAATTCGGTATGCATTGTTGTTTATCCTTTCAAGGACTTGGAATGGTCCATCTCCTCGTGGATCCAATTTGGATTTCCTATGGTTCGGAAATCTTTCTTTACGCATGTGCAACCAAACCCAATCTCCTGGTTCAAAGACAACTTGGCGTCGGCCTTTGTTGACTTTGGCAAAGAATATTTTCATATGTTTTCTCCATTCTTTTCTTTGCCTTAGTGTGAATGGATTTAACTAACTCCGTTTTCTTTTCGCCATCTAAGTTGCTAATATTATTAATAGGTAAAGGAACAAGGTCTAATGTAGTTAAGGGGTTAAAACCATAAACTACTTCAAATGGAGAATAACCGGTGGATGAATGAATAGAACGGTTATAGGCAAACTCTACAAAAGGTAGATATTCTTCCCAAATTTTTGTGTTCTTACCGACAACAGTTCTGAGTAATACACCTAAGATCCGATTTGTTACCTCGGTTTGTCCATCCGTCTGTGGGTGACAAGTAGTAGAATAAAGAAGTTTGGTACCTATCTTTCCCCACAAAACCTTCCAAAAATGGCTTATGAACTTTACATCTCTATCGGAAATGATGGTGCGTGGAATTCCATGAAGTCGTACTACTTCTCTAAAGAAGAGATCGGCTACATGTGTTGCATGATCCGTTTTATGGCATGGTATGAAGTGAGCCATCTTTGAAAACCTGTCGACCACAACAAAAATACTATCTCGACCCTTTTTGGTACGAGGTAATCCAAGAATAAAGTCCATAGATAAATCGACCCAAGGGAAAGAAGGGATAGGAAGGGGTGTATATAAACCGTTAGGACTTACCTTGGATTTTGCTTGTTTACATATGATGCAAGATGCGCATACCTTTTCCACGATTTTCCTCATATGTGGCCAAAAAAATGCTCCATTACCATGTCTAACGTTTTGGAGAGGCCAAAGTGCCCCATTAAGCCTTCGGAGTGTGATTCATGGACTAGCAATTCTCTAATGGAGCCTTGTGGTATACACAACCTGTTTATTCAGAAAAGAAACCCATCTACAAGATAAAACTTGTTAAAAGCACCTTTTAAACAATGAGTATAAATTTCCTTGAAATCTGGATCATTAGGATACAATTGCTTTATATGTTCGAATCCCAATATAGTAGCATGCATTTGAGTAATTAGGCTATACCTTCTAGATAATGCATCTGCTACTACATTATCCTTACCTTTTTTATACTTGATCACATAAGGGAATGTTTCAATAAACTCCACCCACCGAGCATGTCTCTTGCTCAAATTACCTTGGCCGTTAAGCCACTTCAATGATTTGTGGTCGGTGTGTATGATGAATTCCTTTGGAAGAAGGTAGTGTTGCCAAACTTCAAGTGCACGAACTAATGCAAGGAGCTCTTTATCATAAGTTGAGTAGTTCAAATGTGCTCCTTTTAACTTCTCGCTAAAGTAAGCGATTGGTTGTTTTTCCTGTAAAAGAACTGCACCTATGCCTATACCGGAGGCATCACATTCTAACTCAAAAGTTTTAGAAAAATCGGGAAGACGAAGAATTGGGGCAGTACAAAGTTTACCTTTTAGTGTTTGGAAGGCTTGTTCTTGTGCCTCACCCCAATGAAAACCTACCATTTTTTTGATGATATCTGTCAATGGTGCGGCAATGGTAGAGAAATCCTTGACAAAGCGACGGTAGAAGCTTGCTAGGCCATGGAAGGATCTCACCTCGGTTATGGATGATGGCGTGGGTCATTCTTGAATTGCTTTGACTTTTTCATTGTCAACATGGATACCCTGTGCACTTACTATAAAGCCTAGAAAACTAAGACTTTCACTACAAAACACGCACTTTTCCATGTTAGCATATAATTGTTCTCTTCGGAGAACTTCGAAGATCGATCTCACATGAATGATATGTAAATCAAAAGAAGAAGAGTAGATAAGAATATCATCGAAATAAACAACAACAAACTTACCTCTAAACTCCCGAAGGACATGGTTCATCAATCTCATGAATGTGCTAGGGGCATTGGTCAAACCAAATGGCATAAGTGTCCATTCATATAAACCGAACTTTGTCTTGAAAGCGGTTTTCCATTCATCTCCTTCTTTCATTCGAATTTGATGATAACCACTCTTCAAATCAATCTTGGTGAAGATGCATGCACCGTAGAGTTCATCAAGCATGTCATCTAATCATGGAATAGGATGCTTATACTTGATTGTTATTCGGTTGATCGGCTGAAAATCGACACACATTCTATATGAACCATCTTTCTTTGGCACCAAAAGTACTGGAACGGCACAAGGGCTTAAACTCTCACGAATGTAGCCTTTGTTGAGTAGTTCTTCCACTTGCTTTTCTAACTCCTTGGTTTCGTCGGGATTACATCTATATGCTAGTCTATTTGGAATAGAAGAACCCGGGATTAGGTCAATTTGATGTTCAATTCCTCTTAAGGGTGGCAAACCGTCAGGTGGATCACCTAAAACATCATTGAAGTCCTGCAAAAGAGAAACAAACACACTAGGCAAACTTTTGTTATTGTTAGTGATAGAAAAAAATTGTTCCCTAAAGCGGATGAGGATGCAAGGTTGTTTAAGGAAGGGGGCTTGCCTCACTTCTTTTTCTCTCGCATAAATATTTTGAGACACTCTTTTTTTCTCACATTTAGGATCACTCACCACCCCTGGGCCTATACTTATTTGGCTTTTATCACTACTAGCCTCTTTTGTATTTGCCTTTTGTTTTTCATTCTTTTTTTCTTTTTCATCTTTTTTTATTCCCATCTCCTCACAAAACTTCTTCATCCTCATCTGATCTTTGTACACCTCTTTTGGATCGAGTGGAGCCAAGGTATACTTTTTGCCATGGTATACAAAGGAATACTTATTTAACTTACCATGGTGAGTCACATCATGGTCATACTGCCACGGTTGTCTTAAAAGTAAGTGAGATGCTTGCATAGGGATAACATCACACCAAACGTCATCACAATATTTACCCATAGTAAAAGTGATTAAGGCACGTTTGTTTACCTTTAATTCTGACCCTTCATGAAGCCATTGGAGATAATATGGCTTTGGATGGCGTTGACAAGGTAAGTCAAGTGCATCAACTAGATAGCTGCTCACCACATTCGTACAACTTCCGCTATCAATGATGACAGAATATAGTTTGCCTCTGATCAAACATCTTGTGTGGAAAATATTTGTTCTTTGCATCTCCGTATCGTTGATTGCTTGGATATTAAGTGAACGTTGAATCACCAAGCTTTTAGGATCAGGTTCATCACTGGAGTAACCACCGGTGATGAATTCATTGTCGGAAAATTCCTCCTCTGACTCGGATGAGTAGCTCCCATCTTCTCGAATAAGAAAGAGTCTTGTATTCGGGTAGTCTCTTTTATAATGTCCATGACCGTTGCACTTAAAGCATACAATCTCCCGAGTTTGTTTGAGTGTTTGTGTGTTTTCCGCCAACATGGGGGTTTTTATCTTGGTTTTGTCCAGTGGCTTGGATGTTTCAATTTTCTGCTTTGGTCTACTTGAGTCGAGCAAAGGTTTAGAAGAATTAGAATGAGATAAAGGTTGAGTGATACCTTTGTCATAGTGATAATTCTTTTGTCGATGTCGTTGTCGATCTTTGATGCGTTTGTCAATTGCCATGGCGAATTGGAATGCCTCTTGAAGGGTGTAGTAGGTTTTGAGTTCAAGTACCTCAAGAATGTTGTCATTGAGTCCGACAACAAACCTAGTCATTGTATCCTCTTCATCCTCTTGGATATCGGCTCTTTGCATCAATGATTCCATCTCTTTGAGATACTCATCATTGATCCCTGTAGCCTTGTCGGATTCTTTGTAACTTTTGTTTGATCTCTCGCCCGATATAATGGGGAACAAATCATTCTCGCATGACTTCTTTAAGTTCTCCCTATGAGGTTATCTTGGCTTCTCCATTGAGACGCCGATTGCGAACCAATTGGGACCACCAAATGGATGCGTATTCAGTGAATTCGAGAGTCAAAAGTGGAACTTGATCCTCTTGGGGCATTGATAATACTCGAATAGAAGATCAACTCGATTTTCCCAGTCACAATAAGCATCGGTCATACCTTCCTTGAAAAGGTGGTACAGTGATTTTTGGTTTGGCTAAGGTGTTTGTTGCTCGTCTCGGCTCTATGCGAGGATTGTGCCCATGCAGGGGGTTTTGGCGTCTATTCGAATGGGAACAAGATTTGGACGCCTAGGCTCTTCAAGATCGCTTGCAATTGTGCGGTGGTTTCTAATCTCCCAATGGTTTGAGTGATTGCGGTTACGATCAGTATTGGTGTGCTCAAGCTTGGCTGCCAAAGAGGTTACAATCCGTTCAAGTTTATTGAGAGTATTCAAAACTTCTTGAAGAGTCACTTCATGTGGTTCTTAGTCGTTACTCGTTTTCGACATCCTGAAACACTCAGATTTAAAAAGGTGAAAAGCAAAAGAAAACTAGAAATCTCACTAAACACTCCAAGGAATAAATATTTAGCGAGGCAAGTAAACCGATCTCGTGCTCTTTAAAGACCTTCCTGCCACAAGTCAACAAGTTACAATCAGAGTTTAATCCTAACAATGAGTCCTAATTGTACTAGGAGTCCAATGAAAGGCTTGACACCAATTGAATATAGTTGCAAGAAAGAAGGATTGGAATGCAACTTTTAGTCCTACTCACACCAGAAAAGAGAAGGTGTTAAATTGCGTAATAGAAGAAAGAAAAAGCAAAGCAAAGGAGCTTAAGAAACTAAGAGTAGAAAAAAATTAGTAGAGAAAGATGATAACCCCAAAACCCAGAAACAATTTGAAGGAAGAAATCCAATGTTGAATCCACTTCAATGTGATGCTTGTGGTGATTGATGTGGTGATCTTGATGATTCTTGATGGTGGTTGGTGGCTAGGTATAAGCTTTCCCACTTTTCTTTCTTTTCTTTTTTTTTATTTTTTTCTCTTTTTTTTTCTTTTTACAAGGTAAATAAACTGAAAATAACGAAAATTGAAGAAAAATAATGAAAATAGGGTTAAAGTAGGGGGAAAACCCTAATTTGGCTGAGACTTTATCCACTTCGTTCGAGGTGTTCCCGAACTCCGAAAATTCTGAACTTTTTTGTGGTGACTCCACCAATGGTGTAGATCTGATCTGGAAAGTTTCAGCTCAAAATTCACTCGTTTGGTTTTGACGAATTTTCCCTAATTTTTGAGTTTTTTTTCCCAAAAACGCCAAAATTCTTGCCAAGAATCGTCCCAAATCTGATACCAAATGATAGAGTAGCGCAATCTTGGATTTGGAAGCCTTCAATCAAGTTGTTGCAAGAACTAGGAGCTCTAGACTCAATCAAGGAAGTTTGGGCAGATCTGAAATTTCAAGAGAAAAGAGAAGGGATTTTCTTGAAATTTTCAGATTCAAGGCTGAAAATTTAAAGAAAGAAAGATAAGATGAAGGATTATATGATAAGAAATAAGAATATAAAAAGAAGATTAAAAAAGATTGAGAAAGAGATAAGTAAAACAAATCTGAAAATTCCAGCTTTGTTTATGGAATTATGGAAGAGGAGTGAAGGTTGAAGATGAAGATGGCTTGCGAATTGTTGATGTTGTTTTGTCCTCGGCACCCTCTTAGACGCAATTATCTAAGCAAGCAACCTCAAGCGGCTCTAACCCACCCTCCTAGACGCGATTATCTAGGCAAGCAAGAGTGTGAAGATGATCTCCCTCACAAGAACTCGTCGAACTTATGTTGAAGAAGACTTCGAAGGCACAAGTAATCAGCACTTGCAAAAACAAACTCACTAAATATTTCATAAATCAAAGAAAATCTGTCTTACAATGATGGAGGCTTCATCCTTTTATAGGTGAAGGATAGACAAAGTAATTTAACTTCTACTAAAACAAGGAAAACCTAATCTAATTAAAAATAATAATAAAATAACAGCCTTTAAACTCCTTGTGCTTGTGTGGCAAGGGATAGGGTGATAAGGCAAGTTATAAGCTGATAAGGGCTGGTTACTTGAGCAGCAAGTAAACTTGATGAAGGCTGGTTTGTTTGGGTATCAAGTAATGGACTGATAAGAGCTGTTTTGATTGGGCAGCAAGTAAAAGTTGATAGGGCCTTTATTTGGACGAATTTAAGGGTATTTGGGCTGGTTTAGATGATAAGAAATTTGTTCTTGGGCAAGGAGGCATGTGTGGGCTGTTTAAAAAGCTAACTAGGCCTAAAAACACTTCTAAATCCTAATTTGGGCTAAAAATAAAAATCTGACCCAATCTTTTATAGTAACAAGTATTGGGTTTAATTATTACAATAAAAAGGGCTAATTAATGGACATCTAAAGGCTCATGGATATCCATCTCCAAAGGTGCAGCAAGTTGAGTTTTTGTGACCCAATTATTCTTGAAGGATGTTAAGTGTGGACTTCCTTCAAGAAATTCTTCTTTCTTCATGGCAGCTTGTAATCCTTGGCTCACGAATACTTGGACGGTCGAATTTAGCTTGTCCTTGATTAGCTTAGACTTGGCTCGGGTTATTGGGCCAAGTGGAAAAGTAAGTCCATCTTGTCCTTGGAATTGCCTTGTGGTACATGTATCAATACCTAAAGGGACAACAAGAGTATTGTTTTATAATCCCATATACCACACTATACATGTGTCAACTCATGCAATATTTGATACATGCATGAGAGTGGTAAAATTACTCATCTTGGGCAAGAAGTTGAAGTTGTTCAATTCCAACAACAAGGCCCAAAATGAATCATGCAGTAGAGGTCTAAAATGATATATTTTAGACAAGAAACTTAAACTGTTTTGCAAGGCTGGAGCATCGGTTAACTTGCAGTGACTTCGCGAATGAGATTCTAGCATTTATGGGTCGAGTTGTCTTCTTACAGATTGATTGTCATTCAGTTACCTTTCCAACATATAAATTTGATGTCGGGAACTCAAGACACGTCTATTTTAGCGAAGACTACGTATGTAAAAAACTAGATACAAGATTAATTACGAGATTTTATAAATTTAGCCCAAAACTGGTATCAGATTAAGACGATTCTTGGGAGATTTCACATGTTCTTAATGGTTTTGGGTGAAAAAAGTAAAAAAAATATATAAAAAAACATAAAAAAATCGCAAAAAATCAAATGAAATCTCCAAATTAGATCTACACTATTGGTGGAGTCACCATACAAAATTTCATAATTCTTGGACATCGAGAACACCTCGAACAAAGTAGATCAATTTTTTGTAAAATTTCAGGGTTTTTCTATTTTTCTTTTATTCTCAGTTATTAGTTTTCATTTATTTTACCTTTCTATTGTTTCTTATGCATCATCTAACACTTTCTTGCTTTTTGTGTTAGTAGAAAGGATAAAAGTTGCATACTTTCTTTTCTCCTTGCAACTTTAACTTTATTGGTGTCATGTTTTTTTCTTTGGATTCTTAAACCATACTAGGGTTCATTGTTAGAATTCAAATTTCGATTTAAACTTAGTTTTTCATGGCATGAGGATTTTAAAGAGCAACAAATTAGCTAACTTGTCTCTTGAATACTTTTTTGGAGTGAATAATAGTGAGGATTTGATTTGTTTTCCTTTTTATGAATTTTCGCGTTGTCATATACTATGTTGCAATATCTTTCCAAAGAACAATTTTATAAAGCGCTACAAATATTGAAGCTATATCAAGGGCATTCTAGTTTTGATCGAGATTCTATACATGATGAACTTCGATGATGTTCTACTCATGAAAGATAGGATGTCAATGAGCATTATGTTGAGCAGCCTCGATGATGTTCTACATATGCTAGATATGAGCATGATAAAGATGAGAATGAAGAGTAATGTTCAAGAATCGTTACATGTCCCAAAGAAGAAAAAAATAGATCTGGTAACTCTTGAATCTTTGGTCGAATCCATGCACAAGATAACATAATGGATGGAACAAACTGATAAGACTTTGGAAACCCTCAAAGTAGAGAATAATGTCCCACAATAACTAGTGCACACAAGATCCAAAAATGATGAAGAAAGTTGTTCTTATGAAGAACATGGGGAAGACGTTAAATCGAGAGTTTAAACTTGCCCAATGATGAGGATGAAATTGAAAATAGTATGTTTGTTTCTAGAGATGAAATTACTATTCTGAATCAAGATGGTCATCAAATGATAAAAATCTAAGAAGATACCCCATAACTGAAAGGTACCATTTATTGTTTTCAAAATTCTATTTATGCTTGTGATTCCTCTTTTAACATTAATAACAATTTTGAAGATGAGAATAATTTACCTTGCAACCAAAAGAATAACGACAATGACAATCCCAATAAGAAGGAACTTGTAAGTCACATTGAAAAAGGAGACTATGCACAAGAATCCTTCATTCACCGGTATAGATTTGAGGACGAATCTTTTTAGGGAGAGGGGGAATGATACATGCATTACAGGCATAAACTTACTTATCTTAGACAAGAAGTTGAATTTTTTTGATGCAAGCAACAAAGACCAAAATGATGCATGCATATGATGTCTAAAATGATGCATTTTAGACAAGAAAATTAAATGATTTTGCAAGGTTGGAGCATCAAACGATTTATGTCAACTTTTCGGATAGGATCCATGAATTTCTTGGTTGTGATGCTTTCTTATGAATAGACCATCATTCAATTACCTTTCCAACGCATCTTGAAACGCATCAATCCAATGCCAGGAATTCAAGATATGCCCATTTTAACGAAGACTGTGCATGCAGAAAACTGGATACGAGATTTTGTAAAATTCAGTCCAATAGCTATTATATTAAGGCCTTGAACGAATTTATTAGCCCAATTAGAGTATTTTACAACCTTGTTATTTATTTTATTTTAAGTCTTATATTAGTAGAATTTATTTATTTATTTTGTTAATTCTTAGCTTTAGGCTAAAGCCATCCTTCACCTATAAAATGATGATGTCTCATTCATTATTTTTCATATTTCATTTATTAAAATAAAGTTGTCTTTGAGTTCATACTTGCAAGAAGTTTATCTTGTGTTTTAGAAGCAAATCGATCTTCATGTTCTTCATGATTTATTGTTGAGAATCTTCACACTCCGGGTTGCCTAGTCAATTGCGATTTGGAGGGTCGATTAGAGTCAAATTTGATTACTTCATGACCGATTTGCTTCTAAAAAAATTAAAAACTTGAAGATCCTCAACACATGACTCAAATTTGGCTAAATAAGAGGAAGGGAATGATGCAATCATGGCCCAAGATGTTCCCAAAATGATTACTTCAGGACCTATGACTCGTGCTCGAGCAAGAAGAATGAGAGAAACTTTAGAAAGCTTAATTTTTCAAATTTGGGACTCAAATGCAGCCACCCTTAGCTCACTCTAGTCTAGCATGAAAAATCTAACTAACTCGAGCCATGTCACCTTCTTTACGTTCATTAGTTTGCATGTTAAACTATTTTTTATGATATAATAAAATCATTTGCATTAGTTTCATCTAGGACACTTATAATTCTAGCATTTTAATAAATATATTACACATGTTTCTTCTACATTTATTTTGTCTTGTTTGCATATTTATGATACCAAGTTACATGCACTTTTAAGTTATTATTTCTCTACACATTTAAGGTGTCTTATCACAAGTGATGACTATTTGTAGGAAAGAAGGAAACAAGAGCACACCAAGGGTTGCAATTTCCAAGGATCTTTCATGGAAGGTTAATGGACCGATTAATATAGCATGTGGAAAGGACGAGGTGCATGTTAGAAAGCATTCGTGAGTGACAAAATTAGAGAGTATCTTAAAGAGCCCAAGAATGCCTTTTAAGCTTCACAACCATTTGGCTACCATGTGGAGTTGGAAGGATAAAACTTTAAAGGCATTTGAAAAGCTTCACAAGTCCATTTGGCTACCAAGAGAAGAAGGATAGTCACAAGCTTTACAGACACGCATGAATGGCCATTAAAAGAAATTTACTATATCCATTTTAAGTTCATTTCATATTCTATCTTGTAAATCCTATAAATAGGACTCATTTATAGCTATCAAGACACAACTTGGAATATATATTTTCTTGTGAGTGTTTAACACTCTTGTTCTTTAAGAACTTTATCGATTTGCAAGTTCATCTTGTGAAATCATTCCTTTCCATTCTTTTATATCGTTGGCTCCTAGTTCCTTATAACTAGTGGGTCACGATCCATCAATGGTTAACAAACATTATAAGGTTCGGGTCGACATTGTTATATAGTGTTAGTTTTTCCTTCGTTCTGAAACCAAACTATCATCCTTAAACATCACCATCACCTCCACCATTCAACCAAACCATCATTACCAACTCATCAACCATTAACAACCTTCTACACCAAACGAGTACACCCTCTTGAACCATCATTCTCTGTAACACCACCTTCTTGACTCCGATCATCATAGTTGGGTCAAAAATGTTACAAAACCAATACAGTACAAATAATGAAATTTATTCAAAAATACTATAAAAATTAAAACCTTTGAAAATATTTATATTGACTTGTACACAAAATCAGAGCTCTTTTACATTTCGAAAAGTAAATTAACTGTTTGATAAATAACAGACTCTAAACCAAACAAGTTTATCTCATTTATAAATGCCACTAAAATTAATTAAAGACCTCAAGTATGATGTTATTACTGTGATAGCTTGGTGAATTTTTCTGAACTTGATGCAATTCCTTACTTACTCCAATGTCTCAAATCACCTACGTGTGCACAATCAAACACACGCTAAGTACGAACTTAGTGAGGCATTATAATGTAATTATAAAATCAATAAGTAATTAACTTTAAAAACATAGTATAGACGATTCTTATTCAAACTTATATCAAATTGATATTGCTTTAAAGCAAGGATGAATAATATCAAAATCATTCTGTAGAAGTTCTTTTTATCATTAGCCCAAGAATCACATGTAGAGAGAACTAAGTATGCGAGTCGTGTACTCCCAGAGTACTAAGTATCACAAGGATACTGACAATAACTATAACAAGCTCGATGTAATCCCAGAGTACTAAGCAACGAAGTGTTGTGTAGTCCTAGACTACTAGGCTTTAGAGACCGATGAACTCCTAGAGTTCTAGACATAAAAGTGTCAGCACAGCTGCTAGACTCTATGGCATGCCACTATACTGTAACTCTCAATGGTAAACTTGGGCATTAAAACAATATCAATATTCTTGCAATATATCATTTTGTAAATGATAAGTAACTCATTATCAATAAAACAAAATAATGGAGCAGTTCATACTCCATTATACCATAAGTCATTCTATAACATATTATTTGTATATGATAGTATAATTATCATAAATAAAACACAATAGGGCAGTTCATACCCCATCATGTACCAAACCTTTACTTTATGCCTGTGAAAATATCATATTTCATATGAAAATCAATATTATCAATTCGATAAAATCATATAGGTCGACTTATCGCAAGTCTTCCTTAATACATTTTAAAACATTTAAATGCACTCAGCTTGACACTTCTAATCCCAAACTAAATTGAATAACTTAAAAGAACTTCAGGTTTGATCCTTTGCTTTACCTACTAAATTTCCAATTTCTCGTGTTTACTGGAGTGCTTCGCCATCATCCCATACATGTACAATTAATAATACCAACAAGACATTCATTTTATAATATGTAAGCCTACGTTGCCTTTAAAGAAATATTTCAATAAAATAATCTACAACTCAGAATTTGATTCTGTTAGTTCTAAAAGAAACTAGATTTGATAAGATTTTCAACCATATAAGTTAATAGCCCAAATTCAACTCGTATGATTTATGACAATTTTTCAAATTCAATTATAGTACTGAATTTCGGAGCAGACTGCTACTCTGTTTCCTGACCTCTCATCTCTTAAAATTCATATCTTTTGATATACAAACCAAAATCGGTCACAGTTTTTTAAAATGAAACTAGACTGAACCATGAACAAAATGATATAAAGATCACTTCCTAATTATTTTCATAGAAATTTCGGTGAATTTCCAAACTCACCTGCGCAGATTTCACAAATCAAATCTTTAACATCTTTCAACCATTTCTACACTTCGAATTAACCTTGAATTGAATTATTCCAACATTTTTCCTTTCATTTAAAACCCAAAATATATCTTACATACTTAAACCTTAAATTAAGCCTTAACTTCTCTGTTCAATGTCAAGAGCATAACTCATTCAAAACTATGAATTAATGGTACCAAACGAAAGAGAATTCAAAGGAGAACAATTTCCTATTTCATGCTCAAACCTCGAATCCAAATATTTAAGAACTTAAAATTCAATTGAAATTTTCCTTACCTTTGCTTCTTGGTGTCCCATGTTGGAGAAGAAAGATGAGAAAAATCTTGTATTTTTTTCTTTCTTTTCTTTTATGCCATTTGGCATTTATTTAGGCCAAAATACTAAAATATCTTTATAATTGTTAAATTACTATTTTACCATTAAATCCAATTAATCCATAAGGTACCACATATCATCATCCTTCATCCAATGGCCTAGATTTAATCTTGAGTTAGTAGTTTGCCCTTAAACTATATCAATTTCCAATTTTGCCCTTGAATCAAACTTAAATTTGCATCTTGTCCCTTTAATCCAATGAATGGTATTTAACATGGAAGAATTGTCTCAATCCAACGATCCAAATTAATTCTAACATTATACCCCATGTGTATTAACATTCTTACCCTTCCATCCAATGGTTAGTATTACTTTCTTAAATTTATATTCGATCCATTTATCCAAAAATTTCTAGAAACTTTGTCGTATAATTTCATTAAAATTAAAATCCCAGATTAATTTAAAAACCTCGTTTCCAACCCACTTCTCGTAGGTGAACTATCCATTTACGAGATAAAAATTATTTTTGGGAAAATTACCATTTTAGTACTCGAACTTTTCAAAAAATTTCACTTTAGTCACCAAACTTTTATTTTATTCATTTTGGTCACTTCACTTTGCACATCAAACTTTCAATCTTATCATTTCAGTCACCAATCAAACTTTGGGGTATTACAATTCTCTCCCCTTAGGAAAATTCATCCTCGAATTTTAGCACATACATGTTATTTCTCTAAACGGTCTCTCATATGGCTTCTACCACTTTGTGATTCTTTCAAGAATCTTTACTATCGAAATCTCTTTTATTTCTCAATTCTTTGACTCCATAAGCCCTGATCTTTGCCAGTTCCTCTTCATATGTCAAATATAATTAAATCTCAACCCTTTTCTGATATTATGACATGTGAAGAATTAGATAAGTACTTTAGAAGCATCAACATATGGAAAACATCATGGATTTTGTTCATTCTTCAAAACCTCATGTAGGTGAATGAATCTTAGGTTAAGCTTTACTTTTCGCTCGAACCATAACACCTTCTTCTGGGGTGAAACTTTTAAGGAATACTTTATCCTTAACTTCATATTGAATATCTTTTCTTCCAAGATCAGCATATAATTTCCATCATTCTAAAGCAATTCTAAGATTGCTTCGAACCATTCTTACTTTATTATTCGCATCCTAAACTGAACCAGGTCCAATCACCTTTTAGTTCTCTTTTTAACTCATTATCATCGAGGATATAAATTATCCCTTGATAATATGAACATCCTTAGACTTAACACCGAAGTCTTTAATTTTCCCTTTTCACCTCTTTGAATTCATTCCAAACATATCTTATCTTTCATATGTAAATCTTTGATATGATTTGTCAAAGTAGGCTTCAGTTGAAGCTGTGTGATCAATACACTATTTTCTTCCAAAGAAAATTGGGCATTTAATGCTTATAAGGAAAAGAATTACTTTTTCCTAAATACATCTGTAACACCCTGATTTTTTTCCCAATTCTAAAACCCTAAAATTTCAAATCCCTAATTTAAAATCCTTAATTTTTGAAATCCCTAAATTCAAAACCCTAGAAATTAAGAATTTAAAAAAGAAACCCTAATTAGGAAATTTGGGAATTAATTGAATTTTAAACAATTTAGTGACCTTTTTATAAAGAAATGATATTAGGTACCTATTTTGTGAACCCTAGAAAAGTATAAAGGCTTACCTTGTAATTTAACCAAACTTTTGGTTATATAAGCCACCTTTCTCGTGCAGTTTTGTTTATTCAACCGCACCCTCCTCTTTCCCTCTCCCTCTCTCGGTTTGTATACGAAACATATCTTTCTTTTTTTATTTATTTAATTCAAACCCCGCTGAGTTTCTAGCACCGCTCAATTCAACTATGTCTTCGGTTGATTTGAAGATCAACTATTCGAATCAGATATTATTCATTAAATTTCATTACATTAGTATTTAGGAATAATTCTTTGATCATAGTGATAATAGTAATAGTGTTATCGTAGGATTATTCTCATAGATATCAATACAGCTGGACCTAATGCTTCTAATCCTAATAAACGCCTCAATCAGTAGGTTGAGTTTGCTTTGGCTAAGGTGTGTTTTCTTCCCGTGATATAAATAAATAATTTTTATATGGTTTACACATTGTTTGATTATGATTTGCATTATGGCTCGTATGGTTGACGTCATATGCATACGAATTTAAAATGTGTTTTAATTATGATTTATAAAATATTTGATATACGAAACATTGAATTTACAAAACAATGATTTACGGAATTATGGACTATGATTTATGGATTTATGACGTATGTTTATGGAATATCGGATTTATGGAACTGTTTTTATGAATTTGAGTTTTAAACATCATATATGTATGAGCATGGGTTGGGATTTTTACGGGGAAGTTTAGTGGTTTCACCTTTCGGGCTGAATTCCACTTCGGATTGGCAGTTGTAGTGAGGAGTTCTGGGGAACTTTCCTCTTCTCTTGGCAGTTGTAGTTGGGTGCATTGCATTACGCTTGTAATATTGTACCATTGTTTTATGTTTTAAAGAAACTTGAGAAAATATTACTTTGTTTTACGACTATGGTTTCCCTGCACATTAGAGACACACCAAGCTCTTTAGCTTACTCCCCCATAGTTTTCTTTTATAGATATCTTTGGACTTTAGGCGAAGTGGTACTTGGAGGATCTCACATTTTATTCGATTATTTTAATATTTAGTACGAAACTATTTTTTAATTATTTTGATCATTATTTATTATTTTGATACATTGATGTAATTTTAAACTTTGAGACTAATTATTTTATGGGATTATTTCTGGCATTCATTTATTATGGATTTATTTCAGGGATTTTATTTAAATATTCAAATATTAATTATGATATTTGTATTTTATTATTATGAGATATTTATTAAATTATAGTTATCTATATATTCTTTTTAAATTAAAGTATAATTTTAAATTTGGTTTTCTTGAGGGTTAAGTTTTCAAACGCGATTTCTTAGATTCAACCTATTTTTCCTGGATTGATTTTAGGGGATTACATTTAGTGGTATCATAGCTAAGTTCAACTCTCAGACTGTGAGGCTCACAACAATTGTTTTCAAAATATTTTCATTTTCTGCATACATCTAAAATATTTTGGGATAAATGGGAATTTTCTAAAAACTTACTACAGTTTCGCTTGATTCTTACTGAATTATTTTCAACGTGTTTTAAATATGAGACTCCGGTGCCGAATCTGAATTTAAGTTATCACCTTCGGTAGATAGTTACTATGCCACTTTTTATGTTGAAGAATGAGGAATTCAGAACGAAGAATTTTATTTCATGTTAGTTAATTTTTGGGATCTATCGCTAAGTCTGAAAATTTCGAGGACAAAATTCCTTTTTAGGGCGGGAGAGTTGTAACACCCCAAATTTTTTCCCAATTCTAAAACCCTAAAATTTCAAATCCCTAATTTTTGAAATCCCTAAATTCAAAACCCTAGAAATTGGGAATTTAAAAA
Source organism: Hibiscus mutabilis (assembly GCA_019671005.1). NCBI lineage: Eukaryota > Viridiplantae > Streptophyta > Magnoliopsida > Malvales > Malvaceae > Hibiscus > Hibiscus mutabilis. Next base: position 12,241,670 of record CM033752.1, on the reverse strand, counting down.
TGAAACCCTAATTAGGAAATTTGGGAATTAATTGAATTTTAAACAATTTAGTAACCTTTTTATAAAGAATTGATATTAGGTACCTATTTTGTGAACCCTAGAAAAGTATAAAGGCTTACCTTGTAATTTAACCAAATTTTGTTATATAAGCCACCTTTTCCCGTGCAGTTTTGTTTATTCAGCCGCACCCTCCTCTTTCCCTCTCCCTCTCTCGATTTGTATTCGAAACATATCTTTCTTTTTTTATTTATTTAATTCAATCAAACTCTGATGAGTCTCTAGCACCGCTCAATTCAACTATGTCTTCGGTTGATTTGAAGATCAACTATTCGAATCTGATAAGTATTCATTAAATTTCGTTAGATTAGTATTTAGGAATAATTCTTTGATCATAATGATAATATTAATAGTGTTATTGTATGATTATTCTCATAGGTACCAATACAGCTGGACCCAATGCTTCTGATCTTGATAAACGCCTCAATCAGTAGGTTGAGTTTGCTTTGGCTAAGGTGTGTTTTCTTCCCGTGCTATAAATAAATATTTTTATAAGGTTTACACCTTGTTTGATTATGATTTGAATTATGGCTTGTATGGTTGACATCATATGCATACGATTTTATAATGTGTTTTAATTATGATTTATAAAATATTTGATATACGAAACATAATGATTTACGAAATTATGGGCTATGATTTATGGATTTATGACGTATGTTTATGGAATATTGGAATTATGGAACTGTGTTTATGAATTTGAATTTTAAACATCATATATGTATGAGCATGGGTTGGGATTTGTACGGGGAAGTTCAGTGGTTTCACCCTTCGTGCTGAATTCTACTTCGGATTGGCAGTTGTAGTGAAGAGTTCTGGGGAACTTTCCTCTTCTCTTGGCGGTTGTAGTTGGGTGCATTGCATTACGCTTGTTATATTGTACCATTGTTTTATGTTTTAATGAAACTTGAGAAAATGTTACTTTGTTTTACGACTATGGTTTCCCTGCACATTAGAGACACACCAAGCTCTTTAGCTTACTCCTCCATAGTTTTCTTTTACAGATATCTTTGGACTTTAGGCGACGTGGTACTTGGAGGATCTCACATTTTATCCGGTTATTTTAATATTCAGTATGAAACTATTTTTAGTTTTTCAGATCATTATTTATTATTTTGATACATTGATGTAGTTTTAAACTTTGAGACTAATTATGTTTTGGGATTATTTCTGGCATTCATTTATTGTGAATTTATTTCAGGGATTTTATTTAAATATTCAAATATTAATTATGATATTTGTATTTTATTATTATGAGATATTTATTAAATTATACTTATATATATATATATATTCTTTTTAAATTAAAGTATAGTTTTAAATTTGGTTTTCTTGAGGGTTAAGTTTTCAAACGTGACTTCCTAGATTCGACCTATTTTTTCTGGGTCGGGTTTAGGGGGTTACAACATCACCCACTACTTTAGCCTTTTTGCATCAATACACATCCCAACCTATTATGAAATGTGTCATCAAATAACATGGAATCCTTATTAACTTCAGACTGTATTAATACTAGTGCTACCATCTTAACTTTCTTATGATCTACTTAAATCCTCTTTGTTGAGACAATGTGACGTGAAAATGCAAATTGAATTAATCAAATTCACATTTGGGTAACTTTGCATACAACAGCCTTCCCACAAGGCTTGTAGCACTATTCGTAAATGTTTATCATAATCTTCTTTCATACTACACTTTTGATGAAGCCATCTTTGTACTCGATTGATAACTGTTATTGTAAGAAATTTCATCTAGTGGCTCATACTTTTTCCATGAGCCTTCAAACTCAATCAAATAGAAACTATACATATCATTCAAAATCTGAATTAACCTTTCAGATTGTTCGTCATTCTATGGATGCAAAGTAGTGTTGAAATTAAGCGGAGTCCTTAATGCCTTGTGCAAGGAACTCCAAATCTCAAAATAACCTTGGATCTCAATCACACACAATGGAAATAGGTACATCACTTAACATTTCAATCTTTCAAATGTATAGCTCTGCATATTTATTCATTAAGTAATCAGTCTAAACTGGAATGAAAGCGTATAACTTGATCATATTCTATCTACAACCACCTAAATTGAACCCTTCTTACTCGGGTCAATGCCACTCTCTCTTATTTCCATAGAGGAATGGAAACCGGTTGTAGCAATCCAAAAGGCACTTGATGTTCCACTTTTATTTGCTAGCATGTTAAGCACTTACCAACAAATTTAGTTGCAACTACTTTCATACCTGGTTACCAATAATAACCTTTTAGATCTTAACATATCTTATTGCATCTTGGACGCATCATCATTGAATTGTAGTCTGCTTTAGTAAGAAGTTATCATTTTCATTCATTATCATCAAGGACATAACTCTCCCTCTACATTGCAAACATCCATCGGACTTAACTTCAAAGTCTTTTGTTTCACCATTTTAAATCTGCTTAATTCTATCCCGACATTTCTCATCTTTCAATTGGCGATCTTTAGTCTGACCTATCTGAGTAGGTTTAAGATAAAGTTCTGTAATTAACATACCATTCTTTATAAATTACAGTTGTACATAATCTCTTAAAGTATAGAATATCTTTCAACTAAGTGCATTGGCTAGTTATTGGCCTTTCCAAGATAGTTGTCAATCGCAACATCATAATCCTTGAAGAGTTCTATCTACCTCCTCTACCACATGTTTTGATCTTTTTGGGTCATTAAGCATTTTTCGAACTCTTATAATCGTGAAGACATAACATCGCTCACCATACAAAAGATATCACCAAATTTTCAAAGCAAATATTACTACGTCAAACTCCAGATCATGAGTCGAGTAATTTCTCTCGTGAGCCTTGATTTGTCGTGATGCATATGCCACTGATTTACCCTTTTTGCATTTATATGTATCCAATTCAATATAAAAAGCATTATTGAAGAGTGTGAAATATTTTTGTGCCAACACTGGAGCTTCTGTTATATTTTTTAAATTCCATCGACCCATGCAATATAGCATAATAAAACTACTTCAGATATCCAAAATTCATATTTGGACAACCTTTCATATAATTTCTTTTTCGCAGAATATATAGTACTACCCGAGGGTGTAAACCATAATCTTCTCTGGTCTTTGAGTACATTAGAATATCATTAATGGATACCACAACAAATTGATCCAAGTAATAGAGAACTCTCTATCCATCAAATTTGTATATGCTATTAGACCAATAGTAAGATCAAAAGACACTACCACAACTCATATTGTTCATACTATATCTTGAATACAGTTTTAAGAATATTCTTCTCCTTAACCTCTAATTGTTATCCCAATCGAAGATCAAATTTTGGGAACACTGCTGCTCCATTCAATTGATTGAAAGGATCATCAATCTACAGCAACAATTATCTATTCTTTACTATCACTTTATTTAATTAACAATAATCAATACATAATCTCATTGAACCATTTTTCTTTTTCACAAACAATACTATAATTCCCTAAGGTAATATATTAATTCATTTAAAACCTCAATTCAATATTTAATGTAACTGAACCTTTAATTCTATTATCTCTATAAGAGCCATTTTCTACAGTAACTTTGATATAAGTTCAATGCTAGAGAAAACCTAAATCCTGAATTTCACTTCACGATCAGATGGTAACCATGGCAGTTCCTGGGGAAACACATCCTGTTATTCGTTGACAGGTGGGATATTTTCCATGTTTACCTTTGAATACTTGTATGTTCACAACATAATCTAGAAAGTTATTACATCCTTATGATAGAAGTTTCCAAAAAAATATTGTTGAATCGCATTAATCAGAAAAAAACTAATTTTCCTCTCATCATTACAATCTCCAAACTTTCTGGTTCCTTTCAGACTTATTCATTTCGAGCAAAAAATCATAATGACATAATAGGCGGATAACCATTCCATGCCCAGCATAATCGCAATTCATAAAGAGGTAACTCCATTAAGCTTACTAAAAATTTGATTTCTTTGCATTACTATCAAGTAATTCTTACAAATTTGACTTACCCTTGTGTTATGTCCCAAGAGATAAGTTACTATCACATCGAGCTTTCCCTGATCATCACAACGAAGCCCTTCTAGTATCATTTTTTTATATTTATCAAAACAATAGTCTATCGACATTGGTTTTTCATCAATACCCCACCCGAAGTCTAACACTTCAAGACTTCCCATCTCTCTAGCAAATAAAGTCTAAGGAACTTGGGTTGAATTTCATCTAAAATTATATCCAAGGCTCGAAATAATAAACCTTGGTTTAGCTAGGCATTTCCAACTACACCAGCACATTAATATCATATTAAGAGAAAATGATTAATGATTAACCTTGTTACTACTTCTATTGGCCTCATTCTTACCTAACTATTCGATCGCTCGACGTGATCTCTGAACTTCGGATATCTATAACTTTATACAATTGATTCAATAAGTAGTTGCAATAAGTCACTCAAGAATCAATACAGTAATTATGATATCCTAGTGGCATGTATACACTTACTGACTGATAACAAGCTCGATTCGGATCAAAAACCAGTTAAACCTGTAGCTCTGATACCACTAAATGTAACACCCCCTTCTCGACTCCGATCATCCGAGTCGAGTCAAAAATGTCATAAAACCAATATAGTACAAACAATGAAATTTATTAAAAAATACTATAAAATTTAAAACCTTTGAAAATATTTATATTGACTTGTACACAAAATTGAAGGTCCTCTACTTTTCGAAAAATAAATTAATTGTTTGATAAATAATAGACTCTGAACCAAAATAAACAAATTTATCTCATTTATACATGCCACTAAAATTAATTAAAGACCTCAAGTATGATGTCATTACTGCGATAACTTGGTGAATTTTTCTGAACTTGATGCAATTCCTTGTTTACTCCAATGTCTCGAACCACCTACGTGTGCACAATCAAACACACGCTAAGTATGAATTGTAATTATAAAATCAACAAGTAATTTAACTTCAGAAACATAGTATAGACAATTCTTATTCAAACCCATTTCAAATCGATATTGCTTTAAAGCAAGGATATATAACATCAAAATCATTCTGTAGAAGTTCTTTTTATCATTAGCGTAAGAATCGCATATAGAGAGAACTAAGTATGCGAGTCGTGTGCTCCCAGAGTACCAAGTATCACAAGGATACTGACAATAACTATAACGAGCTCGATGTACTCCTAGAGTACTAAGCAACGAAGTGTTGTGTAGTGCAAGACTACTAGGCCTTAAAGACCGATGAACTCCTAGAGTTCTAGACATAAAAGTGTCAGCACAGCTGCTAGACTCTATGGCATGCCACTATACTGTAACTCTCAATGGTAAACTTGGGCATTAAAACAATATCAATATTCTTGCAATATATCATTTTGTAAATGATAAGTAACTCATTATCAATAAAACAAAATAATGGAGCAGTTCATACTCCATTATACCATAAGTCATTCTATAACATATTATTTGTATATGATAGTATAATTATCATAAATAAAACACAATAGGGCAGTTCATACCCCATCATGTACCAAACCTTTACTTTATGCCTGTGAAAATATCATATTTCATATGAAAATCAATATTATCAATTCGATAAAATCATATAGGTCGACTTATCGCAAGTCTTCCTTAATACATTTTAAAACATTTAAATGCACTCAGCTTGACACTTCTAATCCCAAACTAAATTGAATAACTTAAAAGAACTTCAGGTTTGATCCTTTGCTTTATCTACTAAATTTCCAATTTCTCGTGTTTACTGGAATGCTTCGCATTCATCCCTTACATGCGCAATTAATATTACCAATAAGACATTCATTTTATAATATATCAGCCAGCACTACCTTCAAAGAAATATTTCTATAAAATAATCTACAACTTATAATTTGATTATTTTTGTTCTGAAAGAAACTAGCTTCGATAAGCTTTTCAATCATATAAATTAATAGGTCAAATTCAACTCATACGATTTATGACAAATTTTCAAAGTCAATTACAGTGCTGAATTTTGGAGCAGACTGCTACTCTGTTTCCCGACCTTTTATCACTTAAAAAATCATATCTTTTGATGTACAAATCGAAATTAGTCACCGTTTTTTAAATGAAACTAGACTAAACCATGAACACAATGATATAAAGATCACTTCCTAATTATTTTCATGGAATATTCGGTGAATTTCCAAACTCACTGCCAAAGACTAAAATTCTGGGCAAATTTCACAAATCAAATCTTTAACATCTTTCAACCATTCCAACACTTCGAATTAACCTTGAATTGAATTATTTCAACATTTTTCTTTTCATTTAAAACCCAAAATAAAACTTAAATACTTATACCTTAAATTAAGCCTTAACTTCTCTCTTCAATTTCATGAGCATAACTCATTCAAAACTATGAATTAATTGTACCAAAAGAAAGAGAATTCAGAGAACAATTTCCCATTTCATGCTCAAACCTCAAATCCAAATATTTAAGAACTTAAAATTCAATTGAAAATTTTCTTACCTTTGCTTCTTGGTGTCCCACGTTGGAGAAGAAATTTGAGAAAAATCTTGTATTTTTTTCTTTCTTTTCTTTTATGCCATTTGGCATTTATTTAGGTCAAAATACTAAAATATCTTTATAATAGTTAAATTACTATTTTACCCTTAAATCCAATGAATCCATAATGTGCCGCATATCATCATCCTTCATCCAATGGCCTAGATTTAATCTTGAGTTAGTAGTTTACCAATTTGCCCCTGAACTATATAAATTTCCAATTTTGCCATTGAATCAAACTTAAATTTCCATCTTATCCCTTTAATCCAATGAATAGGATTCAACATGGAAAAATTATCTTAATCCAATGGTCCACATTAATTCTAACATTATACCCATGTGTATTGACATTCTTACCCTTCTATCCAATGGTTAATATTACTTAAATTTATATTCGATCCATTTATCCAAAAATTTCTAGAAACTTTGTCGTATAATTTCATTAAAATTGAAATCCCAGATTAATTTAAAAACCTTGTTTCCAACCCACTTCTCGTAGGTGAACTATCCATTTACGAGATAAAAATTATTTTCGAGAAAATTACCATTTTAGTACTCAAAGTTTTTAGAAATTTTAACTTTTTAGTCACCAAACTTTTATTTTATTTATTTTGGTCACTTCACTTTGCACATCAAACTTTCAATCTTATCATTTCAGTCACTAACCAAACTTTGGGGTATTACATTTTCTTTCCTACAACCTTCCTTGAACTCCCAACTTAATCAATTACACCCAAATTTTTGGTTTGAGAAGAAACTTAGTTGAATCATGATCGGGCAGCAAATACGACTTGGAAACTCACGTAACCAAGCTCGCATCATGTTGATTAGAAGGGTTCTATGGGACATCTATCTTCATCATCATCTACCTTCACTCCATCTTCCATTGAAGTCATATTCAATCTAAATTTTCATATTTGAATTATCTATCTTTACTTTTATCCTTTCTAATCTTTTGTTTCATATTCTTCTTATTTAACATCTATTATATCTTATTCATCAAGTTTCTTTAACTTTTGTTTCTTAATTTCAGAGTTTTCAACAAACTTCCAACTAATTGTTCTTGAAATCCCAAGAACAAACCACCCTTTTCTTGAATCGAGTCTAGACAATAAGATTGCTTCTGAGCAACTTAATTGGGGATACCACATCCACAACAAGATCTCCTATCAACATTCTTCATAGAAAGTTACATGAATGACTTTAAACCTTGAAGTAAAGTCTTAATCAAAGAGTTGGTGGGAAATAAAACAACTTTATAAGTTTCTATCTTGAATTCAATTCCAAGTGAAGGACCTACACACGATCAATAACATAGGAAGAGATTGGTTTAGAGCGTAAATAGCTCTTTAAGCTCTTTTCAAACATCGAATCTTCAAAAAGGTGTCGATACATTGTGTGCATCTATACCTTAGTGTTAGTATCAGTATTCATGCATGAAGAAGGCTTTATTTGCTGTTTAATCCCCTACTTTTATAAAAATTACATGCACCTCTTGAATGGATGCCTAAATTGCTTGTTTGTTATTGAATAAAGCCTCTAATGTTGTTGGAGAAGTATGAGTCTAGGATATGCGACACACACCGTTAAACACCACTAATGCTACACACCATTAGTTTTTTAATGAGTTTTAAATGATTACTAAAACTATCAAGAACTCGACATACAATTGATCATGTTTCGAAACAAACCATAATTCTATAAATATTAAAATTACTTTTAAAACAAAATTATAATTAGATTAAATATTTTTAAAAATGAAGATCATACAAATAGTGAACCTTTCCCACTAAGATTACTGTTAGATCCCCTCCCCACCTCTCTTACTCAAGGAGATCACATTGACTTGCCGACGCAAACCCGAACTCACTTACTCAAAATTTGGTCTATTTTTTCTTTTATTTCATCTAGATGCATTGTTAAGTCTTATGATGTACATAAAGATAGTGATTCAATTTTCATTCGAAAGGGCTCTGAATAGGCACTTAATTGCAAATACGAGCATTTTAGGGACCAAAATGTAAATCCGAATAATTATAGGGAATTAGCCAAATTTCATGTTACCAATAATTAATTAATCATATTTCATGCTAGCATGTCAATTTCTAGTTCGACCAGATTACAATTAGGCATCCAATTTGACAAATTTGAAATTAAGGACTGAATTGTAAAACTGTCAAAACACAAGGAATAATTCAAACTCAAAGGCATCTTACTTCAAATAGATATAATTGAAGCATGCACGCAAAATCTCAGGTCAAACGGACAACACTAACTCATTCAATTGATGCATGAATATACGGTGATCAAAATGTAAAGAACTTAAACTTAGTAAAGCCCATTAACCGAATTAACTATCGGCCGTACTGGTACACGGGATGCCGTACCGGTATAGGAAAAAATTAAAGCAAATATTAGAATCAGTACGCAACATGGAGTACCGGTACTCAGTTACGCATACTGAAACCCGGTATGCAGTACCGGTACCCACATGCAATATTGGTCACTAGAATGACTCTGCGTACCGGTACTGGCTCTAGGTGTATCGGTACGGGCTGCACCAAGATGTATTTTGGGGATTCGAATCCCAACCCAAATTATCCAAATTACTTGCAACAACCGGACATGCTTCTAAAATTATACCATCATTAAACATAGACTAAACTACAAAATAAGTCAAATAAGGCATCTACTTTGGCACCTATTTCAACTAAAAATGAAACTTTAGGCACCTATTTCAGCCCAAAAATACTTTAGGCATCTATTTCAGCAAAAAATAAATTTTAGTCACCTATTTCAGCTAAAAAAATACATTAGGCATCTATTGCAAAAAAGAGACATAGTTTGAGCACTTATTTTATAGTTAAGCCTTAAACATATATGCTCAATTAATTACATGCCATAAACCAACACAAAACATATTCAAATAAGAGATCTAGAGACATGCTTCCTAACAATATAAAGCAATATCCAATATGCACCAAATGGTCAAGTTCGCAAACATATACTATAAATCAAATAAAACTAGGAGCATATAACTATATGAACACTTTGAAATCAAGCACTCCATCCAATTATTATTTAAGTCATCTTAAAACATTAGACCATAACCATCAAATACACTTAGCATTAAAACATAAACATTATCGTCATAAACATTATATAATTCCATCATCCAAATAATATAAACTTCAACCAAATAATCATGCCTTAAACACAACAAAACATCCCAATGATTATCCTACATTGCCTTATTACAAATAGGGAAATACCGTAAACATACTCTTTATATGCTTGTCTTGGGATCATTCCTTGCCTTAAAAAACAACCCTGCATTTGCTTAATTCACTGCATTTACGAAAGAAAAAAGAGCGTAAGCATATAATACCTAATGAGTACGCTCAAAAAGTAAAATGTCAATGCATTTTCAAAACCAATATAAGAAAACTGTTATAAACCATTTCAAACTCATCATTCTCAAAGCATTTAAACATCACATTCTTGTTCAAAATATATGAATCATGCTTTCATTCTTGCAAAATATGTCATGCTTATTCAAATCATATGCATCTTACTTTTCATTCTTGCTTTTCTTTTATATCCTCATATATTGGTAATTTAGTGTGGCCCGCATTAAACCATAATTCCTTTATAAAACTCATCAGATACTCAGATTACCTGGTGATTTCTTTCAACCACCTTTTACCTTATTGCCTCCAGCCCAGGTAATGTCTTTCAATTACCTTAAAGCGGTGAATTCCATCAGTCCAGATAATGTCTTTCAATTAACTCAAAGTCGCAAGGCGATCGACTTATATTTTATAGTGCACTTTTAATCATATGGCATGTCAATTATATCCGATCCTTTTTAGTGTGTCACATGGCCAATATAATCATTAAAACACATTTACTTATTGTTTTTCTTGTGCATTTAACAAACCGTTTTCATATGCAAATAACATTGCCCTTGGCAACTATAACATTCCTTTTCGGAAACTTATATTGGTGCACATAAGCACCCTAATACTTGATAAATCATTGTATAACATTTAATGATGCATAAAAACGGTAAATATTTCAGCTCATGCTTTCATAATAAACTGGTATTCAAGTGGCGAAATTAAGAAAACTTACTTCCGAGCTTAGTTAAGCTTGCTAGACTTATACTAAACTCCCAAAGCCATAAAACCTCTTTGGAGTACCAAAACACATTTGCATTCACCAACTTACTATTGTCTTGATGTCAACATCTCAACGCCAACGCTTCGACATCTAATCGAAAATCATCTAAACACACACCAATTTCCAAAGAAAATGCAATATAAATTAGGCCACACAAAGTAACTATTTTATTAAAACATCTCCACGGCACAATTCACCTAAGAAAAAAATTATCCGACTCAGCAACCCTCACCCCCTTTACTCGCACCGCCTGTAATCGATTCTACCCTTTTAAACCAACGATTACACAAATATAAAATGGGCAGTACTCATCCCGCCACTGCCCTGTTTTTTTTTTTTCACGCACCACAGCCCTGCACTCGAAAAGGGAAAGAGAGCAATAGGCGCACCACCCCTGTTCATGCCCTGATTGGCCATGCTCTTAATCCCCTTTAATTTCCTTTTTTTTTTTCATTTCCCACATCCATTTAATGGCCTGCAAATGACCACAAAGGTCGCACACTCACAAAACGAAAATCTCAAACAAAAAGGCAGCAGCGTCCCTGCAACGTTCGTCCTCTTTTTCAGCCTAATAAATTCCTTTCGTGCATTTGCTCGAACACTCACAATGCACACTAATATGTGATCAAACAATTAAATCAATCATTTTACCAATTACTCCTTCAAACACTCAAATCTAAACTTAACCAAATCAATTAATTTCGGTACCAATTTCATAAAATTAATATTAGATTACAACTTACCCATACAATTAACTCTCAAACCAATTAAAACATCTTGATTTTATCTATCAAATTACAATCACTCATTAATCATCCAAAAATCAAATAAATCAAATTAAATTCGTTTTAATTAATAAACTCCAATAAAAATGATAGATAATAAATTAAAAACAATTAGAGAACCTTTAAAAATCAAAAGCTTACCCAATTAATAAGAAAAATGGAAGTTGAAAACCTCATCCTCCATTTGAACGTGAATTTCAAGAAGAATTGATGAAGACTACTAACTCTTGATAGATTGTTGATTAGAAACCATTTAGAATATAAAAGAGAGGAAAAATATATATTTAATAATTGGTTTAATAATCTCAATAATAATATCATTTTAATTTTTTATAATATTGCCATCATTAATATTTTGCAACTCTTGTAATATAGTCACTATTTAATTTAATATTAAATCGAACCATTTAAAATTACTCAAAACTTAATTTCATCCTTTAATAAACTCATTACATATATTTTCAAAAATATTGTCCACGATAAATTTATCAGAAATCAATTTAATCGAACCAAATTATTTTTCCGGAATTAATTGATTAGATAAAGCCTAACCAAAATTTCAACCCTATTTCGATAATTCAACCGAATCTTCTAACCCGTTTTTCGAGATGTTACATGGCGGTCCTTGCTGCTGATATGGCTGTCCACAATGCTTATGTGGTAGTCAATGATGATAACGTGGCAGTACAATGAATCGGGTAAACTTTTTGAAGAGTTTGATCATCTCTTCTTCTTCATCTCCACTCTCCTCTTTACTTGATTCTTCTTGAATGCTTGAAGAGGATTTGAGAGTAACAACATTCAAGTTTTCAATGCTTTGCTCTTCTTTCTTCCTCTTCCCCTTGGACATTATCATTTCATGGGTAAGCAAACATCCCATAAGCTCATCAAGCTTGAGCTCATTCAAATTCTTTTCTTCTATAATGACGGTCTTCTTGGAATCCTATGAGTCGAAAAGTGAGTAAATCAACTTCTTCACAATCTTGTCCTCTAGAATCATCTCTCCAAATTCTTTAAGCTCGTTGATTATGGTGGAGAATCGATCGAACATAGCTTTGATATCTTCTTTGGGGTCTATCTTAAAGTTTTCATAGTTGAGGTTGAAAAGTCCAATCTTGGTTTCCTTCATCATTTGTTCCTTTATATGTGACTTCAAGTTTGTCTCATACTTTTTTGGCACTTGAGCAAGAAAATGTCTTTGCATACTCATCGAGTCAAAGTGCACAAAACCAGATGTACATCGCTTTATCGTTGAGTTGCATTTTCTTTCGATCTTCTATATTCCATTTTGCATTACTTCTTTGAGAAATGAACAGTCCATCAAGAACAATGTCCCAAAGACGATAGTCAATGGATTGCATGATGAACATCATCCTATTATTCTAATAAGAGTAGTTGGCACCGTTGAAGTAAGAAGGCTTGTCGATGGATTACGCCATAATCTCCGGTTGATGTAGAGTGATGGAGCACCTCAAGGATCGACTCTAGGATGTTAATCCAATATAGAGACGAAGCTCTAATACCAATTGTTAAAAGACTCGTACGATCAACCGAGCAGCCAAGAGGGAGGTGAATTGGATTTTTGCTTTGGTGGATGGATATCTAAGTAATAAAAATTGTGACACGAATATTTATAGTGGTTCAACTACCTAATCGAGTCTACTTCTGCTACCTTAGCTATCCACACTAAGGATTTTCCACAAATTCACTAGTTTGTTTTTCCTTTTTTCAGGATCAATGAGATAACCCTCACAAACCTAGACTTATACCCCAAAGTCTAGAAACACTCTCTTACAAAGAGAATACAAATCAACAAACAAGTGAAAAACCTCACTAGACAAGTATGTTTGTACAATTAAGCTCTCACCCAAAATTTTAAACACTTTAGCAAATGTGACAATTTGGCTCATTAGCGTTTTCTACAAGAAATATGACAATTTAAATACAAAACTTGATTTCTCAATACATGAATGTTGGCAGGTTGTTTCTTGTTCTTCCATGGATGCTTGGAGAGGCCTTTTAAACCCTTTAATGGCTTCATGACTGTTACTAGCCGTTAGGGTGGTTTGGAGCCGTTGGGAACATAAATTCTAGCCATAAATACAGTTCTGGAGCAAGGCGTATCGGTAATTGAGGTCTAGTATCGGTACCTGCCTTAAGAAAAATAGTCGTTGGAGCATTTATTACTCAGGGGTATCGGTACACGATACATGGTATTGGTACGAACCCTATGGTATCGGTACGGCTGAGGCTATATCGGTACGCAATTTGGCTACTGGAATTTGCCAAAACTTGGGAACACATGGGCGTATTGGTACACAGAAATCTATACTTGTACGGGCACTCTGGTTATCGGTACGGATCAAGCTGTATCGGTACTCATGGTCTATTTTTGATATTTTGGCAATTTAAAATTACTTAAAACATGTCAAAAACCATTTGAAAATATTTCAAACATATTTTTCAAGTTTATGGACTTTTGAAATATTTTTACAAATCGGTTTAAGTCAAAAATATTTTTCTTTAAGTTATATCAAAATCAAATATCTTAACAATTTCAATTGCTTACTATTACTTTTAATTGTTGGAAAAAGGTCGGGAATGTAGTGGAACAACTTTGGAATTTTGCTTTAAGGAGAAAATTGAAAGAAAGTGTAAATAACGAGGGCTATATTTAGTGATTTTTTTTAATTAAGACTAAATCAATTGAATGTGTAAATATGGAGGATTAAATATGCTATTATACAAATTTTCCTAACAGCCACGTTAAGTACTTAACGTTCGAGTTACCATTTTGTTCCAAAACATAAAGTTTAATTGCCACTTTGTAAGATTTAAAAGTTTGGTTACCGTTTTTTTAACAAAATTCAGTGGTCATTTGTGAACTTTACCCTAGTTTTTATTTTGAATGTTTTTTAATATTATATTTATTTTTATTAAGTTTATGGATTTTTATATAAAAAATTGAAGAATTTTTTGATTTTTTTGTGAGTGATCTCAATTTGCTTATTTTAAAATTATCAGGGACCCAAAAGATATTTACACCAATTTGTTAATCAAATTTTCATATATTCTATTTGTAAAAGTTCAACTTTAAAAACTAAATTATTTATCCAATTTTATTAAAAAAACTAAATAAAATTAACTTGAAATTTAAATAAATTATTTATTTAGTTTTAATATTTTATGAATTTTAATAATTTTCTAAATTATTTTTTTAAACTTAAATATTAAATAAGTTGTTGAACTTTTAATTAAAATCAATTATGCCCCTGAACTCGGCAAAATAAATCAATTGTCTTTGAATTCGGTTAAAATAATCAATTCAGCCCCTCTGTCATGTCATCATCACACGTGTACTTGTATGTCAGTACTATTAACTGCCACGTCAATACTGTAACGGTTAACTTCGTTCAAAGGGTCAATTTGATGCAATTTACAAATTGGATGACCTAATTAGGTGCGTTTTTTGGCGATGGGTTGAATTGATTTTTTTTTGTCGAACTTAGGGGGAAAAATATCCCTTTAGCCAATATTTAAAGGCTATCGACGAGATGAGAATTTGGTCGGATTTTGGGTATAAGAATTTAAAGAATATGGAAATAAATAAAAATAAAATTTTAGACTAAATTGATATTTTATTAAAGTTTAAAGATTAAAGTAAAAATTAACTAAATGACCGAAACATTGTTTTACAAAATTCGGTTATCAAAATAGAAAAACCAAACAAAAGTTATCTCTGCTGAAGAACAAGCATACTTCAAATCCAGATTCAAATTCAATGCTCAAGTATTACGTTCTTCTGCTCCATTTTTATCGTCAAACCGTCGTTCGATTTCTGCAGATCTGCTTCTTAAATTAAATAAAAAATAAAAGTGTTTTTTTTTCATTTAATTTTTTTCTGCGAAGTTTGTAGAAAAGGACTAAGCGAAAATGCGTAGCCGGGGATCGAGTAACCGGCTATCTAACACCGGTGGTGACTCTGCTTTTCGTTCTAGAATTTCGGCTTTGGTTTTCGCCATGTTCGCTACCATGGCCACGGTTTACGTTGCCAGCCGGTTGCTTTTCGTTCCTTTTTTCAGTTTTTCTTTGGGGTTTATTGAGATTTTATTTTGAGGCATTTCTTTTGGTGGTGTATAAATGTAGGGTGTGGCAGGAGGCAGAGAGCAGAGTCTATTTAATTAAAGAACTAGATAGGAGAACTGGTCAGGTGATTTTCTTTTCTCGTTTTCTTGATCTCGTTTTTTATTTTCTTTTCGTCTAAGATTTGAAGATGTTCTGTTTTGGTGCAAATCAGTTGGATTTCAATGACGCTTAATTTTTAATATTTTTCCAGGGTCATTCTTCTGTATCTGTTTCTGAGACGTTAAAAATTGTAGCCTGCAAGTACGCCCCCTTTTTCATTTATGCACATCATATGGTTGTGATTACTGTGTGTCCAGTGTAATTTGATAAGGCGTGATATTCCAGAGAACAATTAAAAAAGTTATCAGCCATTGAGAAGGATCTAGCTGCTGCTAAGCAGGAAGGTTTTGTTTCAAAGGAGCATTCGGGAAATGATGGTACTCCTTCCAAGAAAAGGCTTTTAGCTGTTGTTGGCATCATCACAACATTTGGACGAAAGAAAAACAGAGATGCAATTCGGAAAGCATGGATGCGATCTGGTAATTAATCATTTCTCTTGACAAGTTTTATCTTATAGTGTGTTATAAGGATGAATTAAAACAATGAATCATGCTAATACAGTACACTCCAAGTGCTTTTTATTTAGTCAGTCTTCTTGTATGTAATAGCAATGGCTATAGCATGCATCGTTTTTGGTATCCATCAATCAATTGGGGTTAAGTGACATTAGAACACATGCTTTATGAGTGACACATAGGGGAATGTAATCTGCCAACAGCTAATATTAAGTTGCACGCAAACTTATTAACTGCTAATTTATGTGTACATGGAGCCATCGACTCTGTTTTGCTACATCAATTGTTCCAAATGTTTCACAAAGATAGAAACTTGGGCAGACGAGAATAGATGCAGTATGACCGTGTCTTAACTCTAAATGAGCTTGAAAGAGTGCTTTCCTTCTCTAGTATAGTTAATGGATATGTAGATTCCAATTTATTTCCATCCATTAAGTTATTCACTGATTTTGTAAATTTCTTGCTACATAATTATCATTTCCTCTGATAGTTGTTAAAGCGAATATAATATGCGCAGGTGCAGCTTTGAAGAAACTGGTAGAAGAGAAGGGAATCGTTGTGCGATTCGTAATAGGAAAAAGGTTTCAATTTGGTTCCTCTTATCAAGTATTTCTTTTCCATTTCTGTTTATTGAATTTTATATTACTGGCAGTGCAAATCGTGGAGATAGTTTGGACAGGGAGATCAGAGATGAAAGCAGCCAGACTAATGATTTCATTATTCTGGTATGCTGGCCTTCTTTATGAAGCTATTTCATGCATACCTAGTAAGGTTTTGATTTTTATTGCATGAATTTTAATCTTATAATGGATTCTCTGAATGGAATTGTATCTCTTAGAAGTTCTTGTAAACTAGCGTAAAAAACTATAGTATCTTTATGGTATCCTTCATTCTAACTTTTAAGGGATATATGCATGCATGTTTTCTGCAAAATCACTGTGACATGATTCATGTGTTATGTATGTTATTCCTGTTGAATCATCATGTTCAAAAGGGTTAGATCTGGTAGTGGCAGATATCATTTCCATTGTGTCTCAACAGGATGATGTGGAGGCACCCGAAGAACGCTCAAAGAAGATAAAGTCTTTATTTGCTCATGCTGTAGAGAGCTGGGATGCACAGTTCTATGTTAAGGTCAATGATGATGTTTATGTTAATATTGGTATGTAATCCTTGTTAGTTCATTAGGTAATGTTTTAGGTTAATTGATATGGAAGTTCAATTTCTCCTTCATCTTCTAGAATTTCCCCTGTAATATATCCTAACATCAATTGCAAAAGGCTTTAAATCCCAAAAAAATTGTTGAGTGATAGTTTCAATAATATTTGAAGTTTCTAGTCACAAGTATGATCTATTGTGGCAGAAAACATGAGACAGTGATGATCAGCTAAAAATGTTGTGGTGCAAGTGTTCTTGGTTAACTGAAAATGCGTACTGTTAAATAACTAAATAATTCTTGTCAGCCTTTACAGATACAGTAATATTTATATCTGGTCCTCTGATTGTATACAGATGCTCTAGGAGCAAAACTTTCTGCACATCTGGATAAGCCTCGTGTTTATGTGGGGTGTATGAAATCAGGAGAAGTTTTCTCTGAACCGTGAGTATAATTGTTTCACCTGATGATTTCTTACGTAAATCGACTAAGATCACCTCCTTCCCAACTTTCCCTTTCTAAAGATTTATGATCCCTTCTGTTTATGTCATTTTACAATTTATAGGAATCACAAATGGTATGAACCTGATTGGTGGAAATTTGGCGATGCTAGATCGTGAGTAGCAAGGATCCTTTTCTTTTTCCTCTCCTATACTTAACAAAAGTCAGTAATGATTTAAAAGTATTGTGTTAAATAGCAAGTATGTTAATTCAATGCTTTTTTAAACTAAAAATACAAAGGCAACAGGTCAAATGCTCAGAATTTAGGCCTTGAAACTTATCATATGATATTCATATCATGTGCCAAGTATTCTGGTTCTTTACAGCTTCATGTCCCTGATATCCAATGTTGGTCTGCATTTTTCATTTCCAACTTAAAATTCTTGTGCATGATGCAGATGCTTTCGGCATGCTTCGGGTGAAATATATGCCATTTCACGAGCTTTAGCACAGTTCATCTCGATTAATAAGTAAGTTTTAACACCTTTCACCATGGCTTCCAGATTGCACTGTGTTGACCAAAAATTCTCTTTTTGCAGACCTATTCTTCAGGTATATGCACATGATGATGTGAGTGCAGGGTCATGGTTTATTGGGCTTGATGTGACACATCTTAACGAGGGAAAATTTTGCTGCAACAGCTGGTCTACAGGTTTGTCTTCCTCTATTTTTGCACACACAAAAGATGCATGCTTGCTATTACATGTTTGATTTTTCCACACCAGCCACGTGCGAAACACATATTTGGAACAAATCATATAGTTGCCAAGGCGATTGATTGGTATAAGAGGAAAAATCGCACACGTACAACCATCCCGTCCTAACAGCATCAATTTTCTAATCTGGCATGTGATGCTATCAAATCAATCGATAATGTTCTGTGAAAATACCTAGTATTGTTATATCCTTTTTATATTTAAACCGGGTGATCGTTCTGGTATATGGAGATTCAGGTACATCATATTCATGTAATTGTCTCCCTTATTTGTCAGGTTCGGTATGTGCTGCTGTCTGATTCGACTAACCGGATTTACGTCAGCACCATTTATATATAGAGGAATTCCATTCTTTTTTGCATTTGGAGTGTGGAATTTGCCAAATTGCGGACATCAAAGATTTCAGTCAGAAATGGTTCTTTTAATTCAATCCTGATTCTTCCAAGTTCCAACTGATGTACATGCAGGCCAACATGCTCTTCATTTTTGGAAGGCATATGAATTTCTTTTCTTGCTGATGTATTATAGGGGTCTGTATATTCCGAGTTCAATCCTAGATTTGATTCATAAATTTTACCAAGTTTTCAGATTGCTCTCTCAGGAGTTTTTGGTTTTCAGAAACTAGTAAGAAATTGAAATTAGAGGTTCGAATCTTACTGTCTTTGTCTCTTTGAAAACGATGGTTATCGATCTATAAGTTGTGGTTTTGTTGATTGAAGAAAAAAGGTGTGATATTAATTTAGGATGGATTAAACCAAATGCAGTAAGATGGGGAAATTGCAGTCCTAGAATTGATTTCTTGCATCTTTGAAACGATCGGTTCCTCCATTCTTGAATTTTTCTAATTGAAGTATAATTGAATGTTGTGGGAAAACAATCAATTCTAACGTGAGTTTGGGCTGGGCCCGCTTTTTACTGATGTATTCTTATGGGTAGTTTATAAAGGGTTTTAATTTTAAATTTAAAAACAGTTCTCTCCCCCCTATGGTGATTAGTTTACTTCCCTTGCATTATTTATTTTTCTTGCTGATATATCATTAATAAAGTTATATACATATTAATTATATAATAAAGTTTTACATAATAACATTTTAAAAAATATATTTTCATAATTATACATAAATTATATAATGTTTTTTGATATAATTTTGAATCTTATATATAACTATAAATGTGTATTATGATATACATTTGTATATTTTAAGTTTTTAATAGGGTTATATTTTGATACACAAGTTGCGTAAAAAACATTTACGCAACCTTTTATATTTAAGCTATAAAATTTAAAACCTAAATCCCCAGCCCTAACACCTTAAAACCTAAATCTTATACCTTATACCCTAAATTATAACCATAAACTTTAAATTCTACCCCTACAACTTAAACCCCTAATCCCTAAAGCACAACCTAAATATCTAAACCCTAAAATTGAAAAGCTTGGGTAAATTAAAGTTTTACACAAGCTTTTGTATCAAAGTATTTTCTTATTTTAAGTTTTTAATAAAACCAATATTTAGGACTTAAAAATTGGAGTAAAAAACTTAATAAGTGTACAAGTATGCAAGGTTAAAAGAATTCTAAAACTAATAACTTGAATGAAAAATTATTATAAACTTACTAATTTCCGTGGTTGTTCAAATCGATGGATAGGGTTTACTTTGGTTACGCATATCATTGGTGTGATAATACAATGCCAAAGTTTTTATTCGTCAATGATCCTAAAATTCAGTAAAGTTGATTATTCTATACATTATATTATAATAAACGCATAATGCTAAAATGTATATTCAAAATTCGGGTTAGGTATTTTTGAACACCCCTATCCAAAATTATTAATTGGTCAAAAAATCTTTGTGATGTGTCAACATCTTATTAGTCGAAATAATTTTCTTTTAACTTAAATAACTATCGGACTTAAAATGACCAGAAATAATAGTTTAGAGGCTTATTTTGATATATGATATTTTAATATTTAAAAAGAACATAAATATTTATATATGTTAAAAAGCCTATAAAATAATATTGCTGTAACCATGGACTTAAAGTGACAAAAAAATGATAGTTTAAGGGCTTATTTTGCCCAAATCATAATTTAGAGGCTTAAACTGGCCAAAATAATAAGTTAATGGCTTATTTTGCTCAAATCATAGTTTAAGGGCCAAAAGTAAAAAAAACATAGTATAAGAGTTTTTTTTTTTTTAAGCCTTTTAAAAATTTAATTTCAATATTCGAAGTTTATAACCTCACAAATTTGCAGGAAACAGATGAAAGAGAACGATCAATTTTACAATCGAAAAGAAGTAGAAGACGCTGATTTGTTCATCACTTCTGTCAGTTCTGCTTGAGTCTTTACTCTCTTTTACTTTTACGAATCTGGCCTCTCTCCGGCACAACATTTCTTCTCTTCTTTGATCGGTAAGTTCACTCTCTCTTCACTTTTGCTATTCGATTCTTTTACAGGATGTGTACGTCTTTGTTTACATAAACGTGGACGAACGCATTCTTGCACGAGTATAAATTATATTTGGATTTGCTTCTAGGGCTGCTAGTGTGGATTCATTGATACTTTTTCTTGCCAGGATTATGATTATAACGTCAATAAGAGTGCCTGAAATTCCTTTTTCACGAATAAAGATAGGTGTGGGTGGAAGAGATGGATTTTGCTTGTAGTTTTAAGAATCCTACTAGCTTTCATGGTGGCGAAGCTACTCTTTATAGGATACTGGGTCCATTAAGCCGTAGGTTTAGATGTAGGGATTTCAGTTACAATCTTTGATTCCAAAATTGGATTGGAAACTTGGTCCTTTGCAATGCTATGTATTTTCTTCTTCAATTAAAATTTAGATAAAAAAGATCACTGCTTGACTAGAATGCAATTGAAAACAATGAGTCAATCTTCTGAAAGGGGTTATTCAATTGAGTTTGTGTTTTATCACTTCGTTGCTATTTATAAGATTCCTTGCTTGGAAAAACGATTGCCTACCATCAATGACAGGGCTGCCTTCCATGCTAATCGGGCAGAGAGGAATTCTCAGCTGTTCCAACAACCAAATGTCGTCATCACCACAAGTATAGAAGAAGTTTCCACAAATGCAAAGCCTTTGATCCGACAAATACGAAAAATCCCAAAAAGACTCAAGAAACTAGTTACAATGCTTCCTCATCAAGAGGTATGTGATTCTTTATTAGATATCTATTTGTTATTTTAAGTTTAATCCTTCTATATATTGCAGCTTGTCATAATCTCATTTCAATGTATGAATTTACCAGATGGAGGAGGTCTCCTTGTTTAATGTTGTGGTTACTGCTTGCAAGTGTAATTTTTGTGCCCGTCTTTCAGAGCAATGTTAAGAGTAATAACATATAACCATCTTAACTTTTATAAATTTGATTTAATATTAGAGGAGCATATGCAAATGGCTATCTATGTTAGTTTATACAGATTTCATTTCCTCACTTTAGAGTTCCCGGTCACCTTCTCACTTTTATGGAAAAAAATTTGTCATTAGTCATGCAATATTTGTAAAATACATTCCGATTGTCATGACTCATGATAGATTTGAAGAAATGGCATGCTGCCCAAATGGGAGGTCATCTAATGTGCCAATGATTTTAGAATATTGTGGTTTTTTACTTAGTATGTTTCTTTAAGCTCGTCATTTTACCTTCGGTTTCCTTAATTTCTCTTTGGTTTCTTGTCGAATATCGTTTCTGCTTTGGTGACAGGGGAGTTTTATACAAAGAAGGATCTCTTTCCCGGATTGTCATGACTTTGTATTTAACGCAGAGATTATGCTTAAGTTAGTAGAAAGATTTTTATAATTCATCGTTCAATATCAATTCAAGGTTCTTCAGTGGTTCTAATTTCTAAAGAGGATGTTGTAAATACTTTTATGTAGAGTAAGGCGTACCTCGGAGGCAAAAGATTCTGCAAGGGTAGCTTTGAAATCACCATGGTGGAGGCAAGGAACTTATTTTTATCGTTGGCATCTTCCTTCGAGATTTGATCTCTGTTACCCTTCTTTTGTCAATTGACATTCTCTTCTATGGATGTGTTCTGATTCAGGAGATTGCTGATATCGCACAATGGGAGGACGAGCAAATCAAACACATCAAAGAGAAGGTGACTGGAGAAGGTAGACAAGAAGACTTGAAGAAAGGAAGGCTCCTGCTCAGGTAACATTGTGGTAACAATAATGTTATACAACATTTAACCATTGATACAAGGAAAAAAAGACACTTGTATGGGTTAATTTCTTTTGTTGATATTTAACTTTAGTTAATTCTGAACTCCCTCTGCAGGTTGCATTAGATGAGGCTGCTGCTTTTCTGTTGGATTTAGCTTCCAATGATGGAATCTGGGGCGACTATCTGGATCGTGTCGTAGAGTGTTACAAAGAGGCTGGTCTCAATGGAATTACAAATTTTATCTTGTATAGAGATTAGGTTCAAGTTTGTCTCAATGGAATTACAAATTTTAATTTTATCATTGCATTTGAGAATTAATTTTAAAAGGCACGCCTAAGGCGCGAGGCACAGCTGAGCGCAGGGAAAAACGCCTTACATGGCCAAGGCGAGGCGATTCACGGCAGGCGACGGCAGGCGTGCGCTTTCTGCGCTTTTCAGAGGCGAGAGGCGCTGCGCATTCTGCGCTTTTGGAATGCTGATTAACCCTTAAAGAAGATGATGCTCACGTGCTCTATTTTAAAGCCAAGTCACGTGGCTTTTTAAATTTGCTTTTTTTAATAGTTTTTAAAGATACTTTTGAAAGTTAAAATCCCTTTAACCCGATGGCAAGTTGTAAAATGAGGCACGTGAGGTTAAACTGATATAAATTTTTATAAAAAATTGTATAGTTAAACAAATGCTTACCATTTACACAAATACTTATTTAAATAGTAAAAATTTAAGTTATAATATAATAATTTATATCACCACACAAATTCTTACTTAAATTAAAATTTACACAAATTATTATTAAGTTGATAAGAATTTATGTATTTATATAAATTTTTACACAAATTTATAAAAAATTATATAGTTACATAAATTCTTTTCTATCTTATACAATTTTATAAAAATAATAAAAATTTATGTAACCATCTTATTTTAACCTCATTCTATGCTGTTTCAGCGTAAAATCACCCTAACCCGATAGATCTGCTCTCCACTCCATCAAATTAAAATAAAACTCTAGTTGCTCTGCGTTTCACTCTACCTTAGCTGCCAGCTCAGACCACCATCACACCGCCAGCAGGTACGTCATCGCCAGCTCGCCGCTCTCCTTTATCTCTTCTCTACTTCGTTTTTATTCTTAACTTGTTCTTTTTTTATATTGAAATACAAAATGGTTATGTTTTTTAGATATATTCAAATCAGTGTTTTGTTTTTTTTATTATTGTAAAGTGTTGTAATTGGCTAAATATTGTTCTTTTCTTATTATTATTTATCACTGTTGGTTTGATCCTTTCCAAATATTCATTTGTCACTATATGTGTCGCAACCTCTTTTAAGGGTCTAACTGTTTTTTTAAATGAAAATTAAAATAACGTAGTTGCCACCAATCTTTTTATAAGGTGTGATTGGATTACTTAAAAACGGCTCATTTTAATAAGATTATTTTTATTTTATTAAAATAACAGTTTTGGTCTGCGAAAAAACACAAAAACGGGTTTGGGAGTCGGTTACGCGTGAAGAAGGATTAACACCTCACAGCGCCTAAAAATTAGTACCTAGTCGATTACAAAATATTTTAATGTCGGAATTTACAAGTTCGTATAAAATTTAACTTATTGTCCATTTATAAATATGATTCTATTTTAACGGTCCCACCATCCGGATAGTAAACTCTAATCAACGCCAACATCTCTGGCGCTAACCCGTTACTTTTTTTTGTAGGTCACCACATTAATTATGTTCCACTTTTTAATCAAACAATCAAAGAAACAATTAGTGTGTTGAAGCTTTTATTTTTCTAAGTTGAGTGATTAACCCTAAGAATTATCTAAGTGAATTTTACGTATTGGGATTAAATATAATTAAGTGTGTTTTATGATTTTTGATATGAGAAGAGTTTTTTTTATTAACCTTTAAGGCTCTAACTAGGCTTTTAAGAACCTAAACCTAGGGATTTTACCTAAACTAATAATTTAATTAAAAGACAAACAATTAAAGATTGAAATTAAGCTAACGAGATATAAGAAATGAATATTGATTAAATTTATAAAATAATAAAAAGAAAGAGGGGAGAGTTATAAATTTTAAAAGAATGTACTTTTCTCTAAATAGAGTCAACATTCGATATTCGGATTGACTTTGTAAAAAGACTAATTTTATTTCTCCTAAAAAATGATAAAGATGGGTTTTATAAATAAAAAATTGGAATTAAAAAGGAAACAGAGTTAATATCCCAAATTAAAGAAGCAAGTTAAAATTATATACCACATTTAAAGAATATTTAAAATAATTTTATAGAATAAAATGATACAAGGGTTTAATAACATTAAATGGCCCACATTTATTTGAAATGGGTTTGAAGCCCAAAAACACCATTTATCAACTTTAATTTTAAAACAAAGACCAAACATTTATTTAAAAAAAGTTCATCATTTAAAAATAAAAAGAAAGGACGGTGAACCACCGTGCCGTCCGCTCTCCACGGGCGCTGGCCGCCGTCTCCAGCGGTGGTACACCCAAAAATTTCCTTTTTGTGTTAGGGTTAAAATATTCGAATAAAGATCTTTAAAACTCAGGAAGGGTTAGAATGACTCTCAATTTTTAATATATTCAAAATAAATAAAATAAAGTAAATAAAAATAAAATAAAAATAAGAACAAATTACGTAGATAAAGAACTTCAACTCTGTATTTCCACTAAAAACTTCAATATAAATTTCCAATGAACTTTCAGATACAATGTAAGGGTTATATGAATTATGTTGTGAATGGTAAAAAGGGGTCCTTTTATTGGTAAATTTCTACCCAAAATACCTAAAATAAATCAGCCATAAAATCCCCAAAAATTTGGGTAAAATTATTCCCCAAAAAACTTGATTTGATTCCCCTTCAAATCTGTCCATATTTTTCTTCCTTGAATCGAATATGCTAGATTTTGACTTGATTTGATTCCCCTTCAAATCAGTGGCAACAACTGTCCCTTTTTGCTTATTTCGGTGAAACAATAATAGAGTGAAGAACAAAAGGCACCGATTTTAACCAATCACACTGCAAATTGGTTGATGGACATCAAAGCAAGGTTACATTCTCCTCGCGCCCGAACGGATAGGTGTTGTGCTAAAAAAAGGGGTTCAATTCTCCTTGCGCCCGAACGGATCAGCGTTTACTAAAAAATAAGGGTTCCATTCTCCTCGTGCCCGAACGAATAGGCATTGTGCTAAAAAAATAAAGGTTCCATCTCTTCATGCCCGAACGGATTAATGTTGTACTAAAAAATAAAGGTTTCATTCTCCTCGTGCCCGAACGGATAGACGTTGTGTTGAAAAATAAAGGTTTCATTCTCCTCTTGCCCGAACGAATAGGTGTTTACTAAAAAATAAGGGTTCCATTCTCCTCGCGCCCGAACGGATAGGCGTTTACAAAAAATAAGGGTTCTATTCTCCTCGCGCCTGAACGGATATGCGTTGTGCTAAAAAATAAAGGTTCCATTCTCCTCTCGCCCGAACGGATAGGCGTTGTGCTGAAAAATAAATATTCCATTTTCCTCGCGCCCGAACGGATATGCGTTTTGCTAAAAAATAAAGGTTCCATTCTCCTCGTGCCCGAACGGATAGGTGGGTTCCATTCTCCTTATGCTTGAACGGATAGGCAGGTTCTATTCTCCTCATGCCTGAATAGATAAACAATCCTATCCTATTACGCATGAACATATAGGCATGCCCAAATAGATAAGAAATTCTATCCATATTATGCATGAACAGATAGGCGAGTTCTATTCTCCTCGTGTCTGAATATATAACCAATTCCATCCCTATTATGCCTGAATGGGTAGATGGGTTCTATTTTCCTCATGCCCGAATAGATAAACAATTCCATCCCTATTATGCCCGAACAGATAGGCGGGTTCTATTCTCCTCATACCCGAATAGATAAGCAATTCCATCCCTATTACGCCTGAATGGTTAGGCAGATTCCATCCTCCTTATGCCTGAACGGATTGGCGAGTTCTATACCTGTCAAAATTTAACAAATGCTATGATTATGATGAGCATGCTCCTAGGGATGCCTAACACATGAATGCATGTTCTTTTCTCTTTTTTCGTTTTTAAATTTTCTCTTTTTTACTCTTTTCTTTCTTTTTCTTCATTTTCTTACTTTCTTCTAATTTCTTCTCTTCATTTTTGTTTTTTCATCTTTTTTTTTTCCCTTTTTTTCCCCTTTTTTCCTCTTTTTTCCTTTTTTATTCTTCTTTCTTATTCTTTTCTTTCTTTTTCCTCTCTTTTTCCCTTTTCTTCTTTTTCTTTTAAGTTTTTCTCCTTTATTTTTTCCTTTTTGGTTATTTTCTACCTTTTCCTTTTAAATTTTTTTTATGTTTTATTAAAATTTCTCTTTTATTTCTCTTTTTCATCTTTTTTTTCTTATGGGATTTCTCCTCTTTGCTTCCATGCGCATTTGTTTGTTCAACCCAGATAGACAACCATGCTAGCTATTTATTCTTTGCATCTCTTTTCTCCAGAGAAAACATTTGAGCTTTGCACATTTGCTCACTCAATCTAGTTATCTTGTATTCCTGGTTGGGAGGACTGGCTTTTTATCCTCATATTCTTCAACACTCTTTTAGCCTTTATCTGGTTGAGAGAACATAATCTCTCATATCCTCCCAGAAGCTTGAATGAAAGTTTTTACATCACTGGACATCTCCTCCAATGTTTGTAAAATTGTTCTCATTGTGGGAGAAGGTTTTGCAATCATGCTGCCTTAAAATAATATCAAGCATCCGCATAGCTTCTTGTGAGTTCTCAAATGCTTGCCCCTGTAGGGCTCTTTGAAGCGCTTGCTTGTAAATCCTTGTAGCAAAGCTTATTTATACCTTAAATGTCTGGCGTTTTCTTATCTTCCTCTTATGCATATTAACGTTGATGGACTTAAATCCTTGGCCAATGCAAATTGCTCCACTCTGGGCGTGCCTTATTTAAAATTCAGATGCCACTGCCCAAAACTTCCCAAGTAAGAACACCAGAAATTGCCTTGTATTGCCTTTTCCAAGTCGACGAGGTATGAGGACACGAAATTCCTTCTAATATGCCAAGTTTCCAAGAGATTTATTTGCTTCTTGCCTAATCCATAAACTATTCGAGCCCTTTACAGGTTTTCAACTCAGATCCTCTTTTAATTTCAAGACGCCCTTTGCGGGTTTTCATCTTGAACCCTCCTTTTTTTCTTTTTTGGTATTCAAGGTGCCCTTTACAGGTTTTTACCTTTCGATAATTTTATTATTTTTCTTTTTTTCTCTTTTTCTTTTTTTCATCTTCTTTTTTAGGCATAAAACTTCTGAATTTATTGGATTATGAAGCTCATCTTTATCCATTTCGACCAAGATCAAT
Source organism: Hibiscus mutabilis (assembly GCA_019671005.1). Classification (NCBI taxonomy): domain Eukaryota; kingdom Viridiplantae; phylum Streptophyta; class Magnoliopsida; order Malvales; family Malvaceae; genus Hibiscus; species Hibiscus mutabilis. Next base: position 12,213,456 of record CM033752.1, on the reverse strand, counting down.
GTTTTTTTTAGAAGGCCTTCTCCCAGTTAGTTGTTCATTTTCCCGAGAATCTCTTTGAATTGGCAAAATTTTTCCTAATACAAAATCTCTTTCTTCTCTGATTCACTTGACCACGGCATATGACTTTTAATCCCTTTTTCATTGAATAACTCCACTGGTCACATCTTGCTTGGACCCACTATGCTTCTTATAGTTTTGCTTCCATCAAGACACGAAGAGATGGGATTTTAGCCTTGATTGGCAACTCAACCTTTTATCCCATAAACTAATAAAAGCGGTGTTGCCCTTATTATTTCTCGTTACGATGGTAAACAATTGCTCCTAGATTTGGAATCAATACCAAGAAACCTTTGTTTTTTTTCATGAATCTATGTCAATTTACTTGTCAGATGCAAGAAAAGGGTTAGCAACGAGGATTTAAAGAAAAATAAAAGGCTAGAAATGAGGATTTAAAGAAAAATAAAAGCTAGAAATGAGGGTTCAAAGGAAAAAGTCATGACAAACATGGAAAAGAGCAAAGTTAGATGCTCCAAAATTCATAGTATGAATTATTCATGAATCCATCAACCGGATAGTGTCCCCACTTTTAAGTGGCTGTAATATCCCAAATTTTGGCCAGTGACCAAATTATAAATTTTGAAAGTTTTGGGGTTAAAAGTGTAAACTTTGGAAAAGTTTAGTGACTGAAGTGTAAATTTCCCCAATAAGTAATTTTATTCAGTATAAGAGTGAATCGGATCAAAATAAGTACCTTGATATCGATTTTAAGAATTAGATGCAGTAAAAGGTACTTAATTTGGATCGAATAAAATTGTTAAGCGTGCTCAGGCCAAGGAAATGTTAGGATGGGTGACCTCCGGGAAGGCCCCATAAAAGTGTTTCTGATCAATATTTTGGACTCAGTAAGAGTATAGAATATTCGTATGGATTATCGATAAAGGATTTCTAAGAGAAATTTTATTCTATAAAGATTTTCGATAATTATTGGAATAATAGACTGAGTTAGGAAATTTCAGTTTAAGTCCTTGAGAAAGGAAATTTTTATGAGAACTGGTAGTGTGGATTTCCCGAATATGGAAATATAGAATTTTCAGAATAAATCCGATAGCTCGGTAAAGGTAAAATCGCAGTAGAGATATTTTATGAATATCGGGATATCGAATCGAACTGAAATTTTAGAGGTTGTTCCATAAGCCATGGAAAAGTCATAAAATAATATTTATGGAATAGTGGCCGGTTGGAAATGAACTAATTTAGTTGAATTGTAATGGGATGACAATTTTGAAACAAGCTAGTAAATAAAAACTAGTTGGAGGGTAAATTGGTCATTTTGCCCCAATGGCATTTTTGAAATATTTAAAAAGTTACAAGGATAATTTTGGAAGAAGGAAATGGATGAGTAAATCTTGGCCCTTGATTAATGATAAGATCAATCTCAATCGTTGGATTAAAAGGGTATTTTAGTAATTTCACTATTTAAATGAATTTAAAATTCATTTATATTTACAGGTGGCATATTTAGATGAATTAGAAACAAAATGGTCAAAAAGATGAATATTTATTCAGCTACAATTTCGAAAATGAGGGGAGAAAGAGAGAAATATGGAGAAAAAAACTTTCTAAGCTCGATTCAAGCCCCGAAACTCGATTTTCAGGTAATCTTTTTCAACTACAAAGTTGTTCTACTCTTCAAGCTCTATATTTTGATGTCAATAATTCATGGAATACATGCTTGATTGATGAGAATTTTGATGAGAAAGAACTTAGGGTTTATGGACTAAATTGGGGGGTTTTGAGATTTTATGATTCTATGTTGAAATTTAAGTTGAAATTAAGTTGCCATGATGATAAAATCATGTTTTTGAGTTGGGATTTAAACCCTACATATTTTAGTTTGTATGAAGATTATTAGGGTTTATGGATTCAAGTTTGATTTAGGGTTTGTGGTGTTGGAAAAATGATCTAGTAAGCTTGAATTTGTTATTTGGAAGCAAAACCCTAAATTAAATGTATAGGGACCATTTCAGCAATTCTGAAAGTTAAAGGACTAATCTGAATTTTTATGATTTTGAAGTGCATTTATGTTATTATTGATGTTGGATATGTGAAATTGAAGTTAGAATGCAAAACCGATGTTAAATCGAGTTAGTGACCATTTTGACAAATTGTCAAAGTTAAGTGACCAATTCGGAAATGAGGTTTTAGAGAATGACTAAATCTGATTTTAGTTGAAATAATAGAATTCAAGTAGTAATGCTGATTTGAGGACTAAATTGCAAAGTTAAGAAGTTTAAATCCTTATCTTTGCATTTTAGTGACTAATTCGGAAAGAAGGAAAAATTAGGGGGGATCAATGTTGAATAATTATTTGATGAAAAATGGTGACAAGTTGATGGTTTGAATCAAGTATTGAGACTAAATTGAAAAGTAGAGAAGTAAGTATAAAGTTTGGAGTTATTTATGGAAGCAGTGTAGAAAACTGGATTATGGCAGTAAATTTGAAAATTCACCATAAATTCTACAAAAATGGTTAGAAGGTGAATTTTATATTAATGTAAATATTTGTTCATCTAGTTTCGTTTCCAACAAATGGAAACTGATTTCGAGTTTCGAGTAAAAAGATATGAATTTTTAAGTGGTGAAAGGTCAGAAAACAGTATGGCAGTCTGTTACGAAATCAGCACTAGAAATTGACTTTAAAATTTTTTCATAAATCATACGAGTTAAATTTGGGCTATTAATTTATATGCTTGGAAAGCTTATTGAATCTAGTTTCTTTTAGAACAAACAGAATCAAATTTCGAGTTGTATATTATTTTATAGAAATATTTATTTGAAGATAGTGCAATCTGCCAGAAAATGAGAGTTGATACATTTTGTATCTAAATGTTGGTTAACAACCTAGAAAGAATTAATTGAAGTTCAAAAAGGTTATTAAGGACCAAAATGAGTTTTTGGACAGTATAAGGATGGAAGGAAAAGTATAGAAATTTTTATGTTGAATGATTCGATACTTTGATTAAAATATCGTTAGAAATGAATCTAACAAATAGTATTTATATTCACGTGGTTAATGAAGTCGAACACGAATCAAAGAGGATTCGAGATACTATAAAGGAAAGGATCGAGTATAATTTAGTGAGGCGTACTATTACATGGACAGGTGAGTGCATTTCTATATGTTTGCATTATGTTGAAAAAGGGAAGACTTGAGATTAGTCGACCCTGATTTAAAATTACATTGCATTTCTTCATAATACGTGATATGATGCATGATTCAACATGGCAAGCACGGAGTACAATGTACGTACTACTGTTTGCATAAATAATGATGAATCATGTTCACATAGGAAAATGATAAGATTAAAATGAAACAAGATACACCTTGGGGATCCAAGCCCATAGTGCAAAATGCACTAACGAGGTGTTTATATAAGGAGCAAAGAGCGTCCTTATATGATGAGCAAAGAGCGTCGTCTCAGTACGTACTCTACATGGAATTATGGTGTAGATAGGCTACGGGGTTTCCATGGGCCTCTAGCCAGACACGTTGATAATATAACAAGATGATTACATGAAAGAACATGATACATGATACAGATGTTACATGATTACATGATACATGGAAAAGATGTTACATGATTTCATGATACATGAAAAAGAAGTTACATGTTACACGACAAAGAAGTACAAGACATACATGATAGAAATGATATTGATATATTATAGAAATGTTACATGATACATAATAGAAATGTTATATGATATATGATAGAAATGTTACATGATGCATGATAGAGATGTTATATGATACAGAATAGAGATGATTCATGTTACACATGATAATTATATTTTATGATTTACATGATATTGCTGATTCATGATTCACATGATAGCAATGATACATGAAACATTGATATTGTGACATGATTCCCATTTATAGAAAAAATGTATTGTACTTTATATATGACATACTAAATTATATTACTTCATGTTTTGATAAATGGTTTTGAATGCCTCATTAATTTCGTACTTAGTGTGTGTCTCATGTAACACGTAGGTTTCCTGGAAATTGTCTATCGAGGAGGAGCATAAACTTGGGAAAAATCAAGTTACTACAATAAGTTTAGTAAGTACGTCTTTATCATAATTTGATAGACTAGTGAGCATGTAAGTATTTTAAAATTGAATTGTCTACATCATAAGTTTACAACGTAATTATACGCTTTTATGGGCAAATAAGTTTAGAAATACGAATTGTTAACAATAGCAAAATCTTTGGTATGGTTAAGATGTTGTTTAGCCCTAATCGCGTAGAAATTTTAAAAAATCAAGAAAGGGTCTAGGCAGCTTACGTAGTTTTCACCCTGAATTATATTTTTATTTCAATAATTCAATTATAAATTTTGTAAACCAATTCAGGGTCAAAACTAGCTGCACCTAGATGACATAGTTTTAAATTTAAAACCGAGAAAGGTTAAACTGCAAACTAATTTTGGTATAAAAAATTTTTTAGTCAAGATTTCTTCCAGTGATTTCGTAACATCTTTAGTGTATATTTGGTTTACGAGTATACGTTAAGGGTGTTATAGTGGCTCTCTTTAACTCACCAACTTCCCAAATTTCAATTTCCCACTTTTCTAATCTCAAAAAGACATTAGAAGTTTTGAGGTCCCTGAAGAAAGGTTAACTCAATAAGGTGGAATGTGTTATGCAAACAAACTCCTTTTCTTAGATATTCATGTGTGATCCAAATGGTCTTTAAAGGCTTGTAATGTAGGCTAGGCTCGGGTTACAAAAAAAGATATATAGGCTCAAATACATGATTTAAGGGTGATTAAACCAAGGATCGATCTTTCTTGATGAAATCTTCGTTCTTTTATTCTTTGGATCACTCTAGACTGCCCATTTTGGGTTTTCACCCTAGAGTACATTTCTCTTTCTGGCACATGTCTCATCTGAAGGTTTTCGCACATGTTCCATGCTTTTCTCTTCTTTCACATTTTTCTTCGTATTCCAGTTTTCATTTATTCTCGTTCTTTTTCTTTTTTTTTTTCACTTTTGCTTTCTTTTTGATTTTTGTCCTTTCATTTAGGACATTCAACTTGATCTGATATATTTTCTTTCTTGCTTACGAACAACCTTTGATTCTCTTTGTGTAATCCTCTAAACCCACCTATGCGATACGTCTAAGTTTAGCAGGTCATATTCGGGTCACCTGAGCAACCCATAGAAAATATAGGAGAAAACTCTTAGAATTACATTTAAAAAATGTAATATTTATGTTAAAAACCATATTAAAATTTTGTTCACACATAGCTAAAAACCAGACTCAATCATATAATAAAATGTGACATACATGCCCACTAATACACAAGTACCGTACTCCACGAGCAACACCAATGGAACTCTCAAACTGATATCGGTCATAGATCCATAATCAGATTTATTTAACCTATCTACCTTCCAACCGAACACCAATGTGTAATTTCCCCATAACTGGAGGTTGGTCCTAGGCCCGAAGGCGTAGGAGGCCTAAGTGAAGGCACAAAGACTAACTGGAGGCACAAGCCTATCTGGAGGCACAAAGCCTATTTGGAGGCACAAAGCCTATCTGGAGGCACAAGGCCTATCTGGAGGCACAAGGCCTATCTAGAGGCACAAAGCCTAACTGGAGGCACATGGCCTATCTGGAGGCACAAATCCTAACTGGAGGGTCAACTTGATCAAGGCTGTCGATAAGACTTCAAATCATATTCCTTATCATGAGTACTTTAGTATTCCTTTCACCCTAAGGGTAATTTAGTAATTTCATCACCAAATATTTATGGCATTGATTTCTTAAATACTATAAATCAAGTTTGGAGTGTAACTGCCTCAAACCCGCAAGGGCATTATAGTTATTTGTAGTCTATTAGAATTTTCTTGATTATCTAATCTTCCACTTATCTATAGTTAGGAGGGTATTTCAATCATTAACGCACTTGACGTTAATTCAGTCATCTTGGTCCTTTCGATTCTTCTAAACCATCCATTTATTTTAGGACTCGAGGGTATATTCGTCATTTTAGTTAATTTAGAAATTTCAAAACCTGAGGACATTTTGGTCATTTTCCCAATTCGACCAAATTCGTATTATTAATTCTCTCACTCATTTTAGTCATTATAATCATTCTTTATTCGTAATTCACTTTAACTAAATAATTAAATACAAACTCAAGTTTTGGTTCACAATCAAATTTGAAGGTTTTCGGGTTCGAATTTCACAAAGCTGACTTCAAAAATAGATTCAGGACGTCAAAAAATATAAAATAAGGCTTTTCAGAAAAGTTGACTTTTTAGGTCAAAGTCAACGTTGACGTTAGTAGTCAAAGTCAACGCTGACATCATGCTGACTTCATCAGACAATGGTCAACAGTCAATGTTGATGTCAGCAATCAACGCTGACGTTAGCGGTCAACAATTTAACTTAGGTGAGTTGACTGACTGGGTTGACTCGGTCGGGTAAGCTCACTGAGTTAACTCGGTCAACGGGTCGGGTTGGATTGGGTCAACAGGTCGGGTTGGATCGGGTCAACAGGTCGGGTCAGTTCAGAATCGGTTCAAGGTAGAATCATTTTAGAACCAGTTCAAGGCAAGTTTAGGCCCTGTTCAAGCCCGGTTCAGGCTAGCCACCGTCCACAATGGCTGGAAATTGCCTAGACGACGCGTGGGGCCCACACAAAGCCGTACACGGCCGGAAAACACCCCAAAATGTTATTTTTTACTAAAATTTCTTTCCTAACTCACTATTCAACCCAGAATTCACTTAAAACAATTCAAAAAACAAACAAAACTCACTAAACTTACCAAGTCGGCTCGATCTCTAGAGAAAGCCCAAACGGCATTGGTTGGATGATCAGCGGCTAGGTTTGGGATCGTCTTAACGCGAGGGAGGTAGCTGCGGTGGTGGATCCTCAAACGAAGGTCAGTGACGGTCGGAATCGATGTCAGAAAGATCTGATTTAAACCTAAATCTCGATGGGTTTCAAACTTCGATTGCCGACGGTCAGAATGACAATCGCGCGCATGGCCAGAGGGGTTTTGGTCGGGGTTTAACGGCGAACACACTGACACCGGCCGTGTACGGCTCAGACGGATGGCGAGGGATATATTAACGGCGGGCGGTAGGGTTAGATGGGAGGAGAAATTTAGGGGAAATTGGGATTTAGATTCGAACCGTAAAAATGGGGAAATGAGGAGTCAGATTTGATTTTTAATGTTTCTAATATACTGAATTAAAAAAAGGTTTTAATTTAATTCTGAAAACTCATATCAGTTATGAGCTTTAGCTCAATTTGTTACCCTTCACGCTCACTCAACCAAGGTCTCGGGTTTCAACCCCTTGGCTGCAATACCCCAAGTTCATTCATTTTTTTAACAGCTAGGGTGTTACAAGTCTCTTCCTCTTAAAAGAAATTTCGTCCTCGAAATTTACCAGACTTGAAGGAATGCAGAGACTGTTCTTTCGTCTATTCTTCAACTGGAACTTAACTATCAGAGCATGCTTGTTGTCGAGACTTCCTAGACGGTCACAGATCAATCTGGTAATGTCCTCAGCATTTCAGTCTGACTTGGGACCCATAATGACACATATTTAAGCTCTGATACCACTAAATGTAATCCCCTAAACCCGCCTATGCAATACGTCTAAGTTTAGGAGGTCACATTTGGATCACTTGAGCAACCCATAGAAAATACAGGAGAAAACTCTTAGAATTACATTTAAAAAATGTAATATTTATGTTAAAAACCATATTAAAATTTTGTTCACACATAACTGAAAACCAGGCTCAATCATATAATAAAATGTGACATACATGCCCACTAATACACAGGTACCGTACTCCACGAGCAACTCCAATGGAACTCTCAAACTGATATCGGTCATAGGTCCATAATCAGATTCATTAAACCTATCTACCCTCCAACCGAACACCAATGTGTAATTTCCGCATAACTGGAGGCTGGCCCTAGGCCCGAAGGCGTAGGAGGCCTAACTGGAGGCACAAAGCCTGTAATCCCCTCGACTCGGCCTAGTCGCAAGACGGATCCGAGAAAGCTACATTAGGTTTACCGAAGCAAACCAGAAAGGTTTAACCCAAACTCATCCATTTTTTCTTTTAACTTGTCTAGATGCATTAACGCTTTCCTACATGTTCATACTGTTTGTTGGTGAGCACTCATCTCAATCGGGCATTGTAACGATATTCGATTGGCCATAACCAGATTAGGGACCATAATGCAATTTTGACCAAAATAAGGAATTTACCAATTTTTATGTTACCAACCCTTAATTAAACATGTTCCATGCTTACATACAAAAAATTAGCCCAATACGATCATCCAAACCCATTCAATTGCTTCCACAACATTCAAGGACTAAAACGAAAGAAAACAGAACTTTACTAAAGCCATTAACTAACTTAACTGCCATGAGTATCGGTATGCCCATCTAAGTATCGATACGCCCTCTCCAATTTGAATTCCAAAAAATTCCAGTAGCCAACTCTCGTACCGGTACAACCCTACATACCGATACGCCTTACCAAAACCAAAAGCCCGTATCGATCCTCAAACCTGTGTCCCGATCCCCCAAGCTAAATTTAGCCTTTTTGTACCGATATGCGAACCTGTGTATCGGTACGCTACTCTAATGATACACTCCCGTATCGCAACGCCTAGTCTGTGCACCAGTACCACAAGCCTGAAATAGCTTCCCGTAATGATACGTGGACACGCATACCGATATGCCTGGACCTGAATGGTCACAATTGACTGATTTACCATGCTTACCTCAATACCTTACCACTTCACTAAGCCATAAACTTTCATACAACAATATCTAAATGCAAATACAACCTAAACAACATAAACTCAACAACTAATTGGAAAGGCATGCTTCCTAAAAACACTTTGCCTTGCGACCCAAAATGCACAATTAAGTCATTCTCAGCATAATCAACATGCCAACACACTCAACATAACATACTGAACTTGGTCCAATTAGCACAGCATGGCAAACCATCAGGAAACTCTAGATGCATACCTAAGACACCATTCATCCACAACATCAACAAGTATTAACAACAAGCTTGGCAACATCAACCATCCACAAAAACCAGCATAGAAAACATACTCAAAATCTATAAGAAAACAGGATTACAACCCCCAAAAACCTTGGCGAACTCATTACCTTATTAACCGAAAATATAAACCGAGTTCATACTCAAAGTAGTTTATCTCTTGGATCCTTGAAAACCTTGCCTTTGCTACCCTGAACTTTAATGCTCTGCATCATTAGGAAAAGAAAGCGTAAGCACACATGCTTAGTGAGGATGCTCATAAACAATGATGCATAAAACCATTTAACACATGCTTGCTTTTCTCAAAACATGCTTACAATCTAAGCATTTTCCATGATTCCAACCGAATCAAAACACGATAACCTTTACAATATCATAAACAATTCATGCTTAAATTCCAAAGCATTTTTACCAGCCATGCTTATATTCCCAAGGCTTTATAAACAAGGTTCAACACATGAAATTTCACATATATTGGCATTTATAGTGACCGGATAGACTACCTCTATCTCATACACATATCAAATACACGGATCTCTGATACCATGCCTAGATAAACCACATAATATCCCAAACATTTCCTAGTTAAACAGCAAGATTTGACACCCTCGCCTAGTTAAACCGCGAGATTTCACCCTTGCCTAGTTAAACTGCAAGAGTACCGACCTTGCCTAGTTAAATCGCAAGATCACCATCGATTTGGGTTGCCTAGTTAAACCGCATGCCTCAAATGATGTCCCAACAGTCCGAGTGGCCTAGTTAAACCGCCATACCTCAAGGACCCATGACCACGATCGATTTTGTTCATATTTTATAGTGCACTTTTAATCCTATGGCATGTCAACTATATCCGATTGTTTTCTCACCTTGTCACATAACCAATATATCATTTACAAAACCATTTACTTCTGTTTACAATGCATTTCATAAAATACCACATACGCACATCTCATTGCCAATGCAATAACACCATTCCCATCTGGAATGAAAACCAATGCTCACTAGCGTGTAATATACTTTTAAACCCATGCATATGTACTCAAGATCATGCTTTACCAGTAAGTAAATCATACCATGTTTATCACTAAAATGTGCAAACAACATGCTCATATTTAAAACGATATTCAAGAGCAAAATAAGGGAAACTTACTTTCGAGCTTAGGTAAGTGTCTCACGCTTGCCCTGAACTCCCAAAAACCTTTACAACCCTTTGTAAAGCAATTAAAACCAGTTTCCACTCACCGATACGCTTCGCCTTCCTTGGCAACGCGAAATAAGCTTCCGGCAAGCAACCAAACAACGTCAAGCTTCGTCGCCTTGATTATCCCCTGTTTTAAACACATACAACCAGAGGATAAATGCATTGAAATGCATTCAAACCATTGCCTAACAACAATCTCCCGCAACTCCTAAGTTACCCACTTAAAAACCATCCAAAACATACCGAAAACACCATCAAACGTTTCCAAAACTCAACCCAGCCATAGAACAACGATTCAAGCCTTCAATCAACATCTAGCAACATCCAAAAACCCTTTCCTAACATCTTTTTACCTCTAGCAAAGATTAAACTCGAACATCACCACAATAACTCAAAACTAGCAACCTAACTAATTAGAGATTCAAGAGTTTCGGGATCATATTGATAAAAACAACTTATCAACATCAAAATAAATCCAAAACATATATTAAATCCATCTCGATTACTGGAAATCAAATCCACTTCGAAAATCACCATGATTCATCAAAGTTTCCAAAATAACTCAATCAAACATGGATAAAACATTAAAACCACATTACAACTTATAAATCAAGGATCAAATATTGGGAATATCAATAAAGAACCATTTAACAGAGGAGATCATGGACCTTACCCCTGTTATGTGAATTCTCCCTCAATTGGCTTGTTAAAAGCTAAGAAATACAAGATTTCAATGAGATTTTGCAAAACAAAGTTAAAGGAACAAATTAAAATCAATAATCTGAGTGAAATGAGTTCTTTACCTCTGGATTTTGATAAACTCTGAGTGTTTGGAAGAAAAGAAGTTGAGATAAAATGTTTAGGAAAAAGTTAAGTGAAATTCTTTTAAAAGCTAATAACTAACTTTAGATATTTAATCCATTTTAGCAACCTTTTAAAACACATGATTAAAATGATTCAATTTAAGGGAGAAACCAACAACAAACACTTGGTAGATTAGCTCCTTAAGGATTCTAAGGATTTGACCCTTTTGATTTTAGTCACTTAAAATAGTTTTCAAAAATCGCATTTTAGTAACTAACACAAAATATCATATTTCTGATTTCCATTTTCCAAAATTGATTCCACCAAAAAAATGTATATTAAAAGATAATTTTTAGCTATTTTCCATATTTTTATCTTACCAAAAAATATATGATCCCGAATCTGACTCGAATCTCTAACCTGGTCCATCGAACCGTCTAGTAAACCTCAAAACCGCTAAGCCCAAAATCAGGGTGTTACAAAGCCTAACTGGAGGCACAAGCCTATTTGGAGGCAAAAAGCCTATCTAGAGGGCACAAAGCCTAACTGGAGGCACAAAGCCTATCTGGAGGCACAAAGCCTAACTGGAGGCACAAAGCCTAACTGGAGGGTCAGCTTGATCAAGGCTGTCTATAAGACTTCAAATCATATTCCTTATCATGAGTAATTTAGTATTCCTTTCACCCCAAGGGTAATTTAGTAATTTCATCACCAAATATTTATGGCATCAATTCCTTAAATACTATAAATCAATTTTGGAGTGTAACTGCCTCAAACCCGTAGGGGCATTACAATCATTTGTAGTCTATCAGAATCTTATTGATTTCAGGAGGGTATTTCAATCATTAACGCACTTGACGTTAATTCAGTCATCTTGGTCCTTTCGATTCTTCCAAACCATCCATTTATTTCAAGATTCGAGGGTATATTTGTCATTTTAGTTAATTTAGAAATTTCAAAACCTAAGGAAATTTTGGTCATTTTCCCAATTCAACCAAATTCGTATTATTAATTCTCTCACTCATTTTAGTCATTATAATCAATCCTTATTTGTAATTCACTTTAACTGAATAATTAAATACAAACTCAGGTTCAGGTTCACGGTCCAATTTGAAGGCTTTCGTGTTTGAATTTCACAAAACTAACTTCAAAAATAGATCTAGGACGTCGAAAAACATAAAATAAGGCTTCTTAGAAAAGTTGACATTTTGGGACAAAGTCAACGCTGACGTTATGCTGACATCATCAGACAATGATCAACGGTCAATGATGATGTCAGCAGTCAACACTGACGTCAGCAGTTTAACTCGGGTGAGTTGACTCACTGGTTCACTCGGTCGGGTTAACTCACTGAGTTAACTCGGTCAACGGGTCGGGTTGGATCGGGTCAAGGGTTGAGTCGGTTCAAAATCAGTTCAAGGCATAATCGGTTTAGAACTGGTTCAAGGTAGAATCGGTTCAGAACCGGTTCAAGGTAGAACCGGTTCTAGGCCGGTTTTGGCCCTTTTCAAGCTTGGTTCAGGCTGGCCACCGTCTACAGTGGCTAGAAATTGCCTGGACGACACGTGAGGCCCACAAAAAGTCGTATACGGCCGGAAAATGCCCCCAAATGTTATTTTTTATTGAAATTTCTTTCCTAACTCGCCATTCAACCTAGAATTCAGTCAAAACAATTCAAAAAACAAACGAAACTCACTAAACTTACCAAGTCGGCTCGATCTCCGGCGAAAGCCCAAACGGTGTTGGTTGGATGATCGGCGAGGGAGGTAGATGCAATGGTGGATCCTCAAACGAAGGTCAGTGACAGTCGGAATTGATATCAGAAAGATCCGATTTAAACCCAAATCTCGATGGGTTTTAAACTTCAATTGCTAGTGGTCAGAACGGAAATCGCGCGTGTGGTCAGAGGGGTTTTTGGTCGGTGTTTAACGGCGAGAACATCGATGCTGACGGTGCGCGGCATGAACGGATGATGAGGGATATTCGAACGACGACTAGTAGGGTTAGGTGGGAGGAGAAATTTAGGGGAAATTGGGGATTTAGATTTGAACCGTAAAAATGGAGAAATGAGGAGACATATTTGATTTTTAATGTTTCTAATATACCAAACTGAAAAAAGGGTTTTAATTTAATTTCAAAAACTCATATCAGTTATGAGTTTTAGCTCAATTGGTTACCCTTCACGCTCACGCAACCAAGGTCTCGGGTTTGAACCCCCTTGGCTGCTAGACCCCAAGTTCATTAATTTTTTAACAACTAAGGTGTTACACTTTGCCCCCATTGTGGGGAGTGATCCTTGGTTGGGGTTCAATCATAAAAAAAATTAGGCTCAAAGGGGGCAACAATGGATATTTTTTCATTTTCTTATTTGTGAAGGGAAATGAAGGAATGCCAAATGTCATTTCACACACAGATATCATTGAAGAGAAGCAGTCTTCAGTTGGTAGATGTTTTAGAGTTATCACTTTATTCAAAAGCCCTAAACAACAATGTCTGAGAGGTAAATTCACTCAAAATGAGATTTCCCATTAATCCTAAACATACTTTATTGCCCTTCTATACCAGGATTAAATTCTAGAATCATTCATACAATCAATAATATGGGCTCTGCCAATAGGATGCATTTTGGAAGGGAGATAGATGAAGATGAAATGCATCAAAAATGAAATGTTTGCCACTTGAGAAAATTAAAGGGAATGCATCTTTTACACAAGTAGAATAATATAGAGGCCCTTACAAAATATCCTTAATGCTCACGGGGAAAAGCAAAAGGGTTGGTTCTTGGTATGACCCTAACATTATTCGAGAAAATCCTCTATTATCCTGTTGTTAAGCATTATTCCATGAAGGCATGGATGAATTCCAGCCAAGCATGCCCACACCTACTCTGTGACAAGATTCTATTGCTGGAGTAGTTTAGGTTATAGGCCTTCGTCATATTCTCCTTCTTCGAGTTTCCTACTTTTGATGGCCGTCAATATTAGTTCCCCATTCATGACCATGTCTGCAAAACCTTTGGTGACATGGTTTAACATATGGTTGTAGAAGGGCCCATTTAAAGTCTCCACGAACATTGGAGTAACCTCGTTTTCCAATAGTGGAGGTTGAACTTGGGCTACCATGTCTCACCACCTCCGAGCGTACTGACAAAAACATTCATTGGGCCTTTGTTCCATGCCCTACAGTACTATCCTGTTTGGGACCATCCCTGTCACATGTTCATACTGTTTAAGAAAAGTTCTTAATAGATCTCTCCAAGTGTGTATGTTGACCCAACTCAATTGGGTATACCACCGGGTAGCAGACCCCGATAGACCATCTTGGAAACAATATATAACATTTTTCGGCAGTACATGGTCAAGTGTGCCGAAGGGCAAGTGGTTCCGTCATACTTCTCGAAGTTGAGAGTTTTGAATTTTAGAGGAACCACTAAGTCAGACACTAGAATTAAATCTCTAGCGTCTATGTCACCATAGATATTTCCTTCTTGTAGGGCTCTGATGATCTATTCGAGCCTATCACATTGATCTTCTAGCCTCTTATTCACTCTGGACCTGTCGGCTACCTTATGGAGATCCCGCACCTTAATACCTTGCTTTTCCCCATGATTTATCCTAAACCTTTCTGGAAAATGAGCTGAGGTTCCTGCTATAAGGATATGGAACCTAGTCTTTGGTAGAAATGTCTCACAAGTCATCTCGGGTTGGGATAAAAAAATTTCAACCGTATTTCCTCTTCATGCGTCCTTGAATCCCAACATAGCCTCTATCTGGCTGACAATATTTTTCTGAGCTTGTGCAATTTCTTCTTTTAAGTTTTTCTCTACTTTATCGAGTCTATCTTGGGTAATCTTGTAGTTTATTTCTAGAGTTGTCCATCTTTCTTCTGTAGTCATAGCTCGAGTATTGTATTCGTGCAGAATCTTGCTACTTGAATAGAATTTACCATAATTAATCTTTTTATAATGTATGTATGCAATGATTACAACATAAACTAATGCAAACAACAAAAAATGCAAACGCATGAATGCAGGCGAAGGGCCGTCGATTCCATTATATCATGAGTACATCTCGGCCCTATCGCCCAACTCTTTTATTTCTTCAATATACCACATGAGTCTCGGTCTCACTTCCTCTACTAGCCTGACATACTGACGAAGAGCAGTAGCTTCCTTAGCTAGCATCGTCACATGCTTGGCTACGTCTTGAATCTGGACCATGACACTCTTGTCAAATTTATCTAGCTCATATAAACTTCTGGCATTGTCCCTAAGCCAGGTGAACCACTAATCATTGTCCCCTTCATTGGCATCTTCAAGGACTAAGATCTTTGTCTTGAATGTTGTTCTCCATGTGCCTCGCATTATCTTCCTCTTTCTGAAGGAGTCTTCTATTCATCACGAAAAATTTTTTTCTACTTGAGCAATGTGCTTTAGAATCGACTCATTCTAGATATAAGATGTTATGCAAAACAAAAAAATAAGAAAAAAAATAAAGGATTAGTAACATAATTAAAACATAAAAGGTCCAAACTAATTTCATTGTATGAATAATAACTAGGCAGCTTATTCCAACATCTCTAGACATGTCTCCACGAACTATTCTTACGAAATAATTTTGACCAAATTCTAATCCTAGAGTTTTCCACATGGCTCTATTTGGGTGGGCTTCTAGATTTACACACACATTTTGGTTCTAAAAAGGTCCCCGAGCTGTCTTTACTATCCCCTACTAAGGGTAGCAAGGCCCTTGATTCTCACCCATTATAGGCTTCAAACGAACCAAGTTTAACTCAAGAGGACTCATTTCCAATGTCTTCACGAAGGATCAGGCATATGAGCCCCGAAGGTACTTGCTAGGCTCATACAAAGAATCAATATTCTCACATGAGCAAAGCGTTTTCCCCTCACTTACACGATCAGGACGAAGCTTGTGCACAGAGCTTATAATCAAGCTTTAAATGCGTAACATGAGATCATATTAATAAATGGACAATTAAGATAAATTTTACACGAACTTCACAAATTCCGACATTAAAACAAAGTGTAATCGGCTTGTGGCTTGATTCTCTTTTTTGTAAAAACAAAAAGTGTCCCCAGCGGAGTCGCCAAGCTGTTGTAACCTCTTTTAAGGGTCCAGACTATTTTTTAAAATAAAAGCTAAAACAACATAGTCGCCACCAATCTTTTTATAAAGTGTGATTGGATTACCTAAAAACAGGTCATTTTAATAAGATCATTTTTATTTTATTAAAACAACGGTTTTGGTCTACAAAAAAAACACAAAAACGGGTTTGGGAGTCGGTTACGCGTGAGGAAGGATTAGCATCCCCACAGCGCCCAAAATTTAGTGTCCATTTATGAATATGATTCCATTTTAGCGGTCCCACCATTCGGAGAGTAAACTCTAATCACTGCCAACATCTCTGGCGCTAACCCGTTACCTCCTTTTGGTAGGACACCGCATTAATTATGTTCCACTTTTTAATCAAACAATCAAGGAAACAGTTGGTGTGTTGAAGCTTTTATTTTTCTAAGTTGAGTGATTAACCCTAAGAATTATCTAAGTGAATTTTACCTATTGGGGTTAAATATAATTGTGTTTTAAGATTTTTGATATGAGAAGAGTTTTTTGTTAACCTTTAAGGCTCTAAATAGGCTTTTAGAACCTAAACCTAGGGTTTTTACCTAAACTAATAATTTAATTAAAAGACAAACAATTAAAGATTGAAATTAAGCTAACGAGATGTAAAAAATGAATATTGATTAAATATACAAAATAATAAAAATAAAGAAGGGAGAGTTATAATTTTTAAAAATAATTTACTTTTCTCTAAATTGAGTCAACATTCGATATTCGGAATGACTGTGTAAAAAGACTAATTTTATTTCTCCTAAAAAATGATAAAGATGGATTTTATAAAAAAATTAGAATTAAAAAGGAAACAGAGTTAATATCCCAAATTAAAGAAACAAGTTAAAATTATATACCACATTTAACGAATATTTAAATAATTTTATAGAATAAAATGATACAATGGTTTAATAACATTAAATGACCCACCTTTATTTGAAATGGGTTTGAAGCCCCAAAACACCATTTATCAACTTTAATTTTAAAACAAAGATCAAACATCTATTTAAAAAGTTCATCATGTAAAAATAAAAAAACAAGGACGGCGAACCACCGTGCCGTCCGCCCTCCACCGGCGCTGGCCGCTGTCTCCAGCGTTGGTACACCCAAGAATTTTCCTTTTTGTGTTAGGGTTAAAATATTCGAATAAAGATCTTTAAAACTCAAAAAGGGTTAGAATGGCTCCCAATTTCTAATATATTCGAAATAAATAAAATAAAGTAAATAAAAATAAAATAAAAAATAAGAACAAATTACCTAGATGAAGAACTTCAACTCTTGTATTTCCATTAAAAACTTCAATACAAATTTCCAATAAACTTCCGGATACGATTTAAGGATCATATGAATTGTGTTGTGAATGGTAAAAAGGGTCCTTTTATAGGTAAATTTCTACCCAAAATACATAAAAGAATCATACGATTTAAGGATCTTATTTTTTATATTTGATACGATCCCTTTCCATTTTTTTTATGTCGAGCTAAAAATCATTGAAAACAATATGTAAAGTGATAATGATTCATTTATTTTTTGATATGCATTCATCATCCACATGGTTGATAGCACACGTGCATGGGCATCTCTTCAATTCATTAAAAAATCCAAAGTTTTCGATAATATACATTTGACTTATATTGTTCTTTTTACCAACAAAATAATTTTTTTCACATGTTCTTATTGTTACTTGCAAATAAAATAAACCACATGAATTAAAAAAATAAAGATATAAATAGTTGAAAACATACAAGAATATTTTCAACAACATATTGTATATATTTATTTTTTTATCAAATAATAATAAAAGTGTTATACTAATTACTAAATTATTTGAATTTTAGGTTAACGAAACAATGGATTCGAGGCGGCTTCAACTGGATCAACAACCCATTTAGTTTCGGCAAGAAAATATGGAAAGCCAGAACCTACGAATACAAATAATTTTGTGTGGACATTTTGTGGTTAAGTTTCTAAGGGAGGAGCATATCAGATGAAACAACACTTGGTTGGAGGATTTAATTGTATGACCAAGTGTCCTACATGTCCTACACAGGTGAGAGAGGAAGTGAAGGAATTTATGAAGAAAAAAGAAGAGGCAAAGACAACAAATTTGTTATTACCCCATGCATCTTCCTATGGTATTGATGATTATGACGAGGAACAAGAGCTTGAGATATTGAACTCTAATGTGGGTAATCCAAGTCAAAGGCCTTTACCCTAAAAGCCAAGAGCCAAGGGTCCAATAGACTTGTTTGTCACTCCTAATGCTAATCCAAACAAAGAGGGAGGTGTACAAGCAGTTTGTGATAAGCAACTAAGGGAGAATACTTGTAAGTTTATTGCTAGATTTTTCTATGATGTCGGAATTGCATTCAATGCAGAAAATTACCCTAGCTTCATGGAAATGTGTGACAAGATTGGACAATATGGTCCTGGTTTGAAGCCGCCAAGCATGCATGAGCTTAGAGTTCTTCTCCTTAAAAATGAAGTAGAGGACACCCAAAAGGTAATGTGGGATCACAAAATAGAGTGGGCACAAAAGGGTTGCTCAATTTTATCGGATGGATGGCATGATTCGGTCGCCTAAAAAGATATTGTGAATTTTCTTGTCAACTATCCAAAGGGCTCCATTCTTATTAAATCCATGGATGTTTCAGAAATTATGAAGGATGCCAACTTGTTGTTTAAAATGCTTGATGGCATGGTGGAGGAAGTGGGAGAGAAAAATGTTGTTCAAGTAGTGATGGATAATGCATTTAACTACGTTAAAGCCGGTAAGAAATATAAGTTCCTTTCAATTTCTTTATTTTTTGGATTATTCAAATTACTTGATTTTTGAAATCATTTGAAATTAATTTGTTACTTTGTTAACATGTAAAAAAATGCTAGAGCTAAATGGGCCACATATTTATTGGACTCCATGTGTGGCTCATTGTATCGATCTTATGTTGGAGGATATTGGGAAAATTCCTAAAGTACATAATACACTAAAGAAGTGCATATTAATGAATGGCTATATATATGGTCACATCTCTCTTGTGAACATGATGAGAAGGTTCACAAATCAAGGAAATTTGCATAGGCCGAAGATCACAAGATTTGCAACGTCTTCCATCACTCTTGCACAATTCCATAAACAAAGGAGCAATCCAAGGAAGATGATTACTTCCTAAGAATGGAATGAATTCAAGTGGCCAAAGGAAGCGTGAGGGAAGAAAGTGGCATCTTACCTTTTGCAAGACACCTTTTGGAGGAACATGCTTTATGCACTTAAGTTAACGGGAACGAGACCTCTTGTTAAAGTTCTTAGAATAGTTGATGGAGAGAAGAAACCGACAATGGGATATATTTATGAAGCCATGGATAGGGCTAAGGAAGCTATTTCTAAGAGCTTTTCAATAAAGGAAGAGCACTACAATCAAGCTTTTGAGTACATTGATAGAAGATGGAATTGTCAACTTCATCGACCTTTTCATGCGAGTGGTTATTTTTTAAACCCGGATCTCTATTATGATAACCACGAGACATCAACTTGTGAAGAAGTTATGGATGGTTTATTAGATTGCATTGCAAGGTTGATACCGGAGGCTGAAACTCAAGAAAAGATCATCACAAAATTAGAGATATATCGAAATGCTTAGGGTATTTTTGGTAAGCCAATGGCCGTTAGGCTAAGAAAATCAAAATCTCCAGGCATTAAAAGTTGTAATAAAAGTTCTAAATTGTAATATAATTTTATATTTAAAAGTCTTTAAAATCACTAACTTAAAGCTTACAATATTTTACTTTTGTTTCTAAACAACGGAGTGGTGGTCTACATTTGGATCTTCAACTCCAAACCTCCAAAAGTTTGTTGTAAGAGTTATTAGCCTCACTGTAGTGCTACAATTTGCGAAAGGGTTGGGGTGTTTTTCAACTTGTAAGAAATTTTATTTGTATTGTTTGTTATATATCATAATAAACTACTAATCTTTAATTATTTGATAATTTATATGAATTTTCACTTATTGGCATTGCAGCTTCATACAAAGAAAAGAAACAGATTGGTACAAGACCAATTGAATGATTTGGTATTTGTCAAATATAATCGTGCACTGAGGCATCGATACTAAAAGAAAGACACCATTGATCCTATTCTTTTGGAGGACATTGATGAATTTGTGTTTGAAGGTGATGACCTGATATGGGGTCAAGTTAGTAGAGTTGTCGGAGCTCGTGATCCTAGCTATTTGACTAGAGCATCAAGGATCATAAAGGAAAGTTCTAAACTTTCTTCCAAATTTAGCAAAGGTGTAGCAACTAGCTCTACTCCTAAACCAGCTTGTAAAGTCCCAACGCATGATGATGATGAGATTGAAGAAGATATTGGTGAAGATGAAGAATATGGAGAAAATGATGGAGATGGTTACGAGGATGATGATGTTTTGGAGTGATGGTGTAGTTGTTTGCTTTGCTTTTTGTTTAAGTGTTACAACTCAAAAATGATGTTGTTTGCTTTGATTTCTCTTCCTTTTTTTTAATTTAAACTATGTTTTTTATGCTAGTTTGTTCGTTGTTCGTTGCTACTTGTTATTGTAATGATATTGAATATTTTTATTTTAAAAATCTATAATATGATTTATCATGTTGTTTTGAGTGCAAAATATACTTTAGAATTAATTTATATTACTTAAGAAAAAAATGTGCGCCTCGCCTACGAAAGGCGCACGCTTGCGCTTTGCGCCTAGGCTCTAGGGACCCTTTGAGCCTTGGTGCGCCTTGCGCGCTTTAAAACTAAAAGCTTGAGTAAAAATAAACCAATGGTTAACAAGTTAGCAAATTTTGAATGACTTTATTCAGATAGAGGAATAAATTTATTTATTTTATGACAAACAATTGGTGTATAGAGAGATTGAGAAATCATCAATGCATACTCTGATAGTATTACATGCATAGGAGGGCTGGAAATATGCATTAAAGACAATAAGTTGAAACTATTTCACATGCCCGATTTTCTTCCCTTCGATACTTTAGATTCGAGGACAAATCTTTTTGAGGAAGGAGAGGATGATACATGCATGGGAGGGCTGGAAAGATGCATTGAAGACAAGAAGTTGAAACTATTTTCTAAGTCGGGAAAATTAGTTGACTTAAGGCAACTTTTCGAATGAGATCTAGACATTTTTGGGCCGAGTTGTCTTCTGATGAATTGACCGTAATTCAGTTACCTTTCCAACTCATCTTGAAATACATCATTCTGATGTCTGGAAATCAAGATACATCCATTTTACTGAAGACTGCACATGTAGAAAACTAGATACGGGATTATTACGGGATTTTGTAAAATTCAGCCCAGAAGCTAACATATAATGCTTTGGACGAATTAAACATAACCCAATGTATTTATTATCATTTAAATTGTTCTTTTAGGGTTTTATATACTTTAGGAATCAGCCACCCTTCTCCCAAGCCGTTAGATCAAGTCCAATTTAATGGACCATATTTCTTTTTTTTTTTGAATAAACAACAAGGAAAATGAGAATTAGGGGTTATTGGGAAGAATAGACCCTAAAGTGTCACAAATAGCCTTATTAGCAAGGGTGTGTCAGCCTTGAGTTTTTTTAAAGCCTCCAAAGTCATCCAATCTTGAAATTCTTGCCCAAAATTGTGCCCAATCTGATACCAAATGATATGAGGCTTGCCACCACGTTGGAAACTTGATGGATTGCTTAGAAAAACAAGCCTAAGAGTTTCTTGATTTTTATGGATTTAAAGTTGAACATTCAAAGAAATAAAGGTGAGAAGATGGAGTAAAACTTGAATGAATAAAATAAACAAAGAAATATGGTCCATTAAATTGGACTTGATCTAACGGCTTGGGAGAAGGGTGGCTGGTTCCTAAAGTATATAAAACCCTAAAAATATCAGTTTAAATGATAATAAATACATTGGATTATGTTTAATTCGTCCAAAGCCTTATATGTTAGCTTTTGGGCTGAATTTTACAAAATCCCGTAATAATCATGTATCAGTTTTCTGCATGCGTAGTCTTCAGTAAAATAGACGTATCTTGAGTTCCCGAAATCGGAATGAATCTTTTCAAGATGAGTTGGAAAGGTAACTAAATGACAGTCAATTCATTAGAATACAACACAACCCAGAAATACCCAGATCCCATTCGAAAAGTCGCCTCAAGTCAACTAATTTTCTAGACTTAGAAAACAATTTCAACTTCTTGTCTTCGATGCATCTTTCCAACCCTCCGATAGGTTTGTTTTGAGAATGATAATGTTTTCACTTATGAATTCATCATTTGAGATGGTTCTGTATATCTTCTTCTTCCCTCTACCTGATGAAGCTTGGGTGCTAAAATGGTCTGGAGAATAAGTTAGGCTGTTTTGGTAGTCAAATTCCACTGTATATCATTACTTTTAGCGGCGTTTTAGTGGTCAAACGACACTATATGTCACAACTTTTAGCGGCGTTTGGATATAAAAACGCCCTTATATACCAAGACCTTTTGTGGCGTTTGTGAAGGCATTCGATTTAGCGGCACTTTTTGTGGCATTTTTACTAGCGCCGGGAAGGTTTTTAGCGATGCTTAAAACCGCCACTATAGGACAAAAAAGCCGCTAAAAAACTATTTTGCTATATTGCGAGAGAATGTATGGGTTGTATGAAAGCCATAAGTATAGAATGTATGGGTTGTATGAAAGCCATAAGTATAGACACAAGTCTTTACATAAAGATGCTAAGCATAGAGATGAGTCTATTCAAAATTGACTTTATTCCACTATTAATGTTTGAGCTTAATATTTTGAACCATTATTGATGGTTTAAGTCAAATACTTTGATATTTGATGTAATGACAATTTCTTTTGAGAAATACATCAAGACAACATGGAGATTAGAGGAAGCTTTTGAACCGAAAAACATTGGAATGCTAAACATGGTGAGGATGAACAAGTCTACATAGAAATTATGATTCTACTATGAGGTCAGATTATTTGGACTTGTTTCGTGTTAATTCATGCTTTAATATAACCTAGATTTATGTTGACTACTAAAATCAAAGTCTACTACGTAAGGTTGATTAGAAAGACTATATGAGAGTGCATGTCTAGAATTGGTTCTTTGAAAGATGTGATATTTGAGCTTGCCTAGTGCATCATCTCTCTTTAAGGGTTACTTACCTATTGCAATGTTCATTATTTTTCTTTCCATTGGACTGTGTAATTTTTTGTTTTGAGTTTTTAGTTAACTAAATTCACGTCATCTAACAAAATTTAATAATTTTGTTTTTGTTTTTAGTTTTTGACTAAAATCCTTATGTTTAACAGATTCATAATTTTTCTAATTTTTGTTTTGTTTTGTCTGGTGCTATAGTCATTCCTCTGACTCTAGCACCCAGCCAAAGTCAAATGTTTCCTATGACTATGAGTCACAATGGAAAGCCTACAAAATTTATTGGAGAGAATTTCAAAACATGAAAACAGATGATGATGGTTATTTGACCATGTTGTATCTGACTAAATTTTTGAAGGATGGTCCCCCCATAATTAAAGGGTGCGAGGTAGATGCTACTACCGCCTTCAAAACTGTAATGCTAGGAAGCTCTAGGTTATCACAAAACATGTGAGGGAAGTTGTTCTATCAATTAATTACCTTTCAAATAAGGTGCCTCGCAGGAAAACGACAAGACACGATATGAGTTATAAAAGGCAGAAAAACCTTATTACAACTATTCGATAATGTGAGGGTGTCTTGAAAAGGTAATAACTCCTTTACCAAAGTATATGAAAATAGATCCTAAAATGGTGGATTGTATTCTCATTGGCTATACACACCATAGCAATGCATGTCGGTTCCTCATGCATGAATCAAATAATCCTAAAATTCACAAGAATATGATATTAGAATCATTCTTTGAAAATTTATTCCTTATAAAACTAGGGAGGTTGGTTCAAGTTTAACGAAATGTGTAACACCCCCGACATGGATGTCACAAATTGAGCCTCAAGCCCAACCCAAAATGTAAGATTTCACAACTAGATTTAGCCCAAAGCACAGTCATTCATAAAAATCCATTAAGTTTGAATATTTTAGAATAAATAAATTGATTTAAAACGTTACATGGGAGCTCCATTTGAAAATACATAATTAAAGGATTCGGCTCACAAGTTAAAATACTAAAATAAGAATTACAATGCAAAATAGGATCCTATGAATACATAGCCCAATTAATCTAATTATTGTACTCGGACACAAGTCAATGCTGAAGTCCTACTCCGATGATACTCTAACGATGCACGTCAACCTACTAACCTGCGAATAGAAACAACAATTCTGAATGCTGAGCTAACGAAGCACAATGGATACACTTCCACTCAACCATGCTTCATGCAAATCATAAATATATGCATGTAGCTAAGAATGATATAATGGCATAAAAATAACAGCATTGACGCTACCTCTAACTGCTTAAACACATAGCAAAACAATAGGAGATATTAACCACACGTATAGCACATGATACACCATAACAACAAACCTGGAGTGAGTCATAGTGCTACATAGCTTCAGGACTGTACATTCTTGGGTGAGGCCTCGTGCCACAGCTTCGGGAATGTACACCCATGCTCAGAATCTCTCGTCTAGCATCTTCGAATGAGACCCGGTACCACACAGCTTCGGAAACATACATTCGATAAAACAATAGCCAAAATGTTGCAACACACTTTCACTCTCATTGGGTATCTGGATCCCATCAATCAAAGTAACCCAACCACATGAGTGCCCTTACTTGGCACGTAACCATACATGATCCACCGAGGATCTCTATGGCTACTATTATAAACAAGTCACCCAACATTTACCGTGTTATTACTCATTATGTTCGTATAAGAGGTTAAATTCTCAATTTCTTAGTTTTACTATTCATTTTACCACATTACAGACCCATTGGGCCTTAGTCCTCAAATTATAGGTCCTTCGAACTCAAAACATAAATCTTGGGCAGATTGCCCAACGAGTACCGATACCTTTATACACGTACTGATACAACCTCCAAGGTAACGATACCCTTTAGTGCGTATCGATACCAAGCTTCACTCATACAAGGCTTCAACTAGCAACCCCGTACCGATACACGGGGTCGTGTACCGATACCCCTACCATACCAATACACTTCTAAGTGTACCAATACCCAAAATTGCCACTGGAATTCTTTTAGAACAGGGGGTATCGATACCCTCCTTAGGTGTACCGATACGCCCTTCAAGAGTTGCCTGTGTTCAGCACATTTAACATAGGGTATCGATACATGTTCAACCCGTATCGATACTCGAACCCATAATTTGTTTTCTAGAGTTCGTGAATCAGCTTCCAAGCCGCCAAATCCCAAAGTTAAAACCCCTAATCAAACCTTCAAGTTATGAGAGGTAGTTTAAGTGGTTTCCTACCATTTTAAGCCATATTAACACCAAATTTAAGATTAGCCATTAATGAAGTCTCAAGCATCCAAACAACCAATTTATGAATCTGACAAGACAACTGTATTAATGATTTCTAGAAACACAAGGAAGTTAGTAGTGTACTAACCTTAATTTAAAAGCTGAAAATGAAGCTCTAAGCCAACCCTTTAAGCTTTCTCCTTTCCTTGCTCATTGGAGGATTTTCCAACCTCTTTCACTACAAGAAATTGTTGTAAAATGAGTTACAACGTTGCTGGAAACTTAGTATATGCTTAAGGAAGATTTCTACAACAAGAAATGGAGTCAAGAATCCTATTCCCGTTCTGTACTTTCAACCGCCATTAAAACTCTTTCCCCACCAAACTTGATGATTCTTACCTCAAAATGTAGATCCTTGACAGCTGATTACAACACCCTTAACATAAATTCTGAGATTTACACTTCTAAACTAAAAGATTGAACCTTTAAGCTTGGGTTCTTGGAAGAGAGATGAGAATGGATGAAGAGAAAAGACAAAGGGACAAGATGATCTCACCCAAAAGCTTTTTCTACATAAAATTAAAGAGACTCCCTTTATCCTCTCTTCAAAAAGAGGTAATTACTTCTTTACCCTTCCATCATCCTCTCAACCCAACACCCAACCAAGAACTCAAGCCCAAAACCACATACTAGCCCACTAAGGCTCTTCAAGGGCCCAAACTCTCAGCCCAAACATGAAGCCCATGCTTTGGGTTAAACTGACCCTCAGATTTTGAAATCTGGGTCGTTACAACTCTTCCATCCTTAAAGAAATTTTGTCCTCGAAATTTACCTTTTAGGAACAAATGCAGATAAAATAACTTTATGTCCTTCTCGACTTCCCATGTAGCGTCCTCGACTCTGTGGTTCCTCTACAACATCTTTACTAGAGGTATACACTAATCGTGCAACTCCTTGACTCCTTTGTCCAAAACTCTTATCGGTTCCACCTCATAGGTCAAGTCGGTGTTGATCTCAATCCCCTTAAGCGGGATAACATGCAAAGGATCGGAATGGTAGCATCTCAACATAGACACATGGAACACATTGTGGATGCGCGCCATCTCTGGAGGTAAGGCTAACCGATAAGCCACGGGTCTAACTCTCTCAAGGGTCTCGTGCGGCCCGATAAATCTCAGGCTCAACTTTTCCTTTTGCCCAAAGCGGATCTCACATCCTCAATGTGCTTACGTTTTTGGTCCCCATAAGCCTTTTGGCGATCAAATGCGACTAGCAATCTTTCCTTAATAATTTGAACATTTTTCGCGGTCTATCTAATCAAATCTGATCCCACAATCCTTCTCTCATTAAGCTCGATCCAACGCATGGGTGTCTTACACTTACGCCCATACAAGGCCTCAAAAGGTGTAACACCCTAGAAAATGGGCTAGAAGATTTGGGTAATTTGTTAAAATCGGGTTGGAATTTTGGATTAGGTTTTAGCCAATTAATTAGTTTTGGAAAATAAATTGGGTTTATTAAATTAATTTCTGATAAATTTATCATGGCAATATTTGTGAAAATATATTTAATGAGTTTAATAAATGATGAAATTGAGTTTGGGTAATTTTAAATGAGTCAATTTAATATTAAATTAAATAGTGACAATATTACGAGAGTTGTAAAATTTTAATAATGGCAATTTTGTAAAAAGGGGTTATAGTGGTCTTTTTTATTGTAATTATTAAATTAATGATTAAATATAACTTTTCTATTGTTTTTAACAAAAAAAATTGACGGTTACAATTTTCTAAAAGACGAGAAAGACATTTCTAAGTTTCTCTCATTTTCTTCCTAACAAAACTTAGGGATTTCTTGATTCCTTAATTGTTTCTACTTCAATTTCTTCTCCATTTATTTCCAAACAATTGCAGATTATGGATTTTGATTTCTACATCGTCTTCACTATTTTTGTTGTTGGAAATCAAGATGAGAGTTCATCTTCAAGTTATTTTTTCATCAAGCAAGGTGAGAAAATGTTCTTTAATGATTTTCTACATGATTTTGATTCTTAATCTATAATTTCTCATGCTTTGGGATAATTAAAACGAATTTCTAATGGAATTATTGAATTTTAATGGATCTTCTCATAAATCTTGATTAGATAATAATAATCTAATGTTTTCAATGGAGTTCTAATATTTTGTGCATGGGTAATAATAATCTAAAGTTAATTTTATAATTTAATCGCAGGAATTAATCTAATTGGTTAAATTTAAATTTAGATTCTTTAATGGGATGTTTGGTAGGATAGTTGATTGAATTGTTTGATCACATATTGGAATGCACCATAGGTATTTGGTTAATTTCTTGTAAGGAATTTTTTAGCTAAAAAAACGAAGTAGTCCGATTGGGGCTGTGGCACAAGTTGAGCAGGGCACATGCAGGGGATCGAACAGGCAGTAGCGTCGTTGCATTCCCTTTAAAGAGGGATCGTGGAATGAATGAACAGCTACTGCTGCTCACTCTATTTTATACGTATAATGGTTATAAAAAAATAAAGTTTTAAAAAGGGGGAAAATAAGAGCAGTAGCAGGAATGAATGAAAGAAAAGGGAAAAAGCCTCGTGGGACTTTGTAAGGGAAGTGGAAATTGGTCATTTCGTGTATGGTTGTTGGAATAGAAATGGTTGGATCTTTTAAATAACCGGTTACTTTGATATGGTCCAATTTATATTGACCCTTGCATTTTCTTGTGGAAGATGGTAGGGGTGTGCAAAACCGGGTTCGGTTAACCATTTTCAAATTATTTCGGTTAACTGTTAGGTTCGGTCACCAAATTCTAGACCCTAAACCGTAACCATTCAACCGGTTAACCGTTTATTCAATTAACCGAAAAATTCGATTCAGTTCAGGTAACGGTTTTTTATTTTGTTTATTAAAAATAGAAATTTTAATAATATGTTTGAAAAAAGTATATACTTTTAAAAAATGACACATTATATTAGTATCTTTTTTAATACTAGCAAGTTAAACACTTAAACTTCATAAAATGAAATTATGGTTTTACTTTTGAGGAATGAGAAAATAAAATAAAATCTAATTTTTAATATAAAATATTAAAATAGCATATAATATAATAATTTATATTATACAACTGGTCAGTTCGGTTACCCGGTTTGTCCCAAAATCGTAAATCGTAAACGAACCTATTTCTTTTTTTAAAAATTAAAACCCGAACCGAAACCAATTTTTTTAGTTCGGTTAACCAATTTTTCGGTTCGGTTTTTTTGGGTTTCAAAATCGGTTATGGTTTTTTGTTTTTTTGCACACCCTAGAAGATGGCAAGTGTTTTGACGATTTGCGGTTAGGCGTCGAGGTGTTGGCATCGAGACAATAGCAAGTTGGTGAGTGCAAATGTGTTTTGATTCTATAAAAAGGTTTGAATTATGGCTTTGGGAGTTTCTTTAAATCCTAGCAAGCTTAGCTAAGCTCGAAAGTAAGTTTTCTCCATTTTCGCCTTTGTATATCGGTTTGAGATGAGCTTTTGATTTACATGGGTTGGTTTAAAGCAAGATTTCATTGCAATGCAAGATTTGTTACCTACTGTTTATGTGCATGATTTTCATATGAAATGCAATGGAAATGGTTATGTACACGAATTCTTATGAGTTTCGATAAATGGTTCTGAAAGGAATGTGTAAGTTGTTTTTAAACATGGTTTATTGCATTTGAAAATGGGTTATGTGTTGCATATGAAAAAACGGTGAGGTAACATGTTTAAAATGGAATATATTGGCAAGAGACAATGGTTAAATGTTATCGGATATAATTGGCATGTCATAGGGTTTAAAGTGCACTATAATAAGTCACCTCATGTGTGTCGAGGGGTTCTGATTGTACCATTTTCTCCACCATGGGAACCACAACGGTCGAGTGGTTAATTGTGACGTATTCTCCCGCTGGAGGATTGTATATCACAATGGTTGAGGGGTTAATTGTGCCGTTTTCTCCCATTGTAGATATTATACATCATAACCGTTGAAGGGTTAAATGTGCCGATTGCTCGGGTTAGGGATGTATGTTTATGTGGTCTAAGGAACCACTTGTGAAATCCGTGTATTCGTTGTATTTTTACAAATGGAAAGGTTTGGTTTTGGGTCACTTTAATGTCAATATATGAACTAATGTATCAAGATGGTTTAAAAAGGATTTGCATATAGTGTTATATGCATGTGTTGCTCTTTAAGCTTTGCAAATGGAATAAGTATGCATGTGAAGGCTTAAATTGAGGTTTTAGCATATGGGATTATACGTATGGTCTTGATACATGGCATTTGAAAGCTATGTTTGCATATGGTAATTATGCAAGTTTCAAATGAAGCTTTTGTGCATATGGTTTAGTATGCATGACATGTTTTACAAACGTATTGGAAAATTTCTTTGGATTAATTAAGCATGTTTTATTTAAATGCTTTGGAATGGTGAGTTTGACTTGCTTTAATACGGGTTTCTAATAAGGGTTTTGATTTCAAAAATGTATTGATGTTTTATCCGTTTTGAGCGCACTTACTAGGCATTATATGCTTGTGCTCTCTGTTCTTCCATCAATGCATTGAATTAAACAAGTGCGGGTTCGAGGCAAGGAGTGATCCCAAGACAAGTGTTCTAAAGAGTATGCTTTATAGTTTTAACATTATTTGTAATAAGACAATGTGGGTTAATCATTGGATGTTATTTTTGTACAATGTATTATTATTTGGTTGAAGATTATATTATGTTGGAAGATGGCATTTGTAATACCCCAAAGTTGGTTAGTGATTGAAATGATAAGATTGAAAGTTTGATGTGCAAAGTGAAGTGACCAAAATGAATAAAATCAAAGTTTAGTGGCTAAAGTGAAATTTTTTGAAAAATTTGAGTACTAAAATGATAATTTTCTTGGAAATAATTTTTATCCCGTAAATGGATAGTTCACCTACGAGAAGTGGGTTAGAAACAAGGTTTTTAAATTAATCCAGGATTTTGATTTTAAGGAAATTATCCGACAAAGTTTCTAGAAATATTTGGATTAATGGATCGAATATAAATTTAAGCAAGTAATATTAGTCATGGTATGGAAGGGTAAGAATATCAATACACATGGTTATAATGTTAGAATTAATGTGGACCATTGGATTAAGATAATTTTTCCATGTTAAATCCTAGTCATTGGATTAAAGGGACAAGATGGAAATTTAAGTTTGATTCAAGGGCAAAATTTGAAATTGATATAGTCCAAGGGTAAATTGGTAAACTACTAACTCAAGATTAAATCTAGGACATTGGATGAAGGATGATGATACATGGCACATTATGGATTCATTGGTTTTGAGGGTAAAATAGTCATTTGACTATTATAAAGATATTTCAGTATTTTGCCTAAATAAATTCCAAATGGCATAAAAGAAAAAATTAGATTGTAATGATGAGGGAAAAATTAGATTTTTTTGATAAATGTGATTCGGCAGCATTTTTTTAGAAATTGCTATCACAGGGATGTAAGAACTTTATAGCTTATCTTGTGAACATACAAGTATTCAAAGGTGAACTTGGAAGGTATCCCAACTGTCAATGAATAACAGGATGTGTTCCCTTAGGAACTGCTAGGGTTACCATTTGATCGTGAAGTGAAATTCAGGATTTAGGTTTTCTCTAGCACTGAACTTATATCAAAGGTATTGTACAAATTGGCTCTTACGTAGATAAGAGAATTAAAGGTTTAATTACATTAAATATTGGATTGAGGCTTTATATAACTTAATATATTACTTTGAGGAATACAATATTATTTGTGAAAAAGAAAAACGATTCGATGAGATTATGTATTGATTATCGTCAGTCAAGTAAAGTGGTAGTAAAGAATAGATAATTGCTCCTGTAGATTGATGATCCCTTCAATCAATTGATTGGAGCAGAAGTGTTCTCCAAAATTAATCCTTAATCAAGGTATATCAATTGATAGTCAAGAAGGAGAATATTCCTAAAACTATTTTCATGACACGGTTTGGGCATTATGAATTCATAGTGGCACCTTTTTGGCCATGCTAATTCTCCAGCAACATTCATGAATTTTATAAATAGAGTGTTCTAATTGTATTCAGGTCGGTTTGCCGTGGTATTCAATGATGATATTTTGAGTACCCAAAGACTAAGGAAGATTATGATTTATAGTTTTGGGCAGTTTTACGAATTTTACAAGAAAAGAAATTGTATGCTAAGTTGTCTAAGTATGGATTCTAGACATTTGAGGTTGTTTGAATGTGGATTTAGGATATCTAAAGTTATATTATAGGCTATATTGCCAAGATCGAAGGAATTTGATTGGAAAAAAAAGAGATTCTGCCAGAAGCCCCAGTGTTAGTACATAAAGACTTTACAATCGACAGTGATATTTCTCACAATAGATTGGGATACGTATGGATAATAAGGGGTAAACTAGTGGCATGTGCATCATGGCAAATCAAGACTCATAAGAGAAATTATTCGACTCATGATTTGGAGTTAGGCACAGTAATATTTTTGTTTGAAAATTTGGTGGCATCTTTTGTGTGGTGAGCGATGTTATGTCTTCACGATTATAAAAGTCAGAAAAATGCTTGATGACCCACAAAGATCAAAACATGTGGTAGAGGAGGTAGATAGAACTCCTCAAGGATTATGATGTTGCGATTGATTACTATCTTGGAAAGGCTAGTATAGTAGCAAATGCACTTAGTTGAAAGATATTATCTACTTTAAGAGCAATGAATGTGCAACTGTAATTGAAAAAGAATGGTATGTTAATTACTGAACTTTAGCTTAAACCCACTTAGTTATGTAGGACTAAAAACCGCTAATTGAAATATGAGAAATGTTAGGATAAAATTAAACAAATTGAAAATGGTGAAATCAAAGACTTTGAAGTTAAGTCAGATGGATGTTTGTAATGTCGAGGGAGAGTTATGTCCTTGATGATAATGAATGAAAATAATAACTTCTTACTGAAGTGGACTGCAATTCAATGATGATGCGTCCAAGATGCAATAAGATATGTTAAGATCTAAAAGGTTATTATTGGTGACCAGGTATGAAAATAGTTGTAACTAAATTTGTTGATAAGTGCTTAACATGCTAGCAAATAAAAGTGGAACATCGAGTGTCTTTGGATTGCTACAACCGATTTCCATTCCTATATGGAAATAAGAGAAAATGACATTGACCCGACTAAGAAGGGTTCAATTTAGGTGGTTACATGTAGAATATGACCAAGTTATACACTTTCATTCCAGTTTAGAATGATTACTTAATGAATAAATATGCAGAGCTATACGTCTAAAAGATTGAAATGTTAAGTGATGTACCTATTTTCATTGTGTGTGATTGAGATCCAAGTTTATTTTGAGATTTGGAGTTCCTTGCACAAGGCATTAAGGACTCGGCTTAATTTCAACACTACTTTGCATCCATAGAATGACGAACAATCTAAAAGGTTAATTCAGATTTTGAATGATATGTATAGTTTCTATTTGATGGAGTTTGAAGGCTCAAGGAAAAAGTATGTGCCACTAGATGAAATTTCTTACAATAGCAGTTATCAATCGTGTATAAAGATGGCTTCATGAAAAGTGTAGTATGAAAGAAGATTATGATAAACATTTACGAATAATGCTACAAGCCTTATGGGAAAGGTAGTGGTATGCAAAGTTACCCAAATGTGAATTTGATTAATTCAAGTTGCACTTCCAGGTGTCTCAACAAAGGAGAATCTGAATAGATCCTAAGAAAGTTACGATGGTGTAGCGGCTATTTTTCCGCGAAGCTGCTACAAAAAAAATAAAAAATCATATTGGGTGGAGTATTTCCCGCTTTTATTGAAAAATTATTTAAAAAGGAGAATTTTAAGAAAACTCATATTTTTTAAATATGGAGTCGCCACCGGCCACTTCGGTAGGCCAGACACCGTAAAAACAAAACCATAGATTTTAAAACTTGGGTTCGGGAGATGGTTACGGATGGGGAAGGGTTAGCACCCCCACACCATACAAAATTTGGGCCTAAAATGGGCCGTAAAAATTAAGTTTGGGCCTAAAATGGGCCTCATGTAATATTATTGTTTGGGTTATGTAATTAGATTCTTAAAACAATGGGCTAATTTAATTTGAGTTGTCTGTATTATTATTTTTTATATGATCAGCTTTTTTATAATAATAATAATAATAATAATAATAATAATAATAATAAACACATACATGCATACATATAATTCATACACATACATATACTATTCATACACACATACACAAAATAATACATAACATGTCACATACATTCTTCATACATACATATATTTGATGGCATATTAAGAATATAATATCAATATAATATAACAATATTATACAACCTGGACAAAAATGAGTGATTACAGCTGCCTTTATTTGCTTGTTCTTGTGAAACGAGAACAAAGCAAAGATCACGAGCACTCATTTTTGTCCTACTTCCCTGTTTGTGGTCTCAGAATCACGAGTTTTTTTGGAACTTTTTGCTCTTCCTCGTCCACTTCTTTGACCTATATGCACTTAAATCTTAGTATTGAGAAGACATTCTTATGAAAGGATTGTATTAATAAATTTTAATTTAAGAAAAACATTTTTATGAAGGGACTAAATTAAGCAATTTGTTTAGATCAAATCATCCTCATAGAAGGATCAAATTAAAAAAATATATTTTAAGAAAAATATCCTTATGAAAGGATAAAACTAAGAAATTTGCTTTTTTTAGAAAAATGCCCTCATAGAAGGATGAAATTAAGAAATTTGATTTTAGGACAAACACCTTTATAGAAGGGTCAAATTAAGAAACTCGAGTATTAAGAAAGACATCCTTATGAAAGGATAAAATTAGGAAATTAGAGATTTAAGAAAATCATCCTTATGGAAGGATAAAATTAGGAATCTGGGTTTTTAATAAAAATGGTATCTCGCTTTGATACTACCAAAAGGAGAAAACATCCTTATGAAATGATCAAATTAAGAAATTCAGTTTTAAGCAAAACATCATTATGAAATGATTAAATTAAGAAATTGATTTTAAGAAAAATATCCCTTAAAAATGATGCCCCGGCTCTATCCGTCTTGGCATCAAAAAATCCATCAAAGGTGATGGCTTGGAAGTCTAAAATAGTGACATCTTGATTTGAGACTGTCGGATATTCTATCCCTCTTTTTTTCGAAGTAATCAAGGAAGTGGCACTCAAACGCGTGTCTTTTTGATCGGTGCAAAGGTGCACAAAGTCCTTGTCGAAGTCATCCTCTTGAAAACTACCTGTTTGACTTCTTGCAAAAATATTTTTCAATTAACTGTGATAAAAATGATGCCTGAGCATATTTCATGATGCAAAGATACATATGTCCATGCAGAATGATATTCTCAGTATTAATGGGGATGCAAAGATGCATGTAATTATTGTTAAAGCTTTTCATCTTAATGCTCACGACATCATTTTTTGGTTAGGTAGCCTTCGTCTTGGGACTACAACCATTCATCATTCTTATGCTCCAACGGACTTTACCCCTAAACTTTTGTTGCTCATTCTCCTTTCAACCTTTTAGGTCAAGTGACTTTGGTCGAGATCACCTCTTTATTCAAGAAAGACCTTTAACTTTTTTTTCCAAATTCTATCAAGATTGTGCCATCTCTCGTCCATCTTGATTTGAACTCCTATGTGCAGAAGACTTTTGTTGATTCGTGGACAATGATGCCCCACTAACCACAAAAGTGTTTTATCATCTCTGCTCATGTCATGCCCCATTGTGTATGCTCAATTGATCATTTGCATTATCCTTGCATTTAGAAATTCATCTCTGAAGCAATACAAAGGAATATTTTTGCTCATAAAATGTCAGTTTGCTAATCAGCATTTTAATGAAAGGTACCTTTTTGGATTAACATACAGGACCTTGAAACCAAAATCTATATAAAAACAGAGTAGAATATCTGGATATCAAGTGCAAGAGCGTCTCAGATCTAACCTTTCAGTGATCATTCCAAGCATAGCTTGTGTCTGTAAAGACTTTGAATGTTGTGGCGATTCGAAGTTGTAAAGTCTCCCATGATGACTCGGCTCATCCTGAACAAGTGGAACAAAGCTTCCTTATTAGATTTGGCAACCCCACTCCATCAGAGTGATCCGAGATTTATTTATTTTGTAGTTCATTTCTTCTCTTTCTTTTTTTCTTCCTTTTTCTCTCTTTTTCTCTTCTTTTTTTCTTTTTTATATATGTATGTATATATTCATAGTCATTAATTACAATCCATTAGTGCGCAGAAGATTACGCTTAAAATTTCAATTTCAGGCAACTCTTACAGTTAAAATTTGGAGCTTTTTCATCATCGAATATCATCAAAGGAGTAGTAGTATTGTTTTCCTGACCAGAGTCTATTAAGGGGGTCACATCTCATCGTTATCACAACATTCAACTGATCTCAAAATCGACATTGAATCTTGCAATTGATATCCAGTGGCCTACAAAGGCAAGAAGGGATATACAATTACATGCTTTCAAGGCCATTGTATGTTAAGCAAAATGCAACTTTCATTAGAATGAAAATCTACAAACATATCATATGCCCCATACACAAGGATCTTTGCTATTTCTGGGCAAAAATAGCAAAGTTGATTCGATGCATTACTTCAAAAAAAATCAAAATGAAAGGAATCAACAAGTGAACATCTAAATAGGGAAATCAACATCTCCCCAAAATTCATTTCTACCATCTTTTTCTCAAAATTTTAGCAAACCGACCTCAATCAAACCTTGGACCTTATTCTTCAGAGCTCCATAATTCTTTGTTGTGTGGCTTGTACTCCCTAGCTGGTAGCTACATACTGCATTGACTCATCCCTCATGATAGGGAGGATCTTTTGGCTTGGATTGAATAGGGGTCATCAACTTTTTCTCAATAAGTGTTGGGAGCAACTCAGAATATGTCATAGGAATCGAATAAAGCACCTTTGCAGGCTTCGTTGACCGTGAAGATTGATTATGTGGACAACCTTGAGGCTAACTAGTTGAGTGAGAACCCACCATATGAACATGAGAATCTTCCTCTTTCTGAAGAGCTATGCTACAAGGATCATTTATCTTTCCCTTTTTAATGGCATCCTCGAGGCGCTCTCCAGTCATGACCAAGTCCAAAAAGCTGATGACAGGATGGCCTATCAAGCGATCATACAATACTCCCTTTAGAGTGTCCATGAACATGGGTGATTTCTCCTTCAGAAATTAGGGGCTGCCATATTCTTCCATCATTGAGCGTATTGGCAGAAACTCTCGTTAGGCTTCTGTTCCAAACTTTGCAGTAGAAACCAGTTTGGGATCATATCTATTACATGCCTGTATTGGTCCATGAAAGTGTAACACTCTCTACCTAGTTTAGGAGTTAAACCGGTTTAGGAAGTGTTACCAAATAAACATGCAATCATCCAAGATATAGTTTAACACTACACAACCAAACTTGCCTTCAGAAATCAGGGTAGTTTAAAACTTTTAGTCACATGCATAATTCATGTTTCATAAACAAACAAATATGCACACATCATGCAAGTCTCTTTAACTATTAATTCATAACATAATCTATATTAATGCTTCAGTACACAAAGCTTACCATATTATTCCTACAATCACATAAGATTTATCCTTAATCAAAAATTCATTCTTCTTAGAACAATTACCAACTTTCTATACTTTTATCTATTTAAGACATATAGGTCATTGCTTAAGATCATTCAATATGTTCTCATTTTCTTCTTACAAAACGTTATAAGGATTTCATATTTCCAAAGCCTAGTCTTACTTACTATGTTAGTTTTCACATTGTAATTAGTATTACTCAACTATACATGACATAACTATAACAATCATAACAAAAACACAAGATCATATACATTTATTCACTTGCATTAACATTAGCCTTACTTATCCATTTCAGAACATATCATTAGCATACATTGCATTGATTATGATATCATATACAATTTTTCCACTTGCAATAATATTAGTCATAAACATTCATTCACCCTGACTTAGTTCCCTAAATTGTTCAGCCTTGGTGTCTAATAATGCGTATCATTTCTTATATATGATATAAGCAATAACAAAACAATCTAATTTATGTTTCATTAATTTATTCATTCTAGCTTTTATTGCTTCCTAAGATACTAGTTCATAAACAAATGATCAAGGTCTTTAAAGACTATCATCTTATAACGTTAGAATTCCTAAAGAACAAACATAGATTATCAATAGAATCATAGTTTAGCCTAGTCAGGCACATCATCACCAAGCATAGCAAAACTTCATATATCACACTTATTCAATCTCAAGCAACAATCACCTATCATAGCAAGCAACCATATCATACTCATGTCCATTAGTTTAAAAACCTTATACCTTCTTCATAAGGTACTATATTCATTACTTTGAATGCAATTATATGTTAACTACCACATAGTTAACATAAATCTAAACCATGTTTTGTAACCCTAGGAATTTAAAATAACTAGCATTAACAACATACGCTAAGCTTAGGCCTTGAGTGACTTGCTGCTGGAAGTTGACACGATCCTCGCTAACTGAATTATAGCTACCTAAAAAAATCAATCAAACACAAGTAAGTTCAAAAGAACTTAGTGAGGTAACAAAACCAATCCAAACAAACAAGGATGTAAGAAGATATATTACTTTTACAAGTCCTTATTATTAGTTTTCATTGATTCTTTCATTTAGTCAAATTCACTCCAATCTCTCTACATACACTTTCTTTGAGCCCAAACAACCCTTTATTAAGTTTACAAAGTAACCCATTCTAGTTACAAAACAGTTCCTTCTTCATTTGCAAAACAGTCCTTTTTTCATTTGCCAAAACAATCCCTCAATTAAGCTTGCAAAACAATCCATATTTTGACTTGTAAAACAGTCCAATTAATTGGCAAAACAGTCCACATTTTTAATAACCAAAATAGTCCATATTTTGACTTGTAAAACATTCCAATTAATTTGCAAAATAGTCCACATTTTTAATCACCAAAATAGTCCGCATTTTGACTTGTAAAATAATCCAATTAATTGGTGAAACAGCCCACATTTTTAATCACCAAAACAGTCCATATTTTGACTTGTACAACAGTCCAATTAATTGGCAAAACAATCCACATTTTTAATTTGCAAAACAATCCACTTTTAATCACCAAAAGAGTCCGTATTTTGACTTGTAAAACAATCCAATTAATTGGCAAAATAGTCCACATTTTTAATCGCCAAAACAAACCATATTTTAACTTGTAAAACAATCCAATTAATTGGCAAAACAGTCCACATTTTTAATCACCAAAACAGTCCATATTTTGACTTGTAAAACAATCCAATTAATTGGCAAAACAGTCACATTTTTAATCACCAAAACAATTCATATTTTGACTTGTAAAACAGTCCAATTAATTGGCAAAACAATCCACATTTTTAATTTGCAAAACAGTCCTTAAACATTTGCAAAAGTATCCATATTTCCTTTATCAGAACAGTCCAAAACAACTCATTAAATTCATAAAACAGTTCCAATAAGTTACCAATTCAATCTTTATTTCAAAGTCACGGTTCAGTCCTCGTTTAATCACTAAAACAATCCTTTAACCATTTACTTTAAATCATAACAATCCACAATCTATTACTAACAACAATGTGTCTTTTAAATTCTTAACCAACTTCCAATCATTAGTCCTAATTTCTTAGCATACATGTCTTCATGTCAAGAATTACATAAACAATCAATTTCATTCATATATACCTCAAGAATCAAGCATACAAACAATTATCATTCCTTCCACAGTCATATACCATTTCCATTCTTTTCATTTCTTGATCACATCAATGCTATCAACATACTGTGAGGTAGTAAGGATGTATAACAAGGATTATAATAGCGAGGTAAAATGAAATTATCAAAGCTACCAATTTACTTTAAACATATACTAATTATCACACAATATTCAACCACCACATCAACCCTTTTAAACCTATATTCAAGTAAAGTAATCATCATATATCAATTGATATCAAGTTACCATATTATAATTGATTTCCAGCAAGATTGAAGTACATTACCATATCAAAGAGGATGAATCGAATAATACTTATCAAGTCTTACTTATCATGCAAGCAATCAAGCAATTTATTAATTTGTTAAGGGTTTCATTCAATCTTATTTTAAATTTTGTAACCTTGGTAGTCAAGTAGTCTAGGTACTCGAATCCCCAACCAAACTATCACCAAACATAATGTACACAAGGTACAGGTCAATCCCTCCTACTGTCGCCAAATGACCATAACACTTCCCTCCTACTGTCGCCAAATAAGGACCGTAGTCCACCCCAAACACGAGCTCTATGGACTCTATGGCATGCCAACTATACCTATGACTGACTCGAAATCAAGGCTTTTCAATTATATCATATCATATCAGAATCAAAATTGAGCTTAGCTCTTTATTCAGATAATCAAATAACATGTCTTATTGTTTAACTTATCAAGCATATATCAACATGTATAGATCCCACAATAAATAGGAAACTTAATCAAGTATTGCATAATATAAGATACCTAACATTTAGGTACTTACCTCGAATCCAAGCTTATATATATATATATATATATATAGATATACACACACACAACTTAACTCGATAATAAAGCAATGTAATTAGAACAATTAAGGATTCTTGGAAAGGTTTTAAGCCTATCCCGAAACTTTAAACTACGCTCACATAATAAGAATTTATGTTATGCTTCACCATATCATCAATCTATAATTTATACAATGGCTTACCTTGAGCTTACCTGTTTTTACCACTGGTATATCATTTGACGAAACATATTAAGAGATAAGAACATAGGGTTCATTTGGAACCTATCTTAATACAACTATTCTAGATTAAGTGTCCATTAACAATCCATTGTATACCCTTATCTATTTCTTTCAATTTACCATGTAACTATTAGCATAGTTCAATCCTTGTATTGATTCTTTCCATCGTTCTTCACAACCTTTCACGTAATTATCCTTATTTCATTCATACATTATTTTTTTAACTTCATTTACAATCAATCTTCATTCTTTAGCTATTATAAGTTTTAAACTGAAATTAAATTTCAATCTTAAGCATCCATTTAAATGATGTTTTAGAACACATCATTTTCACACAAGGATATAGTTACACTCACCTTATATTTCAAAGTTACAGAATATCCCGATCTACAAACACCTCCAAGCTTTCTCCATTCGATACATGATTCACCCAAGTCCTATGATCCTGAAAATTCCCTTCTTAGACCTTGCTTCTTGCTCCATATCTTTAATTCAAATAAACACAAGTGCATTCATTAATATTCATAACTTTCATCACTCATTCACTCAATATGCTCAACCAATATCATCATTCAACCATTAATCATACATATACTAACCATTCTTCAATTCCATTTCCAAGTTGAGTCTGTATTTCTAACTTTTCGCAACTTGAGCAATCATCAAAGAACTATCTCTCTAGAATAGAGTATACACTGGAATTTAAATCTCTTTACACCTTTACAAAATATATTCAATAACGGTTTTAACGGTATAAGCCTCATAATTTAACAAGTTCTATAGCAATGAGGAGAATTTTTTAGAAGTTTCAAAACAGAAACTGTCCAGAGCAGAATCTGCCTCCAGATTTTTGCACTACATTCACTTAAAATTTCATAACTTTTTATTTAGAGCTCGAAATCAATCACCGTTTTTGGAGATTAAACTAGACTTACACATGATTCTACAAACATAAAGTTCATCCTCAAACTCAGTATATTCAATTTTCTATGAATTTCTAAACTTACTTCCAGAACAGAGCTTTTCTGGGCTGATTACATTTGGCCTTTGTTTAGAACTAACTTAAGTGCTCCAAACTCAATCTAATAGCAACATCTTAAACTCAATTCAACCAAAAATATTTCAATGTTCTTATCATCCTTTCATTCATGAATCAAAGCAATTATATCATTGAATTTCAGCAAGCTTTAATCCATATACATCCATCTAATTAACCTTTTTACCTCTCATTCATGAACCCACTTCAAACATCTTCAAAAGACCAAATTTCTAGCAAAGTATTGAGCTCCCTAAAAATGAAGAATTTCAATTATTCAACCAACTAAACATTCCTAAATCCATCAATTCTATTCAACTTTAATAATAACAACTTCCATAATAAATTCATAGTTCAAGATGAGCTTACCTCTTATTAGACTTCCTCCCACAAATTTTTGCTTCAATTTTCAGTAATTCCTCTTGAAATCAAGCTCAATCATGCAAGTTTCCCATGGTGTTTCTCTCAAACACTCACTCTCGGCAATGGAGAGAACAAGATGAAGAAAGCTTCAATTTTTTCTTTTTCTTTCTTCCATTACTTGGCTGGCCATCACTAAATCCATCTGCCATGTGTGAAATGGCTTTGCCACATTTGTTTCAACTAACACTTAGTGGTATAAATACACATGCAATCTTATTGTTTTACCCTTGTTACAATTTGATCCTTAGTTCTTAATTTTAAACTTCTTTCATTTCAGTCCTTCAACACTAACTTCACGTCTTTCACAATCTCATTCATACATCTTACAATTCAATCCTTAGTAATTCAAGTCATATATAAATTAACCTCTTAATGCTCATATATGCTCCTTCATACTCCTTGAGATTTAATTACTTTACTCATTTGCTAATTGATCTTTAGCTTAATTAGCTATTTCATTTTCAATTCCATTGACTTATTTATTTAGTTGACTCAAATTGAGTCTTAAATAATCTAAAGGTCTTGAGAGGTCCTTCCAAGACTTGATGTTGTCTCGGCTAAGCTGCGTATACCAGCGAGTTGTCAACCCGGTCAAGCTGTCTTGAAAACAATGGATGAGTAGTTTCTCATTCTTTAGGAAGGCTATCATTTTTTACAATACATTGTGATACGTGCTGAGGGGCAAATGGTCCCATCGTACTTATCGAAGTCGGGCACTTTAAATTTCGGTAGGAGGACCAGGTCTTCTACAAGGCTTAAATCACTAGGATCGTTTCTTTGTGTATACATTTTATGCATGGCTTCTAACTTTTCTTCAAAGAAACGAAGACTTTTCACTTTTCTTTTCTACATCAGCCTTAATATTCTCTATTTTATCCATCATGTTCAACTTAGGCACCTTATTATCACGGTTTGCCCCCAAATCAACATGCTGACTCGCAGATACCTCCATCAGGTGGGATACATATGCCCTAGTGGTGCCGATAAAGGTTTTACCTTCAGAATTCACCATTTTTGTGCGAGCTGTGTTCCCTTCTTGATATTTGG
Source organism: Hibiscus mutabilis (assembly GCA_019671005.1). NCBI lineage: Eukaryota > Viridiplantae > Streptophyta > Magnoliopsida > Malvales > Malvaceae > Hibiscus > Hibiscus mutabilis. The sequence continues at coordinate 12,170,342 of CM033752.1, read as the reverse complement.
CAGGACCACTAGAGACCTTTTTTGTCATCTTCTTTTCCAAGTAGAGCCGTTATTTGGGCCATAATCACATCCTGTGATTACTCAATCTAATCACTAATTCTCTTTTCAGCTTTATCCAAACGGGTCTCGAGATTTCTCTATCCTTGCTCCAAATTTAACACTCTATCTTCCATCATTTTGCAAACGAATATCGTACTGTGTCGGATGATTGTAGTCTGAAGTCAATCTTTCTGACATAAAATTGCCCCAATTAATTCATGGTTGTATTAATTAATGCATGATATAAGAATACACAAACTAAAATCTAACATTAACAAATGTGATAAAATAAATAAATGCGATAAGGAATGCAGATGCGTATGTTGATTCTCGAACAGTCCTTAGAAAGTCCCTCGTTTATGAGAATATGTCTAATTACAAAAAGCTAAAATAATGATTTACAGATAACGGTTGTCTTGACACTCTGACTTTGCAAAATGAGGATCGCATTCTGTATACCTTTTGACGTCGTCTATAGTCTGAGTGATGATCTCGTTGTTTTCTTCTTTTACTAATCGAAAGGTCCACGGTATTGAAAACAATGTACCTAGGGGCCTTCGAAAAGATCGTTATCCCATTCAGGTAGAGTGTAGACAAAGGTCGAATCTTCAAACCTTGCGCCTAAGCTACGTCGTCCCTTTGCTCGATATGCATCCCTTTTGTTGACCTTTCTTTTTTTTCTTCATTGGTCTTTGTTCGGCCTAACTCGATATTGTATCATTATAGCTCTTGATATCACATCTCTCCTATTTTTGACTGCCTTCTAAATTGTACTGCTCTCGAATCAAAATTTATGTATGTTATGAAATGCAAATTGGATGCAAAAAAGAAAATAATAATGAAAAACAAAAGAGAAAACAAATCAACATAGCAAAACAATTAAAATAAACGAAACACTAAACAATAAAATAAAGCAATCAATCTGGAATAAATAAAAGGTATGTACAAAAGATAAAAGCAAATAAAACCTAAAAGGGTTAATTCTAAACAGGTAGCATAACAACATAGCTCTTACAAAGGGTGGGCTCCTATGGGCGACTATATGCGATTTGGATCTAAAGAAAATGGTATTCGAACTGTCGCTCAGACATCGATTTGAGGGAATACGACCCTTATACCATACGGAGGTGAAAACCCCACGAAATATAAGGACCCAATTCCGAAAGTGAATTACAACACTATACGGAGGTGAAAATCTCACAAAGCGAAGTAATCGCTCCCACTTAAGGGTTCTAAAACTACTGTATAATGTCAAAAAAGTAAACAAACAAGACTAGGAATTAAAATTAAATTAAACTGAATTTAAATTTTTCTTAATAATTATGATACGAACCCAACTAAGTCTTAACTTTTTTTTTGAAAACAGAAATTTCCCCCCACATGCTGTAGCGACTATTTTTCCGCGAAGCCGCAGCGAAAAATAAAAAAATCGTATTGGGGGACTATTTCCAGCTTTTATTCAAAAATTATTTAAAAATGGGAATTTTAATAAAACTCGTACTTTTAAAATATGGAGTCACCACCTGCCACTTCGGTAGGCCGGACATTGTAAAAACAAAACCAGAGATTTTAAAACTTGGGTTTGGGAGTTGGTTAAGATGAGCAAGGGTTAGCACCCCCACACTGCCCAAAATTGGTACCTAACAGGTTCATATCGGAATTATTGAGAAAATAGAAAAAATTGATTTAATTTAAAATTTAATTCTTAAAATGCATGTGTGCAATTTAAAATTTTTGTTTCGATATCCACAGTGCCAAAGAAGATGATACCCGGAGTCCGGGATAACACTCACACAGGATACCGGGAATAAGAGGCCTAAAACTATGAGCAATCAACATATGTATGAGCAAATAATATGCGTAAATTAAAAGACATCAACGTAAACAAAAGGTAAGCGCAACTAGAGTAAAGTAACCATACATATACATTATAAACATATATAATATATAGTGTACGAAAAAATATATAGAACTATTTAACATACTAAAGTACACATGTATATAGATATATGTGTATGTAAGAACTTAATTAGGCTTCGGTAAGAACCCTAATGTATATATTAATAATATAAGCAATATTACATACCAATATATATACATTAAAATCATAATCTAGCATATAAACTATATGATATATATATTACATAAAATACATATATAATATACTTATACTATGTACTACATATTATATACTATACGTATATATTTAATATACATAATATACATTACATAAAAAACAAAAAAAACAACAATGAAAACATATATCAAACACGTAAATAAACGTACGACGAAATAAAGTTAATGTAACACAAGATATGAGTAAAAAAAACTAAACAAAAAAATATATAACAACATATATAAACAAATAAAGGACGAATAGTTATTAACATAGGCATAAAAAAGTGATAATAAACATGACAAAAAACATTTAAAAAAATGAGCAAAATTAACCAACAAAAATATACATGAAAACAAATGTACGAGTATGGAACGAATGACGTAAATAAACATGCTGTAAAAAAGGAAAATAAAAGGAAACGGGTAGAAAAGGATTTCCCCTACTGATTTAGGACCAACTCAAAACTAGACATAAATTACAAGGACCAAAAAAGAATTTTCCCTTGAAAATCATTTTAAAATGAAGGGAAATGGACCTAATTGAAAACTTCTAGGAAATTTCAAGGACTAAATGGTAAATAAAGCATTAAAAACAACTTTAATCAGGTAGTGAGGACTAGATTGAAAAGAAGTATAAAACCCTAGGGACCACAAGAGTACTTTTAAGATGCGGTGGGGTAGTAGAGCAAAATGAAAAGGCGGAGGTCTTTATGATGTAATAAAACAAATTTTAAAAGTGGGTATATAAGTAAAAAAAAAACAATTTTCATTTTTGTTATTTCACCCAAAACCGATCAAATAAAATCCCCCAAACCCTCTGTCATGTTCATCTTAGTTCATGAGTCCTTCATGAACTCAGCAATAATTTCCTAAAATCGGTGTCATCTCCGTCGTGCCGGCCGCTACAGGCCATCACCGGCCGCCGCTCGCCGGTGGTAGTGAAACTCAAAAAAAAAAACCACCATCTCTTCTTTTTAAACCTGAATCTAACTTATGATTTAAAAAAAACAAACCCTTATTTGTTTAGATCTAGAAAAACCGAGACCTAAAATTATTTTTTAAAAAACTTTTTTTAAAAGCTTCAGTTCCCAAAAAACATGGGTATAGGAAGGGAGACAACGATTGGTACCGTTCATTGGCGGCACCAACCTCGGCCACCATGCATGGTGGCGAACTGACCAGAATAGGTAAAACTATTACTTTCCTTTTTATTTATTTTGTTTTGTTTTATTGGTTCGAACTAAAATGGTAAGAACAAAAAATCTAATTTTTTTTACCTTAGAAGGCTCTATTTTATTGAATATCGAATATGAAAATTTATTACAATTGATTGATTACATATATATTGAGATTCATTTGTTTACAATCTTAAGCAATAATAAATTGCTTCACTATGGCTGATTCGGATTAGAGTTTTCCCTCTTTTATTAATGTTAATCCGAGTACACTATGCCTACTTTTGCTGATAATTTTGCTCTATAATCCTTTCTTTTTATTATTTGATGCATGTGTGGCGGTTGAGGAGGGCCGACGTAATTTTTAGTTGCAGCAGGATCCCCAACGGCAGTGCCGTGTAGATGGAGAAGTTGAAGCAGTGGGCGCGTGAAGGAAGTTGAGCAGTCTCGGCGGTGCGCTGCACGTGTGCGTGAGGGATCTGGCTGGTCATATCTTCCTTCATCTAGACTGTCAGATCAGATCTTGATCTAACGGTGGAGGTTGGGTGGCTGCAAAAGAATAAGATAAGGGTTAGAGTTTAGGTTATATGATTTCAATTAGGTTTGGGCCTAAAATGGGCCTCATATATTATTGTTTGGGTTATGTAATTAGATTCTTAAAATAATGGACTAATTTAATTTGAATGGCTTGTGTTATTATTTTTTATATGATAAGTTTTTTTATATTATCAACCCATAATAATAATAATAATAATAATAATAAACACATACACACATACATATACTATTCATGCACACTTACACATAATAATACATAACATGTGACGTACATTATTCATACATACATATATTTGATGGCATATTAAGAATATAATATCAATATAATATAACAAGATTATACAACCCGGACAAAAATGAGTGATTACAGATGGTAGCACTAGTATTAATACAGTCTAAAGTTAACAAGGATTCCAAGTTATTTAATAACACGTTTCATAATAGGTTGGGATATGTAGTGGTGTAATAAGGCTAAAGTAGTAGATGATGTATTTAGCCAAAAGTCATTCTTTTTCTTATAAGCATTAAATGCCCAATTATCTTTAGAAGAAAATAGTGTATTGATTACACAGCTTCAGCTCAAGTTTACTTTGACAAATCGGATCAAAGATTTACAAATGAAAGATAAGATATGCTTAGAAAGAATTCAGAAAGGTGAAAAGGGAAATTTAAAGAATTCGATGTTAAGTCTAAAGGATGTTCATATTATCAAGGGATAATTTATATCCCCAATGATAATGAGTTAAAAAGAGAACTAAAAGGTGATTAGACCTGATTTAGCTCAGGATGCGGAGAATAAAGTAAGAATGGTTCGAAGCAATCTTAGAATTGCTTTAGAATGATAGAAATTATATGTTGACCTTTAAGGAAAAGATATCTAATATGAGGATAAGGATAAAGTATTCTTTAAAAGTTTCACCTTGGAAGAAGGTGTTATGGTTTTGACGAGAAGTAAAGCTTAGCCTAAGATTCATTGACCTATATTAGGTTACGAAGAAAAATCAAAATACATGATGTCTTCTATATGCCGATGCTTTAGAAGTGTCAATTTGATTCTTCACATATAATAATACTAGAAAAGGGTTGAGATTCAATTAAATGTCACTTACGAAGAGGAACAGGCAAAGATCATGGCTTATGGAGTCAAAGAGTTGAGAAATAAAAGAGATTTTGACAGTAAAGATTCTTGAAAGAATCACAAAGTGGTAGAAGCCATATGAGAGGCTGATTAGAGAAATAACATATATGTGCTAAAATTCGAGGACGAATTTTCTTAAGGGGGAATTGTAATACCCCAAAGTTGGTTTGTGACTGAATTAAGATTGAAAGTTTAATGTGCTAAGTGAGGTGACCAAAATGAATAAAATGAAAGTTTGATGGCCAAAGTGAAAATTTCTAAAAAGTTTGAGTGTTAAAATGGTAATTTTCCCAGAAATAATTTTTATCCCGTCGATGGATAGCTCACCTACGAAAAGTGGGTTAGAAACGAGGTTTTTAAATTAATCTCGGATTTTGAATTTAAGGAAATAATCTGACAAAGTTTCTAGAAAATTTTGGATTAATGGACCGAATATAAATTTAAGCAAGTAATATTAGCCATGGGATGGAAGGGTAAGAATATCAATACACATGGTTATAATGTTAGAATTAATTTGGACCATTGGATTAAGATAATTTTTCCATGTTAAATCCCAGTCATTGGATTAAAGGGACATGATGGAAATTTAAGTTTGATTCAAGAGCAAAATTGGAAATTGATATAGTCCAAGGAAAATTTGGTAAACTACTAACTCAAGATTAAATCTAGGCCATTGGATAAAGGATGATGATATGTGGCACATTATGGATTCATTGGATTTAAGGATAAAATAGTCATTTGACTATTATAAAGATATTTTAGTATTTTGGCCTAAATAAATGCCAAATGGCATAAAAGAAAAGAAAAAAAATACAAGATTTTTCTCATCTTTCTTCTCCAACGTGGGACACCAAGAAGCAAAGGTAAGGAAATTTTTAATAAGTTCCTAAAAACTTGGATTTGAGGTTTGAGCATGAAATATGAAATTGTTCTCCTTTGAATTTTGTTTCTTTTGGTACCATTAATTCATAATTTTGAACAAGTTATGCTCTTGAAATTGAAGAGAGAAGTATAAGGTTATTACATCCAAATTGAATTAAGGTTTGATTTTAAGGATTAAATGTTTGTATAGCCTTTTCATGCTTGATTCAAGTTTATTTTCAAGTATGAAGTGAAACCCCAATTTAACAAGTTAGGATTAATATAGGATTATAGGATTCAAGATAAATTTGGGGTTTGAAATGAAATGAAAAATGTTGAAATAATTCAATTCATTGTTAATTTGATGTATTAGAATGGTTGAAAGATGTTAAAGATTTGATTTGTAAAAATCTACCCAGAATTTTAGTCTTTGGCAGTGAGTTTGGAAATTCACCGAAAATTCCATGAAAATAATTAGAAAGTGATTCGTATATCGTTGTATCCTTGGTTCAGTCTAGTTTCTTTTAAAACAAACGGTGACTGATTTCGATTTGTATATCAAAATATATGAATTTTTAAGTGATGAAAGGTCAGGAAACAAAGTACCAGTCTGCTCTGTAATTCAGCACCGTAATTGACTTTACAAATTCGTCATAAATTGAACTTGTTGAATTTGTGCTATTCGTTTATATGGTTGAAAAGCTTATCGAATCTAGTTTATGTCAGAACAAACAAAATCAAATTCCGATTTGTAAAGTATTTTATAGAAATATTTCTTTGAAGGTAGCGCAGGCTGACAGATTATAAAATGAGTGTCTTATTGGTCTTATTGGTATTATTAATTGTGCATGTAAGGGATGAATGCGAAGCACTCCAATAAACACGAGAAATCAAAAATTTAGTAGATAAAGCAAAGGAACAAACCTGAAGTTCTCTTAAGTTATTCAATTTAGTTTGGGATAAGAATTGTCAAGATGAGTGCATTTATCTGTTTTAAAACTTATTTAGGATGACTTGCGAAAAGTTAACCTATATGATTTTACCGAATTGGTAATTTTACTTTTATGTGAAATATAATATTTTCATAGGCAAAAGAAATGGTTTTGTACATGATAGGGTATGAACTGCCTTATTATGTTTTTTTATGATAATCTTATTATCATATATCGATGATATGTTACATAATGATTTATGGTATAATTGAGTATGAACTGCTCCATTATTTTGATTTATCGATGATGAGTTATTTACCATCAACAGAATGATATATAGCAAAGGTAATGATATTGTTTTATTGCCCAAGATTACCATTGAGAGTTACAGTATAGTGGTATGCTAGAGTCTAGCAGCTGCACTGACACTTTTATGTACCTAGAACTCTGGGAGTTCATCCGTCTTTATGGCCTAGTAGTTTGGGACTACACGACTCGCATACTTAGTTTCTCTCTTTACGTATTTCTTGGGCTATTGGTATAAAAGAACTTTTATAGAATGATTTTGATATTTTTCATCATTGCTTTAAAGCAATATTGATTTGAAATGGGTTTGAATAATAATTATCTATACTAAGTTTTAAATTTAATTACTTATTGATTTTATGATTACATTATAATGCCTCACTAAGTTTGTACTTAGCGTGTGTTTTGCCTGTGCACACGTAGGTGGTTCGAGACATTGGTGTAAGGCATTGCATCAAGTTTAGAAAATTTTAATCAAGCTACTATAGTACTGACATCCTACTTGAGGTTTTTAATTAATTTTAGTGGCATGTATAGATGTGATAAATTTGTCTATTTTGGTTCAGAGTTTGTTATTTATCAAACATTTAATTTATTTTTCTTAAAGTAAAGGAGCTCCAATTTTGTGCACAAGTCAATTTAAATATTTTCAAAGTTTTTTTTTCATTTATAGCATTTTGAAGAAATTTCATTGTCTGTACTGTATTGGTTTTGTAACATCACCGACTCATTAAGGTTTACTTCGGTAAACCTAATGCGATCTTCTTGGTTCGGGTCTAACGACTAGGCCAGGTCAAGGGGGTTACATTTGTTGGTATTAGAGCCATGTTTCACAACCTCGGACGAATAGAGTTTAATCTGGTTGTTTTGATAAATTGATCAATGCATTCGTATGTGCTCATTTTGTTAATTACTTATGTTGGGGTTAATCGGGAACTCATTGCCTATTATAAATATTTTGAAAAGGTCTTTTTAGGTTTATCTTGGATCACTTGCCAAGCCTACGCCCCGACTGTCTGTTTAAACGCTAGTAATGAATTTGATTTTAAATGAGAAATGATTTATTTAGTAATTACTTCCGAGCTTAGTAAGCGTTGTCTAGGTTATTGATATATAAGTGGTTTCTGATCTTGAGTTGACTTGGTCCTCAATTGATATTAGTTGGAAATGGTCTCCAAGATTGAGTGACATTGTCCACGTTCGTGAGTTTATAGGTGGCGTTGGTCCACTAGTTCTAATATTAAAAGTGGTTATCACCATCGATGTTAATGATATGGATTTTGAAGTTTGATGAGTAAGTGGAGTAATATGAATGGAAGAGAGTTCACTGTAAGGTGTCGTATGCTTTATCGTAAAATCAAGATTCGTAATGTATGCTCGAGTTATGCTTGAGAAAGCTTCGATTGAGAATTTAATGAAAATTTTGGGGTGATTAAGTTGATAAAATTATGATGTACGTTTTAGTTTGGTGTTTAGGATCGAAACCTGACCAGTGATGTTGATTGTTAAGGAGAATTTGATAATATCCCTAACATCATTTCCACGAGGGTGGTCAAAGTATGAAATGTGCATAAGGCATTAGATTGATTTTCATCTTTGGAAATCAGAGTGCAGAGCAAAATTATGGAATATTTTTTTGATTGTGGAAAGGTTGAGCTATCTATTTTTCGTTCCCTATTGTGTCGTTTGGAGGATTCATATTTCATGTGGTTATGCTTATCAATCGGGAGTGGCTATATACTTTGGATAATTGCGACAAGATTTCCATTTTGAGAATCTTTGTTTTGGAGTGCTCTTGGTAAGACCATGGGTGTTAGCCGAATTGTGTCGAAAGTGTTCATGGGAGAAATTAGGTTTTAATGCTATTTTTGAAGGTGATCGGGTGTTAGAACACCGAGAAATGGTTAATTTTTAACGTTATGAGTTTTAAAGATTATAGTTGATTTCTTAGTAGAGGTTGCCATGGTATGGATTGAATTATGGTTGATGTTATTATGGCTAATGATGCTGAAAGGATGTCGAGATTTATGTTGCGAAGTTATCTTGGCTTATGTTAATAAACCCATGGTTTAAGGATGTCCGGGTTCTGAGTGTTTGTGTTGTTCAAAAATTATTTCTTGAAATTATTTCGAAGGATTTTTTTGTGTTGTTTTATGTTTGTGAAGTTGAGATCTGTATTGAGACGCACCTTGGTGCGGCTCCCGAATTCTTTTTGCATCGTGTTGATGGGCGTTAAGAAAATGTATGAGTTGGGAGTGTAATTGTGAGAATGGTTGGTTTGAGGATATGGTATCGGTAGATCTATTTTTTCGAAGCACAAGTGTGATTGTTAGCGAGAATGGCGGTTAAGACTGTTGGTTGGTATGGGTTAGTAGTTATCCCGTGTAGATGACGAATTTACTAGTGGTATTCGAGCTTGGTTTCGTGAATACAAAAAGTGGTGGTTTTTTCGTGTACAGTGGTGCCGTGATGTATCTTGATTGACAATTGAGATTTGCTAATAGGCTTTTGTAGCGAAGCATTTGTTTCATAATTGGAGTAGGTGCGAGTTTTGGCAAAGCTGAATGAGGTGTTCTAGGGTGGTGATTAGGTTGTGTAAGTTTGGTCTGAAAATGTTGTTAGTAAGTGTGAATTGTTAATCATGCACAGTACAAAAACATTTACATATATATATATATAAATAAATATATGTTCGTACATGTATACATTTGAGCATGAAATTAAAGGTTTTGCATACATATACATAGACATCTATGAGGGCATATAAGTGATCATGCATACATATGTTCACACTTACGAATAACATTTTGGAGGCCTGGCATAGTGATGGTGTAAGCAAGGTAGCTTATGTAAGCTATCTTTAGTGAAGAGATTCTCCAGGGTCTCACAAATTGTAGAAGGTGATAAAGTTAATTCTTGGAAGATGGAGTTGTGCTAGATTTGAAGCAATAAAGGTTGGTGTTAGAAGTACGTTGTTTTTCTGGGTTCAATTAATTGTTATCAAAATTCATTGAGGAATCTTCTTAGGTTGTTGCATCACCAACGAAGTTGCAACAAGAGAGGTCATGTTGAATTGGAAGTGTTATGGATTCCATTCATGGTCGTAGCTTGGGCGTAGTTAGTTGATTAATTCTAGGTTAACAATCGAGTGTGTTTTCAAAGGAATATGACAAGTTGGACTTGGCTAATATTTAGGAAGTTTATTTAATTGATTTATCAAATAACAAGAATTATGTTTTTGATGACTTTTTAAGAAGAAAAAGAGACAAATCAATTTTAAAGTGGTTTTTGTGAATTAAATAGAAATGGTGAATAGGCTAAGAATATTTATGGAGAACTTTCACCCTTTGTATTTTAACAACTCAATTTTCTTTTGTTTAAAAAAACTATTACCAATGGTTAACATTTTTTTTCTAAAACAGGGGTTTTCTGAATTTTCTTTCAAACTAAAAACTATTGTTTTCGTATTTTCTACTTTTCTAAAATGTTTTCAATGATTAATTAGTTTTTTTATCTCATTTCTAATCTATTTTTCATTAAAATGATTTATAAACTTAATTAAATCGATAGATTTTGGTCAACAATGATTTTCACGTTGGAATACAAAGGGAAGCTCATTTTGGTTGTACTCTTGTCAAGCAAGGTGAGCTATGGTTTCTTATTGACATTCCGCACGCTTTATGTCCTTAATCTATTATTTCTAATATCATTTGTAACTAAAATGATTTTAATTGGGTTGAAATGTATTTCAAGAACAAATAATGGTTAGGTTGTTTAACCTAGTACTTTTTAGTGGGTACTAATGATTTTTTATTGGTTGGTAATAAGTTAAAAATTGGTTTTACCAATTTTGTCCGGGAATTAGTTTAAGTGTCTAAATGGAGATAGTTGTTCTTCATAGACTGGGATTGATGTATGGTTAAGTGAGGCGTTTGGTGTTGGTTGTAGTTTTGGAAATTAGTTGGTGATCCTTGCAACGATTATTGAGATAAGAATTGTTTTATGAAGGGCTAGCTGGACATTAGAAAGGATTGGTGCAATCTAAAAGTGATTTTTCTGTATTTTAACGGTGTTTTTGGATAAGAATCATATAAGTTTTATGCGGATTGAGACAATGCGGAACTAGATAACATTTGGGTGGTTGAGTGTTTCTCCGTAGATGAAGGTTGTTGAGAATAATTCGTAATGCTGTGTTGAATCAAGTCTTAATAGACCTTATGTGGAGATTAGAAGGACCAGTTTTGTGGCACGTTGTGTTGAGATGATTTTGGACTCGAATGTGTAATTGATGATTTTCTTACGTTTTTATGGCGAGGTTTGTTTGACCCTTTGTTTGACCTATTAAGAGAAAGTTGGGAATTGTTTTTGTACCATTGGTAAGGGATGTTTCTAATTAAATCTCTAGCAACTAGGTGTTGCTCACCGAGATGATTGAACTTGTGAAAGTTACGTGGCGTAGGTGTAATCAAGGAAGTGGTTTGGATAAAGAAAGTTCAGTATTTGTTTTGTTCCCCTTAGGCGATTTTCGAGGATGAAATTTCTTTACAGTGAGAGGGTTGTAACACCCTAGAAAATGGGCTAGAAGATTTGGGTAATTTGTTGAAATCGGGTTTGTAATCCCCTTAGCCCGACCTAGTCGCAAGACCGAACCGAGCGAGCTACACTAGGGCTATCGAAATAAACCCTGAAGAGACTATGATAGAAACGGTCCATTTTTTCTTTTTATCTTATCTAAATGAATTATTAGGTCCTATGGGGATCATACAGGTTGTTAAAGTTAAAACTCAATCGAGCGTCATTTCGACATCCAATTGCTTGAAAATGCTTTGTAGGGACAAACATAATTTCCAATATTTTTAAGGGTTTTCATAAAATTGAAGTTACCAGTCCTCGATTAGTCATGTTTCATGCCTTCATGTTAAATTTCAACTCAAAACGACCATTGAAACTCATTTAATTGCACAATTAAGAAATAGGGACCAAAATGCAAAGATTTCAAACACCGGATAGCATCTCAACTGAATTAACGGTTAGCTTACCGGTACACTAAGGAACGTACCGATACAGTCCCCCATATCGGTACAGCTTTGACCCGTACCGATCCCCTTCACCTTTCCTCAAAACTCATGATTCCAGTAGCCAAAATGCGTACCGATACGGTACCCCGTGTATCGGTACGGGTTACTAAAATCGAAGGGATAGTACCAATCCTCAAACCCGTATACAAGAACAAGTATCCATTTGCCTTAAGGCGTATTGTTATGGTGGCTAAGCGTACCGATACCCGTAGCTTTAATTCAGCACATTGAGCATCAAACAGACCTCGTGTACCAATCCTGAGGTACCCGTACCTGTACACTGAGGCCTGTAATGACCTCTAGGTCCAACATATGACACTTTGACTCAATCTAACACTCTCCACTCATCCTCTAATCATCACATGACATCAGAAACATCCAATTCTCAAATATAGCAACATAAGATGAGACTATACTAAGCATGACACATTCAAACATTCTCCTATGAGCATGATTTCTACCCAAGCATGCTTTTTGTCTCCCAACCCCTCAAACCAAGTATAAAAGCATCATACAAATCCAAAACATTAATCTAAACTTATAAAACAGGGAGTAACCCAAAATACATCTCCCAAAACAACCCGGTCACAATGCCTTCTTATTACAACTTGTTGAATATAAAACCATAATTTGTAATGAAATGTTCCTTGGATAGGACCCTTGCTCGCGTGCTGCCCGAGAAAGCTATTTCTCTGCATTGATGAGGAAAAGAGAGCGTAAGCTATAAGATTTTTGAGAGAATCGTAAAAACACTTATCAACGCATTTAAAATCATTTATACCAAATCACATGTAATTATCTCATGGCAAAACATATCATGCTTTTCATGACATCTCAAATATGCACATTTAAATCATTTTCAACACATGTATCATGGATTCAATCTCTACCTCAATTTAGGCTTCTCTTCTCAAATTTTTTATAACAAGCTTAAAGAGTTCCACATGTATAAATCACATTATACAAACAAAATCCATTTCTCATGATACATTATCTCATATATTGGCTTTCAAGTGACTCAAAACCAGCAACCTTTCATTTCATAAAACACATTAGATACACGGATTTCTCAACTGGTTCCCGTGACCACTTCATATACATACCTCAATCGGAGCAACGACACACTTGCCCACCTCAACGGTTCAAACTAGAGTAACAGAACATTTACCCACCTCTACGGTTTGGATATAAATCCATCAGCGGGAGTAAACGGAAGATTTACCCACCTCAAAAGTTGCGGTTCTCATGATGGAGATTATAGACACTTAACACCCCTCGACATACATGAGACGACTTTTTATAGTGCACTCTAAACCCTATGGCTAGCCAACTATATCCGATATCATTTTATATACATCCACTTGCCAATATATTCAATAAACAACATTACCTCATTGTTTTACATATGCATCAAATCAAACCAATACAAATACATTAAACCATGTATTATAACAATCTCAAAAATACTTTCATAAAACATATGCAATTCTCAGAAGCCATCATCTATGATCATTTGCAACATCTTTCACTTTCAAAACATGCATAATATAGTTACTAAATAAAACCATCAACATGTGCAAGAGATTTCATTTTGGAAAACCAAAATTGAGAGAAAGCTCAGCCAATATTTACTCCCGAGCTTAGATAAGTGTATCAAACTTTATATAAACTCCCACAACTCCTTTTCAGGCCTTTTAACAGTAGTAAAACACTTTTCCACTCACCAACAATCCAACGCTTGTTTGCCGATGCACGAATCAAGCTTCCGAAATTTTCGCGCCTTCTTCAAAAGCCAAAGGATTCAACTCCCATGCTTTACCCAAACAAAAATATAGGATTTAAAGCACATCTCTGCACCTCAAACCTCCAGCAACCAACAAACACAACATCGCCTCACAAGATTCGTTTAAACACCCCTCTAAAACTATCAAGAACACCACCAAACCCTACCTAGACAAATCCCATCCAACATCTAACTATTCAAGCACATTAACAACACCAATTAACATCCAAAAACATCTTAAACACATCCCTATACCTCCAGCAACAATACAACAACAAGATCACCCCAAAAAACCAACTATATCCAACCTAGAAAACTAACAATTCACATAATTTCGGGATTACATTGATTAATCAATTCTTTCAACATTGAAACACATCCAAATAGAGATCTAACTCAATTAGATTCATCACCAAAAAAGATCCAAATCAATTTCCAACAATTTTCCAAGAAAACTCAATTTAAACATTAAATCCATGTTGAAATCATAATTCCTTAACATAAATCAATAACAAAGGATCAAGAACTTGGGAATTTCAATAAAGAACCTCTAATTATAGGAGAGAAACGAAAATCACCTTTAATTGTTGATTTCTCCCTTAATTGGCCAAGCTTTGATGAAATCCAAATAGATTTTGCAATAAAACTTTGAAGAAATCAATTTATAAATCAAAAAGGAAATCCCAGTTTGGTTGCTGAGAAAGTTGAGAGAAAAAAGTTGGATAAAACGTAGTTATGTAAGAAAGTAATTTTGGCAATTAAAATCCTTTTAATAAATTCCCTTTTATTTAATTATAAAATCATTTAAAAATACCTTAAAAGTAGCCTAAATTAAGATAGAAATCTGATGAAAAAGATTGGTCAAGTAGCTCCTTAAAGATTCTAAATTTTGACCCTTTTACGATTTAGTCACCAAAAACAATTTTGAAAACTTTCAATTTAGTCACTAGACCAAATTGTCTTAAAATCATATTTAATTACCTCAAATTGAATTCACCAAATTACTTAAAATATTAATTAAGTAATTTCTAGTATTTTTCATATTTTATTTTACCCCAAAATCAATTTTATAAAATAAAATTCCTGAAACTATTCGAATCACCTAAATCGGTTCTCCCGAACCACTTACCCGATCTGGCCCACATCTAGGCCCAATTTTAGGGCATTACAACTCTCCCCCTCTTAAGAAATTTCATCCTCAAAATTTACCTGGCGGAAAAAGACGAGGGAACTGTTTCAACATGTCATTTTTCTCTCCCAAGTAGCTTCCTCTACACCGCGGAGCCGCCACAACTCCTTTACTAACTCTATGGTCTTCCCGCGGAGAAATTTGCGAAACGAATCCAGAATTCTCATCGGTTCCTCATCATATGTCAAATCCGGATTCAACTCAATCTCCTCAGCAAGCATTACATGCAAAGCATCCGATCTATACCTCCGAAGCATCGACACATAAAAAACATCATGTATCTTTTCTACCTCAGCCGGCAACCTCAATCTATACGCAACTGAATCAACGCGCTCCAACACCTCATACGGCCCAATAAACCTAGGGCTCAACTTGCCCTTCCAACCAAACCTCATCACCCTTTTCCAAGGCAAAACCGTAAAAAACACACAATCACCAACTGCATACTCAATTTCCCTTTGCTTCAAGTCAGTGTAAGACTTTTACCGATTCGAAGCTGCTTCCAAACGACCACTAATAAGATTTAACTTTATTGGTATCCTTTAACATATTCGGCAACGATATATACTTCTTTCCTGCCTACGCCCAACAAAGTGGTGTACGACATCTTTTACCATACAAAGCCTCGTATGGTGCCATCTAGATACTAACTTGGTAACTATTATTATAAGCGAACTCCACCAATGGAAACTACTTCTCCCATGATCCTTGAAAATATATGATGCAGCACTGCAACATATCCTCCAACACTTGGATAACACGCTCAGACTGACCATCCGTTTGAGGATGATACGAAGTACTGAAACTCAATCGTGTACCCAAGGCCTTATGCAAATACTCCCAAAACCTCATGGTGAAACGCGGATCTCTATCCGACACAATAGGCTTTGGTACCCCGTGCAACCTCAGAACCTCAGCAATGTACAACTTTGCCAACTTATCCAAAGTATACGTCGTATGCACAACTAGAAAACATGTATACTTCGTAAACCTATCCACAATCACCCAAACAGAGTTCTTCTTTGATGGCGTCAAAGGAAAACTGGATAAAAAATCCATGACGATTCTCTCCCACTTCCACTCGGGAACATTTAACGGTTGCAAAACCCCAAAAAAACTGATGCTCTACCTTAACACGTTGACAAACCATGCAACGAGCAACAAAATCTACGACATCCTTCTTCAAGACAACTCAAAAATACTTTCTTCAGATCCAGATACATCTCCATACTCCCCGGATGCAAAACAAAATGACTCAAATATGCCTCAGTCAAGATATTGTACGTCAACTCTTCATCCATCGGCACCACCACCCGGCTCTTAAAGTACAACACACCGTCCTCATTAAAACCAAAATTCGTCTAATTCCCATCCAAGATATCCTTAACATAAGGCACCAACGTCTCATCATATGGTTGCTTCTCTTTTATCATCTGCAACATCGAAGGCTTCACTTGCAACTCCGCTAACAACCCACTATCTCGCGTTAAACTCAACCGCACAAATATTGTCCTTAGCTCCCCTGCGACCTTTATACTCAAGGCATCCGCTACCACATTCCCTTTTCCCGAATGATACTCAATCGTTAGGTCCTAATCCTTAAGAAACTCCAACCATCTTTGTTGCCTAAGATTGAATTCATTTTGCGACATCAAATACTTCAAACTTTTGTGATCCATGTACACAGTACACTTCTCACCGTACAGATAATGTCGCCAAATCTTCAAGGAAAACACTACCGCAACAAACTCAATGTCGTGCGTAGGATAGTTGCTCTTGTGCACCTTCAACTGCCTAGATGCATAAGCTACCACCCTTCCTTCCTGCATAAGCACACACCCTAAACCCACGTATGATGCATCACTAAGCACGACAAACTCCTTTCCTAACATAGGTTGAATCAAGATTGGAGCTTGCGTCAAAGCTTCCTTTAACTTGTTGAAAGCTTGCTACCTAACTTTTGTCCATTCAAAACTCACATCCTTTTACAACAACTTCATCGAAGGAGCAGCAATCTTCGAAAAAAACATCTACGAAGCGTCGGTGATATCTTGCCAACCACAGAAAACTATAGACCTCCAAAACAGAGTTCGGTTGCTAATTCACAATGGTCTCAACTTTCTACGGATCCACACAAATACCCTCAACCAAAACAACATGACCAAGGAAAACCACCTACTTGATCCAAAACTCACATTTACTTAGCTTGCCTTAAATCTTGTTGTCCAACAAAACTTGCAACACAATTCGGATATGTCGATCGTGATCTTCCTCTGTACGCTAGTACACAAGAATATCATCGATAAAAACTACCATGAATTGGTCCAAAAACTCATGGAATAACCTATTCATCATATCCATGAACACTGCCGGTGCATTTTTCAAACCAAACGGCATCACTAAAAACTCGTAATGCCCATAACGTGTGTGAAAATTTGTCTTCGACACATCTTGATCCTTCACCTTCAACTGATAATATCCCGACCGCATATCAATCTTAGAAAACAATGTAGCACCCCTAAACTGATCAAACAAATCATCAATCCTTGGCAAAGGATACTTGCTCTTAATCGTCAACTTGCTCAGTTACCGATAATCAATGCACATTCACATTGTACCATCCTTCTTTTTCACAAACAACACCGGTACTCCCCATGGTGACACACTTGGCCGAATGAACCCATGATCCAGCAACTCCTTCAACTGCATCTTCAACTCCTTCAACTCTTTCGGTGCTATACGATATGGAGCAATTGATACCGGATCCGTATCCACATACGTCTCAATGCAAAACTCGACCTCCCTATCTGACGGCAAACCAGGCAACTCTTCTGTAAGCACTCCTGGAAAGTCGCAAACTGTGCGAATATCTTGGGCATGTGCTTCCTTCATATTTGGGTTCATAACATAGGCTAGGTATGCTTGACCCCCAAACTCTAACAAACTTCGTGCCTCTAATGCGAAAACCACATTTGACATGAACTTTACGTTCTCGCCCACAACCACAACTTTATAATCCTCGACAAGTTTCAAAGAAACCCGTTTGGACTCAAAATCCACTACAGCCTCGTGTCGAGACAACCAATCCATATCCAAAATCACATCAAAATTGAAATGGTAACTCCATCAGGTCAGCCTCAAACACATGCCCTTGAACCGTCAATGGACAACTCCTATACAACTTCCTAGCTACAATCGTCTCACCAAAGGAACTTGTCACCCTCATACCAACGTCTAACATCTCTGCAATCACATTGGTATCATTCCTTCCCACACGTTGCGTGAAAACACTCACCAGTTCACCACCCTCAGGTCGAACTGCTACAGTATGAGCTACTGTCCTCTAAACTTCCTCTCTACACTGGAGATAACCTCAACAGTGCCCACATCCTTTCTACGTTACAACAACAAGAACGAAAATCTGACCATCTCCAACCAGTTGCGGACATTCACACTAATGTGATCGTGCATTCCATATGCCATCTCGGATATCACAGCCTTGCTAACAACACTACAATCTGGGGAAATTCTTCAATGCGTTCCAAAAGCAAACAACTGATCCTAAAACCCACACACTCCCATCACCACTTGGTCGCTTCAAATCTATTGAAACCCCAACCTCCAAAACACCACCCAAAACTCTTCTCAAACTCTATAAAATCCTAAGGATTCTTCATGCTAAACTAACTTCCATTACCATCTCATCATTCTTTGAAAATTATCCGTAAGTGTGAACATATGTAAGCATGATTACCTACATCCCCTCATCGATGCCGGTGCACATGAATGCAAACCTCTAGTGTCATGCCCAATGTATGCATGTAATGCCATATTTAAATATATACATATAAGTGTTTTGTACTGTGCAGGCATGACAATTCACACTTACTAACAACATTCTCAGACCGAATTTACTCAGCTTCGCCATAACCCTAGATCATATCATTCGACTCGCCAAAACTTGCACCCACCTTAACTAGGGACAAGCACTCTGCCACAAAACCTTTTAGGCCAACCTGACCATCAGGTAAGGTTCAACTTGCCATCTCGAAACTCGAAGATTCCACCACTTTACACATTCCCAAAGCTCACCACCACAGCTTAAAGAAATTTAAGAGCCGTACCAAAGTACATCTTAACATCGAACCTAACGTTACAACCTAAGACAACTCCATTAACAACATCTACAACATCTCAGGGAAGGGTTCCTAACAACACCAACTTTCGACACCCAAACATTCCCAACCCCCGACTTAAAACACAGTTGAGCTAACTTCGCAACATAAGCCTCAACATCTTTTAATTCTAAGCCAAAGCTATATCAACCTCGGTCGACCCTTACCTCAAGTTACTCTTCGAGGAATATGAACGTATTTGCTCTCAGCTCTCATCTTGGTCCCATTCACAAAATATCAGTTTTAATCATGATGATGCAATAAAACAAAACAATTAGGCCATCTCGCAGCAAGAATCCAAGTCACTATTGTTTAAAACAAAATCGTTTAACTCAAGTAGTAATAAGGCAATGTGTCCCAAGTTTAAATTGTAACCCCCTTGATCCGGCCTAGACGCCCGATCGAACCAAGAGAAATACATTAGGTTTACTGAAGCAAACTAGAGAAAATTACAAAAACTGGTCCATTTTTTTTATTTTATCTTGTCTAAATGCACATTATTAATCCTAATTGTACATACTCGTAGCAGGTGAATTTTCAAAGGAAACGTTTCATGGAAAGGCCTTCAATTGCACAACATACATTTTAGGGACCAAATTAGAAAATTTTCAATTTACAAGACCAAAGGTGAATTTAAGATTACCAACCTTTAATTAGTCAGATTATATGCTAGCACGTCAATTTTCAACTCATTCTGACCTTACAACCTCATGTAATTGATAGCACATTATTCAGGGACTAAAACTAAAGAAACCAGAACTAGCTTTCCATGGCATTAATAGAATTAACTATCCCCGTATTGATATGATTATGCCCATATCGATACGGTATAGCAGTCTCGTTTCGGTATGCCATGTGCCTTACCGGTACGCTACTTCGAATGCCAAAAATCCCATTTAATTGTTGAGTACCGTATCGATACGGACAGCTAGCATTACGGTACGAGGGCTTGTTCCAAAAAGTGAGATTCTAGTGGCAATAAACCGTATCGAAACACCTACACCCGTACTGAAACACCCTACCCAAATTGCCTAGCCGTACCGATAAGTCCCTCGCGTATCGGTATGCCTGGGCCTGTAATGTCATTTTTTAGCTGGTTTTTCACTCGAATCTAGATACATTTCGGTCCTAACAACTTGCATACAAACATTCATAATTGTATAAACTCGCATTCAAACTAGGGTTAAACATCCAAATCAAACTGAAGCTTCCAAAGGCCCACTCTAGATGCATGCTTCCTAACCCACTTTACCAAACATGCCAAAATGCAAATTTAAGCTAGTCACAGCATAAGCAACAAGTCAACACAACCAACACAACATAATAAACTTGCTCAAACCATCACAACATGCCAATCAACAAGGAAGCTCTAGATACATACCTAAGCAACCAATCATTCACAACTATAAGCAAGGGTTAACATCAAACTTAGCAACATCAAACCATCCTCAAAATCCAGCAAAGAAACCTACTTAAAAGCCATAGCAAAATAGAATTCCAACTCCCAAAACCCATGGCAAACACATTGCCTTATTAACCGAATTGTAAACCGAGTTCATACTCAAACTTGTAAATGTCCTTGGATCACCATGCTTTGCTTAGTGAGGATGCTCATAAAAAATGATGCATTAAAACCATTTGAAAACCATATACTTGTTTTCCAAAAGCATGCTTACAACCAAAGCATTTTCTATGTTTCCAATCGAAACATGCATAATCACCTTTGTGCAACATCAAATACATAATCCATGCTTAGATCCCAAAGCATTAAACCATTTTACCAAGCTTAAATCACATAACATTAAATCATAAACCATGCTTAAATCCCAAAGCTTTAAATCATAAACCTTGCTTAAATCCCAAAGCATTAAAATAAGTTCAACACGTGAACTTCCACATATATTGGCATTTGTAGTGACCTGGATAGACTACTCTCTATCCATACACATCGGATACACGGATCTCTCATACCATGCCTAGTTACACCGCATGATTTTCCAAAACTTGCCTAGTTAGACCGCAAGATTTGACAACCTCGCCTAGTTAAACCCGAGTTTTACCACCCTTGCCTAGTTAAACCGCAAGTATACCAACCTTGCCTAGTTAAACCGCAAGTTTACCATTCTTGTCATGTTAAACCGCAAATTTACCATTCTTGCCTTGTTAAACCGCAAGTTTACTATTGTTGCCTTGTTAAACCGCAAGTTTACTATTCTTGCCTTGTTAAACCGCAAGTTTACTATCCTTGCCATGATAAACCGCAAGATTACAATCAATTTGGGTTGCCTTGTTAAACCGCACGCCACAAATCTTATCCCAATAGTCCGAGTGGCCTTGTTAAACCGCCATACCTCAAGGACCCATGGCCACGATCGATTTTGTTCATATTTTATAGTGCACTTTAATCCTATGGCATGCCAACTATATCCGAATGTTTTCTCACCTTGTCACATGGCCAATATATCATTTATAAAACCAATTACTTACTGTTTTACAATGCATTACATAAAACACCACATATGCAAATCACATTGCCAAAGCAATAATACCATTCCCAACTGGAATGAAATCCAATGCTCACTACCGTTTAATATGCTTTTAATCCCCTGCATATGTATTTAAAATCATGCATTTCCAGTAAGTAAATCATACCATGTTTATTACCAAAACATGAAAACAACATGCTCGTATCCAAGCCGATATTCAAGAGAAAAATAAGGGAAACATACTTTCGAGCTTAGGAAAGTGTCTCACGCGTATCGTAAACTCCCAACAACCTTTACAAACCTTTGTAAAGCATTTAAAACCAGTTTCCACTCACATATACGCTTCGCCTTCCTTGACAACGCGATACAAGTTCCCAGAAAGCAACAAAACAATGTCAAGCTTCGTCGCCTTGATTATCCCAGTTTTAAACACATAAAACCAGAGGATAAATGCATCATTATGCATTCAAACCACTGCCTCAAAGCAAAACCCCGCAACTCTCAGGCTGCCCACTTAGAAACCATCCGAAACAAACTGAAATCATCATCAAACATTTCCGAAACTTAACCCATCCATAAAACAACGATTTAACCCATCAATCAACATCAATTAACACCTAAAAACCCTTTCCCAACATCATTTTACTTCCAGCAAAGATCAAACTCGATTATCATCACAAAAACTCAAAATTAACAACCTAAATAATTAGAGATCCAAGAGTTTCGGGACTATTGACAAAAACAACTTATCAACATCATAATACATCCCAAATATCTATCAAATCAATCTTATACACTAGAAATCAGATCCACTTCGAATATTACTTTGTTTCATCAATTTCACTCAATTAACTTAATGAAACGTTGATAAAACATTAAAATCAGCTTACAATTCATAAATCAAGGATCAAGTACTTGGAAATTTCAATAAAGATCCATACAATAGAGGAGATCACGGATCTTACCCATATTGTGAGATTTCTCCCTCAATTGGTTTGATAAAAGCTGAGAAAACACAAGATTTAGATGAGATTTTGTAAAAACAATGTTAATTAATCAATTGCAAATCATAATTACAAGTAGAAAGACTTCTCACCTCTAGATTTTGATGAAAACTTGGGTGTTTGGCTGAGGAGAGAATGAAGAGGAAAGTTGAGAGAAAAGTTACGTGAATTTTCTTTAAAAAAACTTAACTAACTTTTTAACTAAAATCCCTTTTTAATTAACTTTAAAGCACGTGTTAAAATATCTTTAATTAAGGGAGAAATCATCAGAAAAAACTTGGTAAAATAGCTCCTTTAAGATTCTAAGAATTTGACCCATTTCATTTTAGTCACCTTTAAAAGTAGTTTTCAAAAAATGCATTTTGGTCACTAGCCAAAATGTCCGATCTGCAAATATTATTTTCAAAAATTGATTTCACCATTATCCTTAATATAATTAATAATGATTTTAGAATATTTTTCCACAATTTTATCACCTTCAAAAATATTTAAACCAATTTAATCCCGAAATTGACCCGAAACTCTAATACCGGTCCCCCGGACCTTCGAACCAACCTTTAAGATATCTAAGCCTAAAATCGGGGTGTTACAACTCTCCCCCACTTAAGAAATTTCGTTATCGAAATTACCTAGAGGAAACAAATGCGGAAATTGCTCCATCATATCTGCCTTACTTTCCCAAGTGGCTTCCTCAACACCTCAGTGTCGCCAAAGGAACTTTACAAGCTCAGTCGTCTTACCAGGAAGAACTTTGCTACCGGAATCAAGGACTTCCACCGGTTTCTCGTCATAGGATAAATCCAGTCTTAACTCAATATGCCCCACCAGCATAACATGCGAGGGATCTGACCGACATCTCCGTAACATTGATACATGAAACACATCACATATTTTCTCTAACTCAGGAGGCAACATCAACCGAACCATAGGACCAACACGGTCAACAACCTTGTACGATCCAATAAACCTCGAACTAAGCTTACCCTTACATCTGAGCCGCATCACCTTTTTCTACGGTATCACTTTTAAGAATACACGATCGCCTACCACATATTCTATTTCTCTACGCTTCAAATCCGCGTAGGACTTCTGTTGACCCGCAGCCGCTTTTAAGCAATCACATACAAGCTCCCCCTTTTCATCCATGTTTATCAACACATTTGGTAAGGTAACATGCTTTCCCCCCACCTCAGCCCAACACAAGGGCGTACAACACTTTCGGACATACAACGCCTCATACGGTGCCATCTGTATACTCGCTTGATAACTGTTGTCGTAAGCAAACTCAACCAAAGGTAAATGCTTCTCCTAGGTTCCTTGGAACTCAACAATGCAACCTCTCAACATATCCTCCAAAACCTGAATAACCCGCTCTGACTGTCCATCTGACTGAGAATGATACGCGATACTGAAATTCAATCTCATACCCAAAGCCCAATACAAACTCACCCAAAACCTTGCTATAAACTCATATCTCTATCCGAAACAATGGACTTAAGTACCCCGTGAAAACGCACGATCTCAGCAATTTACAAATCTGCCAACTTATCTAGCGTATACGTCGTATACACTGACAGAAAATGTGCACACTTTGTAAACCAATCCAAAATAACCCAAACGAAATCCTTTTTAGCCGGTCTCAAAGGTAATCCTGACAAAATCCATGGTAATCCTCTCCCATTTTCATTCAGAATTCTCAACAGTTGCAACAACCCAGATGGAAACTGATGTTCAGCCTTGACCCGCTGACACACCATGCACTTGGAAACAAACTCAGCCACATTATTTTCCAAACCAACCCAGTAGTATGCCTCCCTCAATCCGCAATACATCTTCACACTATCGGGATGCATAGCGAAAGGACTAGAATGGGCATCCGTCAAAATAGTGTGACTTAACTTCGAATCTTTCAGAACCACTATTTAACCCTTGAAACACAACACCCATCATCATCAAAATAAAAATTCGTCGGATTACCCTCCGATATGTCCTGAACATGTTTAACCAAAGAATCATCATATGGTTGTTTAAATTTAATCATCTGTGACAATGTAGGCTTAACTTGCAATTCAGCCAACAAACCACCTTCCCTCGTCACACTCAACCTTACAAACATAGCTCTAAGCTCAACAGCAACCTTATGACTCAATGCATCTGCAACTACATTGGCTTTTCCTAGATGATACTTGATCGTCAAGTCGTAATCCTTAAACAACTCCAACCATCTATGTTGCCTAAGATTCAAATCCTTATGAGACATCAAATACTTTAAACTCTTGTGATCCGTGTAAACAACATACTTATCACCATAAAGGTAATGCCTCCAGATTTTCAAGGTAAAAACCACAGCCGCAAGCTCCAAATCATGAGTTGGATAGTTACGCTCATGAACCTTCAACCACCTCTATGCATAGGCCACAATCTTACCATTCTATATCAGCATACAACCTAACTCAACGTACGATGCATCACTATAAACCACAACCTTCTTTCCCAGATTCTGGTTGAATCAACACATCATGTGCCAAAACCTCCTTCAACTTCTTAAAATTGTGCTACTGCCTCTCCATCCACACATAAGGAACATTCTTTTGCAATAGCTTTGTCAACGGTGTTGCAATACTCGAAAACCCCTCAACAAAACGGTGATAATAACTAGCCAACCCAAGAGAACTACACACCACCGCCACTGATTTAGGTTACATCCAATTGAGAATAGCCTCAATTTTTTATGGATCAACACGAATACCTTCTGCGGAAACCACACAACCAAGGAACATCACTTCCTTAAGCCAAAACTCACACTCGCCCAGCTCGACATGCAACTAATTATCCTTCAACACTTGCAACACAACCCATAAATACTGAGCATGTTCTTCCTCGGTATGAGACATGAGAATATCATCTATAAACACCACCACAAACTGATCAAGATATTCATAGAACACCCTTAACCTCAGGACTCACTACAATAGCCAAATAAGCTTGGCAACCTCCTTGCAACATCCTTTTTGCATGAGCAGCCGCCACTATATTGTCCTAGATATGTATGCAAAACCTCTAATGTCATGCCCAAAGATGTATACATGTACCGACATATTTAAATATATACATATAAGTGTTTTTGTACTATGCATGATCAACATCCACATTCACTTATAACATTCCCGGTATCAAAATTCCCTTCAACACCACGAGACACTCTAGCAACTCTCAATACTTCAGCAAAATTTTCCCTGGTACCATAGTACACAAGAATACCACTACTCCAGCCATTACCCAAATCCAGGTATTTAGAGAATACCCAACACGACATCATCTCGAATGTCACTAGCACATTTGACGATTGCCCTAATAGCCATATCAAATAACGGTCTAAAACCCAACTAAAACTAACCACGCTAGAACCTCAAGAAATAACTCTCAGGCGAACAAACTTCACCTCATACTCATCAACTAACATGCCAACTTCTACAAACACTACATGAGAATTCATCAAACGTATGCTCACTTGACATATATGAAAGCGTAGACTCTGAATCAACCAAAGATAACAATGACAAGGATTGCAAAGCGAAGGTACCTGCGATCACATCCGTATCATTGCAACCTTCTTGACGAACAAGATCTGTGCCAGTCGACCATTCTCAGGTTGCACAACAACATCTTGAACTAGTGTAATTCTTATAGCACGAGGACAATCACTTTTCAGGTGATCAGAAGATCTATAATTCTAGCAACTCATGGTATTACCCCAACACACACCTATGTGACGTCTACAACAATGCTTATACTCAGCCCTAAAATAAGCTCCCTGGTTACCCTGGCCAACACTGCCACCATGCTTGTGACCCGACTTATGCTTGTTGTCACGAGTCATCCTATTCTACTATCTAGAATAGCCAAAATCAGTCGCTCTCTTACCTAAGCCCACACTCGCGGCCTGCCCAGAAGCAGCTAATGACGAACCTTGTTTGACCACCACAGTAGGTATTGGTGCTTGCACCTCCAGTCCATCCATCGCTGCTCGAAAAGCCGCTATCGTTGCTTGGACTAACGGAGTTAGATCACCAAAAATTGACACTGAAGGAGTCTGTGGTACACCACCCTCCCCAACATCAACAGAAGGAACCAACGGTGGAGGAGGAGGTAAAACATCAGAAGGATTCCCTTCCACATCATTATTCTACCCAACTCCGACATTACTAGCTATTAAACAAAACTCACATCAAACCACGCTAATAAAAACATCGAAACACATTAAAGTTAGGCTAGCATTAGGCAAAGGATCCAAGACAACCTTATAAAACATTTTAAAACCTCGGTAATAGGCAATGTGTTCCCAAACCATACCCCAACATGATATTAAACAATCACCGTACATATACACACTCACCGTGCAATTTCAAATAACCTTAGTTAATCAAAAAATAACATCCAACTTTTCATAACCTGGCTCTAATACCAACAAATGTAACCCTCTTGACCCGGCTTAGACGCCTGACTGAACCAAGAGAACTACATTAGGTTTGCCAAAGCAAACTAGAGAAAATTACGAAATCAGCCCTTTTTTCTTTTATCTTTTCTAAATGTACATTATTAATCCTAAGTGTACATACTCGCAGTGGGTGAATTTTCAAAGGAAAAGTTTAATGGAAAGGCCTTTAATTGCACAACATACATTTTAGGGACCACATTGCAAATCTTTCAATTTACAAGACCAAAGGTGAATTTAAGATTACCAACCTTTAATTAGTTAGATTACATGCTAGCACGTCAATTTTCAACTCATTTTGACCTTAAAACCTCTTGTATTTGATAGCACATTATTCAGGGACTGAAATGAAAAAAAACCATAACTGTCTTTCCATTATATTAACAAAATTAACTGTCCTCGTATCGATACGATTATGCATGTATTGATACGGTATAGTAGCCTTATTTTGGTACGCCATGTACCATACCGGTACGCTACTTCAAATGCCAAAAATCCTATTTAATTGTTGAGTACCGTACCGATATGGACAGCTAGCGTTTCGGTATGCAAGCTTGTTCCAAAAAGTGAGTTTCTAGTGGCAATAAACCGTATCAAAACACCTACACCCATACCGAAACACCCTGCCCAAATTGCCTAGCCGTACCAATACAGTCCCCTGCGTATCGGTATGCTTGGGCCTGTAATGTCATTTTTAGCTATTTTCACTCTAATCTATATACATTTGGGTCCTAACAACTTGCATACATGCATACAAACATTCATAATTGTATAAACTCACATTCAAACCAAGGTTAAACATCCAAATCAAACTCAAGCTGCAAAAGGCCCACTCTAGAGGCATGCTTCCTAACCCACTTTACCAAACATGCCAAAATGCAAATTTAAGCTAGTCACAACATAAGCAACAAGTCAACACAACCAACACAGCATAATAAACTTGCTCAAACCATCACAACATACCAATCAATAAGGAAGCTCTAGATACATACGTAAGCAACCAATCATTTACAACTATAAGCAAGGGTTAACATCAAACTTAGCAACATCAAACCATCCTCAAAATCAAGAAAAGAAACCTACTTAAAAGCCATAGGAAAATAGAATTCCAACTCCCAAAACCCATGGCGAACACATTGCCTTATTAACTGAATTGTAAACTGAGTTCATACTCAAACATGTAAATGTCATTGGATCACCAAGCCTTGTTTCTTGCTGCCCTCAAACCTTAATGTTCTGCATCATTAGAAAAAAAAATAGAGTGTAAGAACACTTGCTTAGTGAGGATGCTCATAAAACAATGATGCATTAAAACCATTTGAAAACCATATACTTGTTTTCCAAAAACATTCTTACAACCAAAGCATTTTCTATGATTCCAACCGAAACATGCATAATCACATTTGTGCAACATCAAATACATAATCCATGCTTAGATCCCAAAACATTAAAACATTTTACCAAGCTTAAATCACATAACATTAAATCATAAACAATGCTTAAATCCCAAAGCATTAAATCATAAACCATGCTTAAATCCCAAAGCATTAAAATAAGTTCAACACATGAACTTCCACATATATTGGCATTTGTAGTGACCCGGATAGACTATCCTCTATCCATACTTGTCAGATACACGAATCTCTCATACCATGCCTAGTTACACCGCATGATGTTCCAAAACTTTCTAGTTAGACCTCAAGATTTGACAATCTCGCCTAGTTAAACCGCGAGTTGTCCACCCTTACCTAGTTAAACCGCAAGTATACCAACTTGCCTAGTTAAACTCAAGTTTACTATTCTTGTCCTGTTAAACTGTAAAATTACCATTCTTGCCTTGTTAAATTGCAAGTTTACTATTCTTGCCTTGTTAAACCGCAAGTTTAGTATTCTTGCCTTGTTAAACTGCAAGTTTACAATCAATTTGGGTTGCCTTGTTAAACTGCACGCCCCAAATGATGTCCCAACAGTACGAGTGGCCTTGTTAAACCGCCATACCTCAAGGACCCATGTCCAAGATCTATTTTGTTTATATTTTATAGTGCACTTTAATCCTATGGCATGCCAACTATATCCGAATATTTTCTCACCTTGTCACATAGCCAATATATCATTTATAAAACCAATTACTTATTGTTTTACAATGCATTACATAAAACACCACACATGCAAATCACATTGCCAAAGCAATAATAACATTCCCAACCGGAATGAAATCCAATACTCACTAGCATTTAATGTACTTTTAATCCCTTGCATATGTATTTAAAATCATGCATTTCCAGTAAGTAAATCATACCATGTTTATTACCAAAACATGAAAACAACATGCTCGTATCCAAGCCGATATTTAAGAGCAAAATAAGGGAAACTTACTTTCGAGCTTAGGTAAGTGTCTCACGCGTATCCTAAACTCCCAACAACCTTTACAAACCTTTGTAAAGCATTTAAAACCAGTTTCCACTCACTAATACGCTTCGTCTTCCTTGCCAATGCGATACAAGTTGCCGACAAGCAACAAAACAACGTCAAGCTTCGTCGCCTTGATTATCCCCTGTTTTAAACACATAAAACTGTAGGGACCGTCGGTACACCCCATGGCGCAGCAGAAAAATTATTTCGGCGATCTCACCAGTGATCCATGTATGATTAATTGAAACCGAGAATTGAAACCGAGAAGAAGGATGCAGAAAAACTACCTTAGCTCGTCTAGAAAGAGGTAGAAGAGAACGGAGATGCAATCACGATCATGCGTTTCAAATCCTTAGTCGTAACAAAAACGTCCCGACCTCTACTTAGTTCACTCGGATGCAAGCAAATAATTTTCTTCTCTAAACTATTTAGAGAGTTTCGCA
This sequence comes from Hibiscus mutabilis, assembly GCA_019671005.1. NCBI lineage: Eukaryota > Viridiplantae > Streptophyta > Magnoliopsida > Malvales > Malvaceae > Hibiscus > Hibiscus mutabilis. The sequence continues at coordinate 12,140,150 of CM033752.1, read as the reverse complement.
AAAAGCATAAGTGGCTGCTAGACCCTTATGTTCCCTTTATAATGCAAATAACCCTAATTCAACTTAAATTAGAGTTGTTGACTATTTCTGAATTTCATGCATTAAAGAGTTATAATTACATTTAATTACTCTCCTTTAATGCTTGTCCTTTAAATTCAGAATAATTTAAATTCTATATATATCAAATATATATAAACTTTAAATTCGAATAATCAAAATCTATATATATATCAAAATATACATAAATTTTAATTATTTCTTCATTTATGTACAACAACTTTGTACGTGTATTATTCGTTTAACATTTGCTTGATCAAACCATAGGGTGCGACCCTGTAGGTTCTTGTAACATTAGTTGTAAATATTAGAACAATTCTAATATTACAAACAATGAGTGACATCTAGCAATGTATCATTGTGACCTAAGTTACAAGAAGTCATGATTCAACATAACCTCTATGTGATTAACTCTCTTTCTTGCATTACATCCTTTTGTCCTTTATATCTAGATTGTACACAAGTCATGGAATAGTCACACTTGTATAGTCCATCTAATGTTTCTTGATATCTTGAGTAGACTATAACAAATGAATAATTTATGATATCTCATATCAGCTTATTCGAGCATGGCAATGTGTTTCTAGTCTCACTCAATCAAGTGGCCTATGATATTACTCCTATTATGTAGGAGGGACAAATCCTATGTTGATCACCTAAATCCCACTACATATATTGTGGTATGTCCAATATCAGTCTTTATGATGCAACCGGTTACGGCACACTTTTAACTGTATCAAAACATGAGACTATATATGTCGAGATAATAATGATCTCAAGTTTGAGGATCATACAATTAGTCATCACTATGAACATGTTTGTGACTATCACATAATAATCCAAGAAACATGCTCATAGCGGGTCATTCCAGTATGTTGTTCTCTAAAACATACTCATGTATTGATTTTGACATCTCCATGGCTTTGCCATCAATAAACTACACAATAGCCTTTAATGTATTATCGTTGTCCAAGCCTACAATAATACTTGGCTATGGACCTTTTAAGAATAATCATATTATTATATGGACTTTATTATCATACAATTTATATATAAGAACACAGAAATATAACCGAAAATAATAAATGGCAATGCCTTAATAGAACTGGTAAAGTAAGTATGTGGCTACAATCATCTCATGATTGGTCTTTGGGCATACTCAAACAAAAACCAGAGGATAAATGCATAATTATGCATTCAAACCACTGCCTCAAAGCAAAACCTCGCAACTCTCAGGTTGCCCACATAGAAACCATCTGAAACAAACCGAAATCATCATCAAACGTTTACGAAACTTAATCCAGCCATAAAAAATGATTCAACCCATCAATCAACATTAATTAACACCTAAAAACCCTTTCCCAACATCCTTTTATTTCCAGCAAAGATTAAACTAGATTATCATCACAAAAACTCAAATCTAACAACCTAAACAATTAGAGATCCAAGAGTTTCGGGATTCTATCGATAAAAACAACTTATGAACATCATAATACATCCATAATATGTATTAAATCAATCTTAAACACTGGAAATCAGATCCACTTCGAATATTACATTGTTTCATCAATTTTACTCAATTAACTCAATCAAACATTGATAAAACATTAAAATCAGCATACAATTCATAAATCAAGGATCAAATGCTTGGGAATTTTAGTAAAGAACCATACAATAGAGGAGATCATGGACCCTACCCCTATTGTGAGATTTCTCGCTCAATTGGTTGATAAAAGCTAAGAAAACACAAGATTTAGATGAGATTTTGTAAAAACAATGTTAATTAATCAATTGCAAATCATAATTGCAAGTAGAAAGACTTCTTACCTCTGGATTTTGATGAAAACTTGGGTGTTTGGCTGAGTAGAGAATGAAGAGGAAAGTTGAGAGAAAAGTTATGTGAATTTTCTTTAAAAAAACTTAACTAACTTTTTAACTAAAATCCCTTTTTAATTAACTTTAAAGCACATGTTAAAATATCTTTAATTAAGGGAGAAATCATCAAAAAAAAACTTGGTAAAATAGCTCCTTAAAGATTCTAAGAATTTGACCATTTTCATTTTAGTCACCTTTAAAAGTAGTTTCAAAAATTACATTTTGGTCACTAGCCAAAATGTCTGATCTCCAAATCTTATTTTCAAAAATTGATTTCACTATTATCCTTAATATAATTAATAATGATTTTAGAATATTTTTCCACAATTTTATCACCTTTAAAAATATTTAAACCAATTTAATCCTGAAATTAACCCAAAACTCTAATACCGGTCCATCGAACCTTCGAACCAACCTTTAAAACATCTAAACCCAAAACCGGGGTGTTACATAAATGCCCCAAACTTACCACATATTGAATACAATTCCACAAATTCAACCATCGTACATGTCAAACAACATATTCATACAACACCAACCAACCAAACAACCATAACCCACCTCCCAACAATCATAACTTGGCTCTGATACCACCAAATGTAACCCCCTTAGACAGGCCTAGTCGCAAGACTAAACTGAGTGAGCTACACTATGGTTTACCAAGATAAACCCCAAATAGACTACGATAGGAACGGTCCATTGTTTTCTTTTTATCTTATCTAAATGCATTATTAGGTTCTATGGTGATCGTACAAGTTTTGGTTGAAGTTACAGCTCAATCGGGCATCATGTCGACATCTAATTGCTTGAAAATGCTTTATAGGGACTAAAATGTAATTTCTAATATTTTAAGGGATTTCATAAAATTTAATTTACCAATCCTCGATTAGTCATGTTTTATGCCTTCATGTTAAATTTCAACTCAAAACGACCATTGAAGCTCATTTAATTGCACAATTAAGAAACAAGGATCAAAATACAAAGATTTCAAACAATAGATAGCATCTCAACTGAATTAACGGTTAGTGTACTGGTACAATAAGGCACGTACAAATATGGTGTGTTAACCACCCCTGTATCGGTACAGCTTTGTCCCATACCGATCCCCTTCACCTTTCTCAAAACTCAAGATTCCAATAACCAAAATACATACCGATACGGTACCCCACATATCGGTACATGTTAAAAAAATCAAAGGAATCGTATCGATCCTCAAACTCGTGTACCGAAATAAGTATCCATTTTCCTTAAGGCGTACTGATATGGTGGCTAAGCGTACCGTACCCGTAGTTTTAATTCAGCACGTTGAGCCTCAAACTGACCTCGCATACCGATCCTGAGGTACTCGTACCGGTACGCAGAGGCTTGTAATGACCTCTAGGTCCAACACATGACACTTTGGCTCAATATAACACTCTACACTCATCCTCTAATCATCACATGACATCACAACATCCAATTCTCAAATATAGCAACATAAGATGAGACTATACTAAGCATGACACATTCAAACAATCTCCTATGAGCATGATTTCTACCCCAATCATGCCTTTTGTCTCCTAACCCCTCAAACCAAGTATAAAAGCATCATACAAATCCAAAACATTAATATAAACTTATACAATAGGGAGTAACTCAAAATACATCTCCCAAAACAACCCGGTCACATTGCCTTCTTATTACAACTTGTCAAATATAAAACCATACTTTGTAATGAAAGTTCCTTGGATCCTCCCTTGCTCACGTGCTGCCCAAGAAAACTATTTCTTTGCATTGATGAGGAAAATAAAGCGTAAGCTATAAGCTTAGTGAGGGAATGCAAAAACACTCATCAATGCATTTAAAATCATTTATACCAAATCACATGTAATGATCTCATGGCAAAACATCTCATGCTTTTCATGACATCTCAAATATGCACATTTAAATCATTTTCAACATATGTATCATGGATTCAATCTCTACCTCAATTTAAGCTTATCTTCTCAACTCCTTTATAACAAGCTTAAAGAGTTCCACATGTATAAATCACATTATACAAACAAAATCCATTTCTCATGATACATTATCTCATATATTGGCTTTCAAGTGACTCAAAACCAGCAACCTTTTATTTGATAAAACATATTGGATACACGGATTTCTCAAGTGGTTCCCACGACCACTTCACATACATACCTCAACCGGAGCAACGACACACTTGCCCACCTCAACGGTTCAAAACAGAGTAACAAAACATTTACCCACCTCTATGGTTTTGATGTATAAATCCACCAACAGGAGTAAACGAAACATTTACCCACCTCAACCGCTGCGGTTCTCATGATAGAGATTACAAAAACTTAACACCCCTCGACATATATGAGGCCAATTTTTGAAGTGCACTCCAAACCCTATGGCTAGCCAACTATATCCAATATCATTTTAAATACAACCACTTGCCAATATATTCAATAAACAACATTACCTCATTGTTTTACATATGCATCAAATAAACCAACACAAATACATTAAACCATGTACTATAGCAATCTCAAAAATACTTTCATAAACCATATGCCATTCTCAAAAGTCGTCATATATGATCATTTGCAACATCTTTCACTTTCAAAACATGCATAATATAGTGAGTAAATAAAACCATCAACATGTGCATGGGATTTCATTTTGCAAAACCAAAATCGAGATAAAGCTCAACCGATACTTACTTCTGAGCTTAGATAAGTGTATCAAACTTTATCTAAACTCCCACAACTCATTTTCCAACCTTTTAACAATAGTAAAACTCTTTTTCACTCGCCAACAACCCAACGCTTGTTGGCCGATGCATGAATCAAGCTTCTGAAACTTTCGCGCCTGCTTCAAAAGACAAAGGATTCAACTTCCCTTCTTTACCCAAACAAAAACAGAGGATTAAAACACATCTCTGCATCTCAAACCTCCAGCAACCAACAAACACAACATCGCCTCACAAGATTCCTTCAAGCACCCCTCTAAAACTATCAAAAACACCACCAAACCCTACCTAAACAAATCCCAGCCAACATCTAACTATTTAAGCACATTAACAACACCAATTAACATCCAAAAACATATTAAACATGTCCTTATACCTCCAGCAACACTACAACAACAAGTTCATCCCCAAAACCAACTATATCCAACATAGAAAACTAACAATTCACATAGTTTTGGGATTACATTGATTAATCAATTCTTTCAACATTAAAACATATCCAAATAGAGATCTAACTTAATTAGATTCATCACCAAATCAATTTCCAACAATTTTCCAAGAAAACTCAATTTAAACATTAAATCCATGTTGATATCATAATTCCTTAACATAAATCAATAACAAAGTATCAAGAACTTGGAAATTTCAATAAAGAACCTTTAATTAGAGGAGAGAAGCGAAAATCACCTCTAATTGCTGATTTCTCCCTTAATTGGCCAAGCTTTGATGAAATACAAAGAGATTTTGCAATAGAAATTTGAAGAAATCAATTTAGAAATCAATATGGATTGATTCCTGGAATTTTTTGAGTAGAAATCCTAGCTTGGTTGCTGAGAAAGTTGAGAGAAAAAGGCTGGATGAAAAGTAGTTACATAAGAAAGTAATTTTGGCAATTAAAATCCTTTTAATAAATTCCCTTTTATTTAATTATAAAACCATTTAAAAATAACTTAAAAATAGCCTAAATTAAGAGAGGAATCTGATGAAAAAGATTGGTCAAATAGCTCCTTAAAGATTCTAAGTTTTGACCTCTTTACGATTTTGTCACCAAAAATAGTTTTGAAAACTTTCAATTTAGTCACTAGACCAAAATTTCTTAAAATAAGATTTAATTACCTCAAATTGAATTCACAAAATTACTTAAAATATTAATTAAGTAATTTATAGTATTTTTCTATATTTTATTTTACCTAAAAATCAATTTTATAAAATAAAAATCCTGAAACTATTTGAATCGCCTAAACCGGTTCTCTCAAACCACTTACCCAATGCAACCCATATCTAGGCCCAATTTCATAGCGTTACAGGGTTGAATTTTGGATTAGGTTTTAGCCAATTAATTAATTGTGGAAAATAAATTGGGTTTATTAAATTGATTTCCGATAAATTTATCATGATAAATATTTGTGAAAATATATTTAATGAGTTTAATAAAGGATGAAATTGAGTTTGGGTAATTTTAAATGAGTTGATTTAATATTAAATTAAATAGTGACAATATTACGATAGTTGTAATATTCTAATAATGGCTATTTTGTAGAAAGGGGTTAAAATGTTATTTTTTATTGGAATTATTAAATTAATGATTAAATTTATCTTTTCTTTTGTTTTTAATAAAAATAAGTTGACGGTTATAATTTTCTAAAAGATGAGAAAGACATTTCTAAGTTTCTCTCATTTTCTTCCAAACAAAGCTTAGGGATTTCTTGGTTCCTTAATTATTTCTACTTCAATTTCTTCTCCATTTATTTCTAAACAATTGTGGATTAAGGATTTGATTTCTACATCGTCTTCACTATTTTTCTTGTTGGAAATCAAGAGGAGAGTTCATCTTCAAGTTGGTTTTTCATCAAGCAAGGTGAGAAAATTTTCTTTAATGATTTTCTACATGATTTTGATTTTTAATATATGATTTCTCATGCTTTGGGTTAATTAAAACAAATTTCTAATGAAATTATTGATTTTAATGGATCTTCTCATAAATCTTGATTAGATAATAGTAATCTAATGAATTCTATGGAGTTCTAATGTTTTGTCCATGAGTAATAATAATAATTTAAAGTTGATTTTGTAATTTAATTCCCGAAATTAATCTAATTGGTTAAATTTAGATTTAGATTCTTTAATGGGGTGTTTGGTAGGATAGTTGATTGAATTGTTTGATCACATATTGGAATGCACCATAGGTGTTTGATTAATTTCTTGTACGGAATTTATTAGCTAAAAAAAAATTTAGTAGTCCGATTGGTTAATTTCTTGTACGCATGCAGGGGATCGAGTAGGCAGTAGCATTATTGCATTCCCTTTGAAGAGGGTTCATGAAATGCATGGACAACTACTGCTGCTCACTCTATTTTATACGTATAATGGTTATAAAAAAGAATTAAAGTTTTAAAAAGGGGGGAAAATAAGAGCAGTAGCGGGAATGAATGAAAAAAAGGGGAAAAAGCCTTGTGGGACTTTGTAAGGGAAGTGGAAATTGGTCATTTCGAGTATGGTTGTTCGAATAGAAATGGTTCGAATATTTTAAATAAGCGGTTACTTTGGTGTGGTCCAATTTATATTGACCCTTGCATTTTCTTGCGGAAGATGGCAAGTGTTTGGACGATTTAGGTTAGGAGTCGAGGCGTTGGAATCGAGACGGTAGCAAGTTGGAGAGTGCAAATGTGTTTAGTTCTATAAAAAGGTTTGAATTATGGCATTGGTAGTTTAGTTAAAGCCTAGCAAGCTTAGCTAAGCTTGAAAGTAAGTTTTCTCTATTTTAACCTTTGTATATATGTTTGAGATGAGCTTTTGATTTACATGTGTTGGTTTAAAGAAAGATTTGATTGCAATGCAAGATTTGTTACCTACTGTTTATATGCATGATTTTCATATGAAATGCAATGGAAATGGTTATGTACATGAATTCTTATGAGTTTCGGTAAATGGTTCCTAAAGGAATGTGTAAGTTGTTTTTAAACATGGTTTATTGCATTTGAAAACTGGTTATGTGTTGCATATGGAAAAATAGTGAGGTAACATGTTTAAAATGGAATATATTGGCAAGTGACAATGGTTAAATGTTATCGGATGTAGTTGGCATGCCATAGGGTTTAAAGTGCACTATAATAAGTCGTCTCATGTGTGTCTAGAGGTTGTGATTGTACCATTTTCTCCACCATGGGAACTGCAGTGGTCGACAGGTTAATTGTGCCATATTCTCCCGCTGGAAGATTGCATATCCCAATGGTTGAGGGGTTAACTGTGCCATTTTCTCCCATTGTAGATATTATACATCATAACCATTGAGGGGTTAAATGTGTAGTTTGCTCTAGTTAGGGATGTATGTTTAAGTGGTCCAAGGAACCACTTGTGAAATTCGTGTATCCGGTGTGTTTTTACAGTTGAAAAGGTTTGGTTTTGGGTCACTTTAATGCCAGTATATGAACTAATGTATCAAGATGGTTTAAAAAAGGATTTGCATATAGTGTTATATGCATGTGTTGCTCTTTAAGATTTGCAAATGGAATAAGCTTGCATGTGAAGGATTAAATTGAGGTTTTAGCATATGGGATTATTCGTATAGTCTTGATACATGGTATTTGTGTAACCTCCATGACCCGGCCTAAACGTTATACCAAACTGCACGAGCTACATTGGGTTTGCCAAGACAAACCCGAACGATTTACATAGAAAACAATCCATTTTTTTCTTTTATCTTATCTAAATGCATAATTAAGTACTAAGGTGATCATGCCGGCAATGGTGAAATTTACAACCAAATCGAGCGTCGAATTGATATTCAATTGGACGAGAATACACTTCAAGGACCAAATTGAAATTTTGGAAATTTAAGAGGACTTCCTTAAATCCAAAGTTATCAAACCTTAATTAGTCAGATTTCATGCATACCAGTTAAATTTTAACTTAAAATAATATTTCAAACTCATTTAATTGCATGATCAAGAAACAGGGATTAAACTACAAAGATTCAAACTTTAGAAAGCATATTACCAGAAATAACAGACAGCATACCGATACGCCCCTCTCCCGTATCGATACGGATTCATTTTACAAAAGGTATCGTTACGGTCCTCAAGCATACTGATACGGTTGTTCAATATCAAAAATAGGGGATTCCAGTAGCTAGAAGGCGTACCGATACGGTTGCCCGTATACCGACACCAGTGTAATTTTTCTGCTATGTATACCAATATGGCTACAAGGCATACTGATATGTCTGTGCCATTTTGTACAGATTTGAGCAAGATAGGTCCAGCGTACCGATCCTTGAGGACTCGTTCCGGAACGGACTGGCCTGTAATGACCTCTTGGTCGAACAAATGACTCTTAGCTCAATCTAACATGCCTCAAACACCATACAAACATCATATAACATTCTAACCAACATTTCCACAATCAAATAGACATGATAGATACCATTTAACCCATAGCAAATCCAAAAGAAGATCATATAGGCATGATCTCTACCCAAGCATGCAAATCATATCCCAACCCCTTAAAGCAAGTTATAAAACCTCATACAAGTCCAAAATACCAAAAGAAACATGTCCAAACAGGGAGTAACCAAATTAACCCTCCCATTTACAACTTGGTCACATTGCCTCTTATTACTATAGAGTATTTATAAAACCATACTTGAAATCGCCCAAATCCTTGGATAGCTTCTTGCTTACTCACTGTCTGAAATGCTTACTTTTCTGCATTGATGAGAAAGTGGAGTGTAAGCTTATAAAGCCAAGTGAGGGAATCTCGAAAACACTCATCAATGCATTTAAAATCATTTGCTTTCAAATATGCAAAGTAACTCATGCCAAAACATCTCATGCTTTTTTTGTCTTTCTAAAACATGCACTTTTAAACATTTACATCTCATCTATCATGGATTTCTTGCATAAACCTCAATTTAAGCTTTTTCATGCTAAAACCTCAAAATAGCAAGCTTAAAGAGCACCACATGTATAAACCATATTATACAAAACATAATCTATTTCTCATGATACATTATAACATATATTGGCATTCAAGTGACCCAAGACCATTTCAATCTATTTATAAAAACACATTGGATACACGGATTTCCCAAGTGGTTCCTTTGACCACTTCACATACATCCTCGAACCAGAGCATGCTACTACTACCCATAAATGGTTATGATGTATAAATCCACCAATGGGAGAATTGGCACACTCTTACCCCTCGACCGATGCGGTTCTCATAGTGGAGCATGGCACACTCTTGATCCCTCGACACACATGAGGCGATCTATTACAGTGCACTTTAAACCCTATGGCTTGTTAACTATATCTGATAACTTTTAATCATAGCCGCTTGCCAATATACTCTATAAAACCACATTACCTCACTGTTTTACATATGCATCAAATCAAACCAATTACAATAAACCATGTATTCTAGTATTCTCAAAACTCTTTTCATAAATCATTTGGCATACTCAATAATTATCACATATGATCATTTGCAATATCTTTCATTTCCAAATAATGCATATAACAGTAGGTAATCCAAATCATAAACATATGCATGAGATTGTATTTTGCAAAATCAAAAATGAGAGCAAGATCAACCAATACTTACTTCCGAGCTTAGACACGTGTTTCAAACTTAATATAAACTCCCCAAAACCATCTTCAAACCTTTTGAAAGTAGTAAACCACAATTTCACTCACCGACAACACAACGCTCCACTAGCTGATGCAAAAACAAGCTTCTGAAGCCTCCGAAACCTCTCCAAAAGATGAAGGATATGTCTCCCCTATTTTACCCATACAAAAATAGAGGATTAATGCATTTCCATGCATCTCTAAACACAACAACACATCTCCTCAACTTCGCCTCACTAAAAACTATCAAACGCCTCCCTAAAAATCCAAAAACATCACCAAACTCAACCTGAACAAGGCCCATCCAAAACCTAATTATTTTAACATCTTAACATCATCAACTAACATCCAAAAACAACAATATAACAACATTATATCTCCAGCAACCTTTCAACACAATGATCACCTCAAAATCTAACTATTTACAACCTAGAAAATTAGCAACTCACATAGTTTCTGGATTCCTTTTATTAATCTCTTATCATAACATTAAAACACCTCTTACATATAATCTAAATCAATTAGAATCAATACAAAGTAGATCCATATCAAAATTCATCAAAATTCTTGATAAAACTCAATAAAAACCTATTAAACATGATTTAATCATCAACACATAACAAAAATCAATTGTAAAGGATCAAGAACTTGGGAATTTCAATAAAGAACCTTTAATTAGAGAAGAGAAACAAAAATCACCTTTAATTGCTGATTTCCCCCTTAATTGGCAACATTTGAATTAAATCTTCAAGAAAGCAAAAAGGATTTGGTGTAGAAATCAATTAGGAAATCAAAAAGAAATAAAAAAGGAATGATTCCTAAGAATTTTGGAGTAAAATTGATAGTTTGGCTGCTGAGAAAGTTGAGAGTAAAAGTAGTTACGTAAGAAAATGATTTTGCCTCTTTAAAATCTTTTTAATAAAATCTATTTTATTTTCATTTAATAATCTTTTGAAACCCATTTAAAAATAGCCTAAATTAAAGGAAAAATCTTATTAAAAACTTTGGTAAATTAGCGACTTAAAGATTCTAAGTTTTGACCCTTTTATGATTTAGTCACTAAAACAGTTTTGAAAACTTTACATTTTAGTCACCAGACCAAAATGTCAAAAAAATCCAATTTTTATTCTTTAAATTGAGTTTTCCAAAACCCTTATAATATTAATTAAATATTTTATGGCATTTTCCATATTTTATTTTAACCAAAAACAATTTATTAAGAATTAATTCCCAAAGCTAGCTCAGATCGCCTAATCCGGTTCCCCTGAACCGTCTAATCGATCTAGCTAACATCTAGGCCCAAATTCGGGGCATTATAGCTCTCTCCCTCTTAAGAAATTTTGTCCTCGAAATTTACCTGATAGAAAAAGGTAAGGAAACTGTTTTTTCATGTCCTCCTTCCTTTCCCATGTGGCTTCCTTTACACCATGATATCGCCACAACTCTTTTACCAACTCAATGGTCTTTCCATGAAGAACCTTGCTGCTGGAATCTAGAATTTTCACCGGCTCCTAATCATAGGTCAAATCTGAACTCAACTCAATCTCCTAAACAGGCATCACATGCGATGGGTTCGATCTATACCTCTAAAGCATCGATACATGGAAAACATCATGTATCTTCTCCAACTCCGCAAGCAACCTCAACCTATAAGCAACTGGACCAACACGCTTCAACACGTCATAAGCCCCAATGAACCTTGTACTCAACTTACCTTTACGTCCAAACCTCATTACCTTATTCCAAGGCAAAACCTTAAGAAATACCCTATCTCCAACAGCAAACTCAATCTCCAGATGCTTCAAGTCAACATATGACTTTTGCCCATCTGAAGACACTTTCAACCTATCGCTAATAAGCTTCACCTTCTCATTAGTGCCCCTTAGCACATCAGGCAGGGAAATATACTTTTCACCCGCCTCAGCCCAAACAAAGTGGTGTGCGACACCTCCTACCAGACAAAGCTTCATACGGAGCCATTTGAATACTAGCCTGATAACTATTATTATAGGAAAACTCCACCAATAGTAGTTGTTTCTCCCACATTCCTTGAAAATCAATGATGCGACACCACAACATATTTTCCAGCACCTGGATAACGCGTTCAGACTGGCCATCTATTTTAGGATGATACGAAGTACTAAAATTCAACTGCATACCCAAAGCCTTATGCAAACACTCCTAAAAACTTATTGTAAAGTGTGGATCCCTATCCGATACTATAGACTTAGGCACCCCATGCAACCTTACAATTTTTGCAACATACAACTCCGCCAACTTATCCAAAGTATACGTCGTATGCACAGCCAGAAAATGTGCACACTTCGTAAACCTATCCACAATCACCCATACGGAATTATTCTTTGATGGCGTCAAAGCTAATCCGATTGCAAAATCTATGGTAATTCTCTCCCACTTCTATTCTGGAATCCTCAACGATTGCAACAACCCGAAAAGAAACTGATGCTCAGCCTTAACACGTTGACATACCGTACATCAAGCAACAAAATCCGCTACATCCATCTTTAAACCAACCCAAAAATATTCGTTCTTCAAATCCTAATACATCTTTATACTTATCGGATGCATAGCAAAAGGACTCGAATGATCTTCAGTCAAGATAGTGTGCCTTAACTTCTCATCTTTCGACACAACTACTCAACTCTTAAAGCACAAAACAGCCTCATCGTTAAAACAAAAATTTCTCTGATTACCATCCATAATATCCTTAACATGCGTTACCAATAAATCATTATACAGTTTGTAATCACTAATTTTGTTCAGGCTTTTTTCTAATTTATTTTATAACTTGGGCATTCGTTATTATAAGTGATGTTATTATTACTATTATATTATTCTATTCTATTATATTGTTAAATTATTAATTATATTGTTACTATATATTATGTTATATTGTTATATTATGTTATGTTATTATTATATTATCATGCTATTATTATTATTGTTATATTATTATATTGTTATTATATTATTAGTTATATTATTATTAGCGTTATAGTATTATATTATATTATTATCTTTATGTTATATTATACTATTATCACATTATTAAACAAAAAATAGAAAAACAAAAAGTTTTAAATAATACAATATAATAAAATCCCAGTTTATTTTATATATAATCCACTTACATAAATCAAAACCCTAAATACTACATATTCAGCCCAATGAGTCCCTAAATAGCAAAGCCCTAATTTGGTTGAACCCTAATGCCCTATTATGCTTTGTGCAGCCTCATTTCCACCGTTAGATCTAATCAATATCTAACGAACCAAAATCAGCTTTGCAAAGCCTGTTCGGCCACCCACAAGCGCGTGCAGTATACCGCCCATGCACTCATGCGCGCCCGTCCAGTTCCTCGTGAAGCTTCAGATCGTCCCAACCGACTATCCCTGCCATGACCAGCCATCGTCTGTCCCTGCATCATCCTTTTCCCTCCAGTGACCCCTCGCAACCATATGTAAAGGAAAACCAGGCAGTGTCAGGGGTTGGACATGAATACAGACAAGAGACAAATGTCAGAGCAAACCAATGAGATTATTTTTATTTTTATGCAAATATATGTAAAACCAGGGTATAAAATAACACCTTGTCCATTGTAAAATTCGTTCGAAGATCAATATAAAGACTCAGACTTTACAGAGGTATTGGTTATCTTTGCATGCTTCAAAAATAAAAAGGATAAAGGGATTAGGGTTTCTTCCCGCCTTGGTATTTTGGTGGCTAGTTTTAGATTTAGGCCGCCATTTCCGATGAAAGATGGAACCCAAACAGACCAATGATACAAGGTCTTTAGGGTTTCCTTTGTTTTTATTTGAAAAGAAAAAGTTTTAAAATGAGTTTTTGGTCTCTGTTGTTTGGATTTCGTTTTGGTCTCTGTTGTTTGGATTTCGTCGGTGATTAAGGCTTGGTTTCAAAAAACAAAGGTCAGATTTGATTTCAAAAAGAAAAACCGAAGCTTTTGAGGGAAATTTTGAGGGACACCGGCACTTGCGAGGGGCGACCGACGACGGTTCACGGCAGTCGGTGTTGCGGCGATCAACCAGTTTCTATATTTTTACGGCGGAAGTGATGAATACAGATGAGTGTTCCTGGGGTTTTCAGAGGATATTTCCTCTTCTTTTTTAAAACCGGTTAAAATGATTTATTTTCTAAAAAAATTGTGTTTTATACGTGGTCCTTTCTAAAAAAAATGGGTTAATAACGCCTTTAATCCCCCGCGTCTTTAAAATGACTTGTAAGGGCATCCGCGTTTTGAAATCCCTTCCGCCGTTCTTGGAATTTGGAAATGTTTTGCAATTTCATCCTTCTTTAGATTTCAATCCATTTTTAAATGGGTTATTATCATTTTTAGCCCCCGCAATTTTAGTTTTCGTTCGATTTCGGTCCCAGATCCAGTGGGTTTATCTCCCTCTTTAATCCCTTGCCCTTTTATCTCTCCTTAATGTAGCTCTCTCTAATTTAATGCCTTTTATTCCCATTTAGTTTATGTACTTTGTTCGTGTTTATTTATTTCATTTTGCTGCATGGTGTTGTATGTATATATATACCTTTTAAAATATAGATGCCCTTGTATTTTATGGTATAACATATGTATATAGGTCATGTATGTACTAAATATATGTATAGTATATAGTTTACTACCGATTTAGTTTTTTTAAGGGGAACTGTTATATGTATGTATATTATTTCATGTTTTCTAATGCAGGCTACCTTTTTACATAGTGTATTTCATATATTATTGTTTAATAGTGCATGGTATATATATATACATATGTGTTAACTTCGTGTTTATTCGGGTTCATGTCTATTTGTGCTTATGTTTCGTATTTATTTACATTTTTGCCATGTCACCTTTACGTTACATGCATATTCGATTCATGTTGTCTTGTTCGTTTCTTGTTGTGCCATGTTTTATGTTGCACCTGTATATTATTTTGCTAATGCGGAGCCTTTTATTTGAGAGTAAACCTAGCTAGTACAAACGCAGTGGTGGTGGCACTTCGGTTTATTCTCGAATAATGGGCCCTTAAAATTTACTCGCATGTATAAACTAATTTTGAATTAAATGTAACTTTAATTTAGAAAATTCGATATTAAAAAGCGGTAATATTTTTTGTACCAATTTTGGGCGGAGTGGGGGTGCTAATCATTCCCCATCTGTAACCGACTCCCAGACTCGTTTTTATCTATGGTTTCATTTTTGGTGTCCGGCCTACCCCTTTTGAAATGACCGGTGGCGACTCCCACATTTTATCTTCAAACATTTCTAAACAATTTTCCCCATTTTCAAATATTTTCCAACTATTTTTAATACTTTCCAACATTTTTGAATATTTTTAAATATTAACCTTTTTTATTTCCAAACTTTTTTCAAACATTTTATATATCTTTAAATTTTATAAATATTAACTATTTCCTCATTTTTTTAAAATCAAATGTTTCAAAACCCCCAAAAAATTTCATTAAAATCCAAATCTTAAGACTTTAAATTTTTAAATTTCTAAAAAGGTCGCAACAGCTGGTGACTCCGCTGGGGACTAGTTTTGGTTTTTATATCAAAAGCGAGTCAGGCATTTTAAAAACTAATTATGGCTTCATTAATATTGGAATTTGTGAATTAAAGTGACGATTAAATTAGCAGTTGTTTATAAATATGAGTTCATTTTAACGCATTTAAAGTTTGGCATTTAAGCTTGTCTCTTTAAGTGGGGGGGACACTAGTGCTTTCGTGAGGATATTGTTCCTTTGTATGGCCTAGTAAGTACCTTCAGGGCTCGAGTAGCCTATGTTTTCGTGGGAATATTGTTTCCCTGTATGGACATAGCGAATGGGTCCCCCTGAATTGAACTCGATTGAAAGGAGCGTATAATAGGTGATGATTGGGGACCTTGCTATCCATAGAAGGGGATAGCGAGGACAATTCGGGTACCGTTTTAGTACCAAAACTGCATATAGAGAATATAGCAAGCCCACCCCTTTTAGATCCATGCGGAAAACCTAGGTTTTAGATATTGTGAATAGGTTTATTATGCTTGATACTTTATTTCATTTACTGCTTTATTTCTTTATCCAACACTAATCATTTTCCTTTGTGTTTCATTTTACACATATATTGTTTGCATCAACATTGCATGACATAAAGGTGTTGGTTCGGGTGGTTTGCCCAATTAGAGATCTTTCATCACGGATAGGAGTTTTCTCAAAAAGGAGAAGACTCGCTCGAAAATTCAACATTGGTTTCAGACAAAATATTTGAGATGACCGTTTTCCAAATGAACATACCAAGGTAAACCTACATCAATAGGACTTTCAAGATAGAAAAGAGGTATGGAAAAGTTGTATCGGATTTCTCGAGTTCAAAGCCAGTCAGTGCCCGACTTGAAGAGACCATTCGAGATCATTTAGGCGCTTTCACGATGTTATTCAATTGTTCAAGAGGCAGCCCGGTATGTGAAGACTCTAGTCGTTGAAGCCGAATCACTCCATCCATTCATCACCTCAGGAACAAAATTTTTCTCAACTAATTAGAGCCCTCGAAGAATTAAAAGGTAGGGTCGAGACTATGTGGAAGATCTTTTGCTTCCTTTGTAGCGAGAATCTTTCCAATCCGATGAGAGTTGCTCGAGGGTGACCACCAAAGGAGTCAACACCTTTACTTGCACGCATCTTTGCATTTTTTTCATGCATATCGTAGCATAACTTTGCATAAATTAATTAAACCATGGGATTAATAGTAGGAATCTTATGGAAGTAAGTCCAAATTGCAACCATTCCGCACTCGTACGATACACTTTCTCAGACTAAAGTCATGGAAGATAGATTGGCTAGTGTTGAGAAGTCGCAAAGGGACATCGAGGAATGCTTGAGTAATATCGAGTCAAGGATCAAAAGATCTCTAGAGGAGATCATAGCTTGTGTCATTACTCTACTAGAAAAGAGGGATGTTGGAAAAGCCCATATTATCAATGAAAGTTCCAATATGGAAGATCTAGGTGGAAACACATCTGACACGAAGGTTCAATCGGAAGGTTTAGCTCTGAAGAGTGTCCACATAACCAGGGTATCTGCTAGGCACCCAGTCGACGTCGGGCATAGTTTTGAGAATGACGCTGATATCCCAGAATTGAATCTAATGAATGAGATAGAGACAAGACTGAAAAGGGAGTTTGAAAAGAAGTTTGAGGAGTAATGCCTCCAAATAGAAGAGAATGTCAGCTCGATGCAAGTGACCGATGACTATGGAATTGATGCCTATAAACTGAGCTTGGTATCTGATTTGGTCATCCCACCTAAGTTCAAAGTACCAAATTTTGAGAGGTATGATGGGACCACTTGTCCTTCAGCCTACCTAGCCATGTATTGTCGTAAGATGGCAGCACACTCGAAGAATGAAAACTTCTTACTTATTGCTTCTAGGATAGCTTGATTGGAGTAACTGCCGTTGGTATGCACAGCTAAGTCGAACCAATGTAAAGACATGGAATGATCTGTCAAGAACCTTCATTGAGCAATACAGGCACGTGAAGGACATGGTCCCAAATAGAACCTTGCTTCAGGGTTTAACTCAGGGGTAGAATGAGAACGTTTGACAGTATGCCCAAAGATGGAGGGATATCGTAGTGCAAGTTTAGCTGCCCATCATGGAAAGTGAAATCACCCGCCTATTTGTGGACACACTGCAAGGTCCACTCTATGAGAAAATGATCAGCAACATATCATTGGGATTCATTGAATTTGTGAACCCATCAAAATCCATTGAGGTTGCTTTTAAGAGTGGCAAGCTCGAGATTGGGGAAAATCTGCAATAGTACCTAAAGAAAAGAGACAATGAGGTGAGCAATGTAAGTACTCACCACCCGAGCAATGTCACGGTCGCACCAAAGCCGACGGCAACAAGTTTACAGAGGACCGGTCGAGGGGAGCCTAAAAAAGATGAGGTTTTCACTCCTTTACCCATAACTTACAGTGAGCTATACCCCAAGCTCTACGACGCAGACTTGGTTCACCCTTATCACCTTATTTTGATGCAGCCTCCTTATCCGTCTTAATTTTACCCCAAGGCTCAGTGTGAGTATCATGCAAGAACTCCTGACCATAACATCAACAAATGGAAAGTATTTAAGAGGGTGGTCCAGAACCTGATCAATACCGGAGTTCTACAGCTGGACACGCCGGATGTTGCTACCAACCCCTAGCCTAACCACGGGGGCCACTAAAGGGTCAGGTTCTTCTGAGAAGTTAAGGGATCAAGGAGTCAAGATCAGCCCCAAAAGCTTTAGATGCATCTTACCTTAGTCTTTTTCTTAGATGTTAGTTTGCATGAATGCCCTTGCATTTTCTATTTTCCCTTTTCCTGTTTTAAATCAACCTTGCTACTTTTGGCCCAGAAGTAACAATGAACTTTTGTAAAGGGCACTTGTCATGTATTTTAATGAAAAGATGCATTTTGTTAAATCATGAGTATATATGTATATCCTCTCTTACCTCCGAAGATCCTGTGATATCACATGCATGTTGTGACATTGATTCGAATACAAAGATTAATCAAATATTGTGATCACAATGAAGTATGATTTCTTGTTCAGCAACTCAGGTTAGTAATGTGCGAGAAGCGAGACTACTACTCCTTCGATAATGTTCGATGAGGAGAAAATATCCTAGGAAAGACCGTTAGAGTTGCTTAAATTCGAGAATTCCTTTAATACTTAAAAAATGAAAAAAAAACTGTCTCGATGAAGCTGTGGGGAAAAACAATCTAATAAGGAACTAGATTCCACCGGTTCAATACCCTGGCATCAAGGATAAATCTTCAAAATCAATGAACAATTGAATAAGTCTCGAAACATTTTGATAGAGCTGTAGGAGGAAGAACAACTCTAATAAGGAACTAGATTCTACCAGTTCAATTCCCTAGCATTAGTGATGGATGTTTGAAGACACTAACACAATCCTAATTGCGATTAATTTTTAATTTACGTTTACATCTCGAATTCTCAAAAGGATGATCATATTTTGGAGAAAAAACAATGAGAACTAGGAGTAGTTTTCAAACAGATCAAGCAAATACCATAATCATGAGGATAAACCAAGCCATTTGAGGAAGATATCACAACTTCAAATATCGCCACAACATTCAAAGGATTGGTCACTGGGGTTTGAATCTAAGACACTCTCGCATTTGATATCCAAGGAATCATGTTCTCTTTCTTTCCCTTTTTTACCAAATTTTGGGTCTCCAAGCCCTGTATACTAACTTGCAAATGCATCATTCCTTAAAGTATCAGTTAGCAAACTGACCCTTTTAAACAAACATACTTTTATTCAAAATTAATTTCAAACCTGCAAGGCTTTCGATACAAATGACTAACTTGGGTCGACAATGAGTGACAAAACCAAAGCATGAAGAAGCAATTTGAGGTTCGAGGTGATAAGGTGTTCCTCGAAGAAATGAGGGGCCATTCTGTTTGCAAAATGGTAAGATCTTTTGCATTTGACAGTCCAGGTCAGAATTAGTGGAAAACTTTTTGATCCCATTGTTTGAAGAAGAAGGCAAAATTTGCCAGCAAGAAGAGAGCAAGAGAAAACAACAAAATTTTTGTGGCAAAAATTTTGTTGGGGAATGAGGGTGACAAATCAATCGAGATCCCTCTAGATCAAATCAACCAATTGAGGAAAGTTAAGGAATAACAATCTAGAATGGTA